>VWZP01000515.1:81001-192011 GCA_013396995.1 Dicaeum eximium
GAGCTCCGGTATTCGGTGCTGGCGGCGGCCCGCTGCGAGAACCGGGCGCACAGAAGCGCCAGCCCCGGCTGCGGCCGGCACAGGCCCCGCAGCCCGTGCGCCGCCATGTTGCCCCCCCGCAGTGCGCTCCCGCCAGGCGTCCCCGCGGAAACGGCGGCTGCGCGGCGCGTTCCGGGGCGGGGCGGGGCGGAGGCAGCAGGGGGCGATTAGAGGGATAAAGGGGCGATTCAGAGGGATAAAGGGGCTCGTTTGGGGCTCTAGAGATGGATCTGCAGCGTGTGATGTCCCTGCTGGGGCTCTGTGGGGCGGGGTGGTGCCCAGAGGGGGATATGGGGCATCCCGGGGCACGTGGAGCCCGCGCGGCACCGAAGGTCGGGGCTGGTTCTGGTGTCCGTGCGGCCGGGCCTGCGTGGTGGCCAGTGCTGAAAATGAAAATACATCCAGGTTTTTTAACGTTTTGTGTCGTTTTTGCACCCGGAATGTTTCGGTTTTCTCATTTTTATCCTCTTAAGAGCGCTAAAGAGTTACATACAAACACACACACATCAAACACACACACACACAAATATATGTATCTATATAATTTTTTTCTTTGAATGCTGATATAGCAGCGGTGGGTGTAGGATGCAGGGGAGTGAGGCAGTTGTGGAAATCCTTCAGCTTTTCCTCTTGTTGGAGCTGTCAGGCTGGCTTGACAAGAAGGGTGTGTGTTCCAGAGGGGCAGGGATTGCTATTCCTGGCAGCAGGAAAATGCACAGGCAGGGATGGGCTGTCATTTACTCTGGTATTTTGACAGGAGCTGACAATCTCTTATTTAAAACTCTGGATGAAGCCAAAATGGGTGTTCAAAAGCCGTTACAGACTGACTGATGTGAGTTCCATCCAGATAATGCATTTAAATCAGGGAACTCAGTCCTGTGGAGGGAGCAGGTCCTGATTGTGTGCCCTGGCTGCAGCTGAGCAGCTCAGGGCCACACAGGGCTCCTCGTTGCTTCAATCGAACTTCTGAGTCCTGGAGCTCTGCTCCACTGCCCTTGTCCTATCTCAGTTGAACACAAAATGCTTTAAGGAAAAAACCCCGAGCTGTCAGAGGCAAACTGTGCCATCTGGTGACCTTAATTTCTAGCAGGGGATAGGTAAATATTTGTGATTTGTAGCCAGAGGGATGGGTAAAATACTGAAGGCAGGATGAGTCATTTACCAGCTGTTGTCAAACGTGTCTGGTGGTTGTTGTGCAGGAACACCCTCCAAGGACAGAGCCACAGAGGGGCTGGGAAAGGAGCTGGAAGGTCACACAGGTGAAGCCAGACCAATCTAAAAGGACATTGTCTGTTTTTGCATCATTCCCATTCTGTGTTGGTCACAGAGCCGTGGTAAAAAGCTGGGTGGTCTCTGCTTGGATGGTTGGAAACTGCTCTCCCTGTGAGGCAGGGCTTGGCATGGCAAGGTCTGACTTTGGTGTGAGCCAAGAGAGCCAAACTTTGGTGTTCCAGCTGGAGACATGAACTGCTTTGTCACTGGTCCTGGCTGAGGAACCCACCTCATCCTCTTGGTGCTCACTGGTGAGCAAAAGCTTCAAGAGCCATCCCAGAAACCTGAGGGAAAGCTGGGGAGTCCAAGGATCCGGTCACTGCTTGTGTGAGTGAGGCTGTTCATGCATGAGCAAAGTCCCTCAGGGCTTTGAGGGGCCTTCCAGAGGGTCTCAGTTGCTGCAGGAGAGGGAAGATGCTGAATCCTTCCTGTGGGAGCTCAAGCTCTGTAAATCCCTTGAATCTGTGCCTCAAGTGGCCCCTCCCTGTTTATAACACCAGGTGCCCTTCTGAAGTGTTATTCCACCTGGTGATATTCCAGTGAGAAGCCAGGCCAGATCTGATGGAGCTGCACGTGTCTAAATGCCAGCTTTGGAATTCAGCCTGAAACCAGATAAGCTGTGCCCTTATTGATCTAATGCTGTGAGCTGACTAGGGCCACTGATTTTGCCAAATTCTGAAATTAAGAATTATTTCCTGTGACATCATACTTTTCCTCATCCATTTTAATTGCATGCAGCAATTTTCCTTTCTGTCATGAGCTGTGGGGCTGTGCTGTTAAGCAGCTGCTGCTCTCTGTGACACCAGTTTCTCTGGCAGAGTGGTTGCTCAGCACTTTCCTGTTCCCTCTCAGTGGAGTTGTGCAGCTTTCTTTGGTGTTCCAAAAGCAATTGGAAAAGTTTTGATCAAAGGTGGCACAAAAGGCCAGAAGATGCTTTGCTTTATTTTCTCCTCCTCTGATCACAGAAAGCCTCACTTAAGGCAGGAACCAAGTGCCTCTGACTCACACAGTCAATCAGGACGTGTATATATGGCCAGTAATATTTTTGGATGCAGAAGAAAATTGCCCTCAGCACTTTGCTGAACATGCCACTGATACATGGCAGCTGTGCCTTTGTCAAGCCAAGTACTGATATCACGTTACTTACATCAGTCATTTTTGGATTTGTGGTTTGCAAAAAAGGCCAAAAGAAAAATAGGATTTGAATTGGAAGCTTAGAAATGGTGTGGTTTTACAGAGACTTGCGAGCTGATGAAAGAGAGGTTTTATTGTGTGGCAGTGTTGGCAGTCCAAGTGCACAAAAATGTGTGTTATATAAATAATGCAGCAGAATAGTGCAGCAAATTCTCTTTCCTTTCTGTGAGGGCGCTTGAAGCACTTTCTTGACCCAAATTGTACATGAAAATCAAAGAATTAACTCTTGTGCTGTTCTTAAAAGTAAAAAGAGCTGTAAGAGCTGTGAGAAAATTGGTGTTTCTTTGTATTTGAGAGGCGAATAGAGCATTTAAAAATATATTTAATGTGTTGCACACTTAACAGTGATGCTGATCCACATGGGATTGTTTAAAACAGAAAGTGAAGGTGATTCCCTTCCCACACCTTTGCAGCATCAGCTGACTGCAGGGCAAACACTGCCTGGCTTAAACCAACACTCCTACAAGTGCCAAATCAACGGGTGCTGAACACTCCCAGGAAATCAACAATGCTTCTCTTGCTGTTGTTCATTTTTATTTATTTTATTTTATTAGACAACTGCTTTCCATTATAAATAAATAAGGCATGAAGGTTCTCCATACTGTTAGAGAGCTGGTAGCCACAGCTGTGTGTGCAGCTCCTGGTGCATCTGGGGCTGTGGGGCACCTGGAAATGCAGAGTGTGGAAGAGAAGAGCAGGTGGTGGTTTTGAGGGGGAGACCTCTGGAGCAGGGGTGGTCTGCACATCACACTCCTGCCAACTTACCTCTGTGGTACTCAGCTTAACAAAACAGAGTTTTTGGGGGGGGGTTTCTGCATTAATTCCACGGGGAGTGAAAGAAAGGTCGCTCCTTGTAGCATCAAAGCCCTGAATGTAGGGGATAGTTCAATTTGAACAGCCTTCCCCTTCCAAAGCCACATTTGCATTTCTTTCCCTCAATGTTGCAAAGGTTCCAGCTGTTGACCCAAGATTTTGGGATGGAAGCTGGTGCAAAGAGAATCCAGATGCAGCTGATGGTTGCTCGAGGCAGGTACAGAGTAGGTTGCTTACACTGAACTGCTGGGTTTTGTGGCTCAATGCTCAGGGTGTTGCCTAAGCTGTAATGAGATGCTGCTTCTCTGCCTAAAACGTGTCCAACTGTACAAGGTCATAATCTAGTTCATAGAAACTGGAAACTGGTGATTCCTGAGACTGCAGTGGCCTTTTGGCTGTGTGTTTGCATGTCTGTGGAAGCCAAAGTGAGGAGATTTCAGTGCTGGAAAGGGAACTGGTACATGAGAGGTGACAGTGTCTCATTTTCAGCAGGAAACTGAAATCTGTCCTTGTGGCTGGGGAGATGTTTGGAGCAGAAGTGAGGGTGATGTGTGATCCGTGCTACTGCCAGGGCCAGGCTCCTGACCTGGGAGATGCTGCATCCCCTGGCTTGTGTGCAAGTCTCTGGGAGTCAGTTTTGAGCCCATGCAAGCTGTTTTTAAGGAATTTGCTATGATGAGACAATGACCTCTTGAAGAGCACAGCACAGAGAGCTGGCACCCAGACTGTGAGATGAAAGTGTGTCTCTGATACTGTAATAGCACTTCTTGGCTCGCTATGGGAAAGCCCTGGGCACTGAGTTCCTACCAGGCATGGTGCTTCACCTGGGTTGAAATACCAGGGCAGGCCTAAAGCGAGTAAATCCCATTTGCCTGCAAGGTCTGGAGAGTGTGGACTGAAACACTGAGCAATGCTGATGGAGATGGAACAATCAGTCTTATGTTTCTCTTCAAGTTTTTCCAGTTGCAATGAGCTTGCATTGTAAAGAGCTGAAAAACCTGACTGATTAGGGAATGGCTTAAATAGCAAGACCATACTGCCCTTTGGGGAAGGCAGAGATAGAAGTCTCTTGGGTTCAAGCATAGGTACTCAGCCATAAAACCCAACTGGAGGATTGGACTGCTGTGCTGGGGCAGCCCCTAAAGTTCTGATGGCTTTTTGTTTTACTTTGAGATGCTGTACTCCAGCTGTGGCAGGATGCTGGAGGACATCCAGGCTTTTGCTTGCAGATAATTGGGCTGTAGGACAAGCTGCAATAGGGTGGAGGGGAAGATTGGTTTATTTTCTCTCATGGTGGGGTTTACATTGCTGTTGTGATGTCTGGCAGCGGCAGTAACTCATGCACAGATCTGTCATGTGGTTTCTGAAATCCTCTAACTACAATGTACAATTGTCCCAACGGGATGTCCAGAGCCTAAGCTTAAAAAAGTGAGTTGGGTCCCTGTGACATTCTCTTGCTTGCAGACCTCTCAAAGCTTCAAAGCAGAGGGGCCACGTGGCATTTCCAGGCGCTCAAGAGAAGACGTGGCCATTGCGATTGCACGTGGGAATTGCGGAGAGCCAGGACTCATTTGCTGCTCTTGTTTTTCACCTTTGTGGCGTTGATGTCTGCTTTTGTTTTCTGGATGCGGGAGAAGATCTCCTTAAAAAGAGCCTTGTACTCAGGCTGGCTCTGCTCCAGCCGCTTGTCCACAGCCTCCACATGTTTGCTGATGGTCTTTTCCATGGTTTTCCGCTCTTCCAGCTCGTGCCCCTCTCCTCGGAAGTCCCTGAAGGAGCTGTCGCGGGAGATGGGCCGGGAGGTCTGGACCCCAGCGTGGCGCACGCTGTCCTTGTGCTGCCGGCACTTGCTGAGGAGCTCCTCGTACTTCTCCAGCAGGGCGTGGTACTGCTCGTCCACCTCGCGCAGGATGGACATGCCGCGCTTGCGCACGTTGTTGGCGTGCAGGGTGTAGTTGCCCTCGTGCCGGCTCACGGCGTCCTTGGCCACGATGGCGTTCAGGGCCGTGTCGCTGCAGCTTTTCCGCACGGGGTGGTTTGGGGAGGGGGTCATGGATGTCCCGTGGCTTTTTCCTCCCTCCTCCTCAGGCAGGTCGGTGTAATCTGCTTCCGGAGCGTTGTTCAGCGGCTCGAGGAGGGCTTCGGACAGGTTGTCCTCTCTGCTGAGCAGGTACTTCTTGACTTGTTTCATCTGCTGCAGCTCCAGGAGCTCTGCCTCCAGCTCCTTGATGCGCAGCTTGCAGTTCTCCATCTCGCACACGCGCTGCTCCAGGTCCGAGTACTCCTGGATAACCGAGGTGTACTCGCGCTCCACCCTCTCCTTCCGCTGCTTCTCCTGGTTCACCTGGGATCTCAGCGAGTTCACCATGGCTTGGAGACGCTCGTTCTCCCTCTCCAGCGGCTTCTGGTTGAATTCTGTGGAAGAGCTGTGGACCTGGAACGCATCCTCATACCTGGAAAAGGAGAAAGATGCTTGAGAGGGTCTGACCAAGCAGTACTCCCATGAGGGATTTGTGTTTTATTGTTATGTAAGTAGTTCCACTGATGTCCAAAAAGGACATGAGCTCATGGAGTGAGATGTGGCTTCTCCATGTGCCAGGAGACCACAAGGTGTGGCTCTTAGGGACACAGAGACAAATCTCTGTCCCACAGAACTTGCAGTTTTATTGGACAGCAGTAATAAATGACAGGGGGAAATGAGATCCTAAAAGGTAAAAGACACATCTGGTTAACAGACAAGTTATTGCAGTGAAGCAAGAATGAGTGTTCAAGTGCCATCAGTCTGAGCTGAAAGTAGGTGGCTTTGGGTTTTTCCTGCTAGAGTCCACCAGGTGCTCTCTGCATCATGGAGTTCACCAACTACCCACTGCATATGGCAACAACTGCAGACCCCCCCAGCCAAAACCGTGAAGCGCATGTGCTGCTGTGTGTGCAGCCCCGTGTCTGGGAGGTGCTCTGCAGGGAGGGAGGGAAGACTGACATGGCAAGGCAGAATGCCATTTCTGATAGAGGTGCCCCTTCTTCTTCCTGGGAAGTGATAACAAGCACTTCCCCCTTCCCTTTGGGAATTTGGGTTTTCCTCCTCAGTGAAGCACCCATGGCATCCTGTTTGTTTAGAACAGATTGGAAAAGTCCAAGCTCCATGGCTTTCCCTAGGAGCATGGCTGTGATGGGGGGTATTGAACAGATTTCAAGGCACTGAAGGGCAGCCTGACCTTCAGAGCCAACTGTGGAGCTGCAAAGGGGCCCAGGGTCCTGTGGTAGGAGGGAGAGTGGGATTGAGGGACTGGCAGGAAAAGAACCACAGAGGCATTAAGTGGATTTTGCTGGGGGTCAGGTTATGGCCTGATTAATATCCCCATTGCTGCTGCAGTGAAAATGTCTTTGGTTCATATCCTCTGGCAAAGGCTGCTTTCAGTAACAAAGTTTACTGATTGCTTATCTATCTAAAGAACCCTCTTTTGTGGACAAAGCTGAGCAAGAAATGCCCTCATGAGCTCAGTGAATTAACACAGTGGCCAGGTTTTGAGGAGGATTAAGGCTGTAGTAGTGCTGAAGGTGTTTGTACAGCACTTGGCAGCACATGGTGTATCTGAGTGTCTGACTGGAGTTCCTAGGGAGTGCTGCAGTCATGCAGCACAAAATGCACCATTTCACCTGGTTTCAGTGAGCTGGAGGTGCTGGTGCTGTCCTGGAAGGCAGCTGGAAAGGGAAAATGGGCTGTGCTGGTTTGGGAAGGGAAACTGCTGAGATCATGAAGGCTCAGCTTTGCCAACACCCCCTTAGGCAGGTGGGTTGGTGAGAGGAGCATCTTCCCTTCAGCTCCCGCCGTGGGTCTCAGGCTCTGATGCCCAACCTCTATATCTGAGGGGTTTAGATGCATCCCCAGAGGGGCTCACCCACCGCCTCCCCTGTTTGTGAGGAGCAGTGTGGAGGGGTTGCCACAGCCAAGGCTCCGTACCTGGGGCTGGAGCACAGCTCCTTAAGGCAGGGGAAGGTGTGGATGGTTCGGCGCCGCTCCCTTTTCTCCCTCCGGATGCGGAGCTGCTCCAAGCTCCGCATTTCCTCCACCTGCTTCTGCAGCTCCTCCACCTGGTTCTGCAGCCCCTCAATTGTTTCTGTCAAGCTGCAGAGAGAGGAGGGAGCACAGGTGAGTAGTCAGGTGCTACAGGTTCCTAAAAGGTGTTTTTTTCCTATAGAGAAAGCCAGTCTAGGGAAGGTGCTTCCAGTTTCCAGCATGTGCCCTGGGATCATGACAGCACTTATTTTTTGTTGGTTTTCCTCTGTGTGGTCACTCTTCAATGGCGTTGGTTATAGAAAAGGGACAAGGGGATTGATTTGAGTCCTTCTGTTCTCAAATCGGTTGAAAGAGTCACCTCTGGGACATAAGTGCTCTTCTGGAACCTCGCTGCACTTAAAACAAGCATCTATTCCTTTTGTTTATCTTGTAGAGAAACACAGAGACTGGGCAGAGATTTTGTTTTGTTCTGTCTGCAGATAGTTTGTAAAACACTCTGCTCAGAAGTTCCTTCTCCACACAGTTGTTTGCAAATGATGCTGCATTACAAGGACATGGCTTAGGCTGTTGTTTCTAGGGATGACCTTGTTTCTAGGGATGACCATTGGCTTGTTTTAGGAAAGAAATATTATTGATTAACTGGTGTTTCAGCATGGACTAGCCAGGGTTTCATGAGCTGCTGGATCTGTGCCTGCTGTTTCTTCAGGGCTGTGTGCTGGGGATCTCCCTGATAGGATTATGTGCCTTTTCTCCAAGGAAAAGCATCTGAGGAGAGGCTGCTGTGCCTCTCTTCAGGTAGCTTCAGACACTCCTTTATCCAGCCCTCATCCTAGGGATGTCTGTGCTGTGGCTGACCCCTGCTAACCAACATTACTGCAACATACTTGTGTTCTAAACATCTGCAAAAGTGGGCTCATACAATAGAGAATGGCTCAAATAGCAATGACAGGCTGCACTTTGGGGCAGGAGAGAGGTGAGCTGAAGGCTCTTGGATCTTGAAGATCCAAGGGAGGCCTTACCACTGGATCTTCTGTTGGGAAGTCTTGCTTTCCAGCACGAGCTTCTGGTTAGCCAGCTCCAGGTCCCGCGCTGTCAGGTCCAGCTGCTCGTAGACTTTTGCATGCTGTTCGTTCATCTGCCGCAGCATCTCCAGCTGCTTGGTCAGGTACTGCAAGGAAAAGTGAAGCATGAGCACTCCACATCCAAAAACCAGGTTTTTTCATGAATAAAAATTCCTGCAGGTTTTGCTTCCTCTGACAATGTGTTCTGTGGCTGTGCCTGGTTGAAGCCTCTTCCACAGATGAAATATTCATCCTCCCGACCACTGTAAATATTTTTGTGTCTAAAATACAATTGAACTTCCCCTGCCCTCTGTGAAGGGCACTAACCTGTATATCTCTCTATTCAGCTGCTTTTTTATTCTCAGTACCAAGGAAAGTTGATATCCCTGGGACTGAAAGTTGACTGAGATTGGCCAGTTGGTTACTGGATCGTCTGACAGATCGATTGCAGAAGCTGTGTTTCCTTGGGAATTCAGGCTAAAACTCTGAGTCCATGAAATATGAGGAGACCTGTGGTTTTTGTGGATTTGCACACCCTTTTCTGTAAGTCTGCCATTGCAAAATCTTATCCTTGGAAGACTAGGAGAGGGGCATCTACTCAGTGCTCACTGTCAGCTGGGGCCAGATTCCAGATCCTGTGGTGGATGGGCTTCTGACGGGCTGCTGGAAGGAGGTTGGCTAAATCCATCCACCAGTTCCCTCAAACATCAGCTGTCTGATCCCTGCAGCATCATGTGCTGCTCTTGTGAACTGCCCGCCCTCCTCTGCCCTGTGTCCTTTTAAATCAGGGGATGTCCAGACTTTTTTAACTCACAGATCCCTAGAAGGTTTCCAGTGGATGAAAACACTCCCAGGCACAGTGGGTTTAAGCCTCTAAGATCAGTTCTGTGAGCTCTTAGAAATACTGCCCTGAGCCCACAGGATACTTGAAATGGGGGTTTAGATTGCAGCTCTTGAAGAAAGAGCTATTTTATGCCTCTAACAAAGGGGGCTGTGTTATGGGGCTGCCGAGGGGCCAGCTGGGAACAAACGCAATTCTGAATCTCTGGGATCAAGGGAAAGCTGCAGCAGAGCAGAGAGAAATGAGTATGAAGGCTGATGGATGGCAGGGGAAGGCCAAATGTGACCCAGATGCAGCCTGGTGCCAAATTCTGGTGTGCACATCTGTGCAGGGAGTGAGGATGTGAGAAAAGGGAAAATGCCAGTTAATAGGGGAATGAGACCCTCTCCAGGGCTGGGATGAGGTTTAATCCATCAACAGACTTTAAAACTCAAACAGACTTTTATCCATCCTGCTTCAGGCACTTACAGAAGATACTTCAACTTCCATGCCCCACAGCACATCCTTGGCCTTCTGCTGGCATCTGAGCTGCTGGCACCGGTGGAAGTGCCCCTTTCCCACCTTCACCCTTAGGTAACAGCAGTGGCCAAGCAGCCCCTGTCCCCACCCCTGTCCCGATTGTGTCCCTACCTCAATCTCCTGCACCTGCTCCTCATTGGTGGCATACATCTGCTGCAGGGAGTCCTCCAGCTCTTTGTTTCGCTCCAGCAGTGTCTTCCCCAGCTCTGCAGCCAAGTGTAAGTCTGAAAAGCATAGGGACAAAGCTGCTGCAGTTCTCACAGCTCCATGGCTGGGGGTGGTGGGATCTCCCCCTGCCCCAAAAAATTACCCCACACCAAGCACAGCAGCACATTTTTCATGGCACTGGTTGTACTGGCACGTTTTGACCAGGATGTGTGCTCACAGAACATACCAGATCTGGCCTCTTGTCTTGCTGGGCTGCATGAGACAAGGGGAGGCCAAGCTCAGGGCTCTGCAGCTCCTCCATGCAATGATGATTTAGTGCTTCTCTGGCTGCAAAACCCTCCTGCATGGCCTGCACACTGTAACCAGGATCAGCCCAGGCTCTGGGCTGTGGCAGGTGCTCAGGACCTCCATCCCCTATTGCTGAGAAGGGCTCAGCACCCATCAGAATGGAGCAAAGGGTTGGTAAAGCCCTGCAGGGCCTTGGGGATGCTCTCTAAATTACATTATTATCTCTAACGAAGGGAGTGCCTTGCCTTCCCTGTCAGCCTCCATCCATCACCTGCTAATAGACTGACAGGAGTAATAAAACCCAGTGTGGCCCGAGGGGGCTGCAGGCACCTCCCAGATGTGCTGCCCTGGCAGCACTGCAGCAGCCAAATCCAAGGCTCTTTCCTTGGGGCAGCTCCAGGGAGAGGACAAACCACTTTATGTTCACTCTCTGCCACCTCTAAATGCCCTTATGAAGCTACTGAAATAGTTGGACTTCAGGAGAAATGCAGGGAAAAGTAGATGTTGACAGTGTGGTCAGTTTAAAATGCTGTTTTTGCTGCTAGGAAAAGAAAAAGCCTCCAGGCCCTGTGAATCCTGTGTTGGCCAAAACTTGAGCACACAGGGGATGCTGTTTGTGAGGCTGGGACAGCACAGTTGACTTTGAGAACAGCCCTTTGCTTTCCCAGGAATTGGTTGTCTTCTTAAAACCTCACTATGAGCAGATGGGTTTCATTTTTCTTGATGCTTCTAGAGGTAACAGCTCTTAGGATGGCAGAGTGAAAATCTGACCTTAATCCTTCCAAAAGGTAAGGAAACGGGTCGTGGTGTGCATTATTGCTGTTTCTTTCTCTGGTGTGGTTATCATGCAGCTGTAGGTAATGAAGGAGTGACAATCCTGCAGGGTGTGAGGGGACCTGGGTCTCCTGCCCTGGCATTTTCTTAGCCTCTTGTAATGCTCCCCTCTAGTTTGCATCTAATGATGTGTTTTGAAAAGGCTTTGCCAGGGTTGAGAGTAGCTATAATTTTCTTCAGTGATTCATTTGGCTATGCAGTTGATTGGGAAAGAGGGATACTTGGTCACTGAGACAAGAAGAAGGGGAACCAAGGCTCCTGGGGTGTATTCTGAGCCTGGGAAAGTGCTGACCCCTCACACCTCGCAAAATGAGGCTGCCCTTGGACACGAGTGCTTGCCAGGGGTGAGCTGCAGTGCTGGCAGTGCCTGGGATGGGGCTTTCCTGATTGATAATGCTGCTGTGAGATGTTACTACTTTGTGTGTTGCCTGTGTTTCTTTCTGCTGGCTCCCCAGATGTGCTGCTGCCAACAGCTGTTCAGTATGTCCTCAAATCTCCCCTTTCCATGGGAATGTGCTCTCCAGCTGTGCCCTGCATTGCAGGGTGTTATTATTAAAAGGGCTGTGACCTTTTTAATTATAATCCTCTTCATTGCACAGTGACCCAGTCTGAGAGCTGCATTTGCAGCCCTCACTGCAATCAAGTTATTGGCACGTTTCCCCATGGACAGACCTCCTCCACCTATTTGGATTTTTCCAAGCACCAAATTTCCCTGGTTTATAAAGTGCCCTTGGGAGACCCGAGTGTTTGCTACACCAGCTGGGGCTGGGGGAACAGCCAGCTGCCAGCAGAGATGAAGGATAATTTGTGCCTTTAAGCTGCTTGAGGCTGTGTTTAATGTCAGCACCACCTTGCCAGAGCCAGTGTTGTTCCTGGAGAGTGGCACCTTGGAAATCACATCCCTGGCAGCAAGCAGGGCCCCGATGTGGAGGTGTGTAGTGAGAGGGCTCTGTGCTGTGCTCCAGGTAATGAGTCAAGTGTGTCCCCATCCCTGTGGATTACACCAGTGCTCTCCCACCATATGGCATCCAATTTAATCAGCTGGGGTTGAGTTAAGTGGATTAGGCAGTGCAAGATCCTGCATTGTAATTTAAAGGGCTCTATCAGCAATAATTTAATGGGGGAAATGGGCAGCGTTTGGGGATCAGTGGGAAAGAGGAAAGAATGGGGCTTGGCTCTGAGGAGGAAATTGAGTCTTTATTTCCATTTTGAGCATAAGGGCCTGAGAGACTCCAGGCTGGAAGGACATGGGGGAATTGGTTCTTTTAGTGTCTTTTAACTGCCTCAGCCATTGTCACAGACACTCCCTCACACTCTGCCTGCCAGCCAAAAAATCCTTGGTAATCCTGTCTCATCCACCCCCTTGTGCCTGAGTCTTCTTCCCCACCTGTTGGTCCTCCCAGCTTATAGGGCTGGGGGGAGGTGGGAGATGCTGTGGAAGTGCTTTAATGTTGTCTTTAGACCAGATCTCTCTTGATCTCTTTACTAATTGTAGCTCTGCATGGGCTTAAGGAGCACACAGCTCCTCTCCACAGAGACTTTGGAAACCTGAGGCTGAATGTGAAATTTCACCAAGTTGTTTGGGGGAGAAAAAGAACTGAATTTAGGAATTAATGAATCCTTTCTACACAGTATTATGGTTTTCCCACAATTTTTTGTGTTCCTCTTTGCTTCTCCCCTGTCAGATCAGCCAGCCAGTGCTGAAGGACTTGCCCTAATTTAGCAGATATGCTGATGCCTCCCTTCCCCCTCCCCTCTGGATGCAGGAGGAGAAATAAAGTGCTGCATGTCCATTCTATGTGCCCCATCCCTCCACATCCTGCCTGTGCTGAAGGCACCACTGTGAAGTGGCCAATGGTCAACTTCAAAAATGGGGTTTTGATGCTGCCAAATCCTATCAGGAGAGAGCTATGGATGTAACTGCCTGTAAAGTGGCAGCACCAGCGTGGCTCCCTCTACTGCAAGCACTGGTGTGACCCTTCTAATTAACACCAGCCAAGGAGACACACTGAGACCCCAAACAAAGGGCTGTGCCTGTGGAGCAGGGGAGTGAGGGGTGGGGGTTGCATCTCTCTGAAAGCTTCCATGGGAAAGGCCTCTGAGCAAGGAGGGTGGGAATGAGAAGAGAGACCATATGGTGGGAAGGGAGCAGGAGCTGAATCCAAGCAGTGTTTGGTACAGGGGAGCAGGGCTGGGCAGAACATCAAGGAGGCACCGTTCTGGAGCACCAGAGATCAGCAGCAGCAGCCCAGCAATAATTCTGCTACCTCTGTGCCACTGAGGAAACCTGAAAAAACCCCATCCCGATCCAAGAGCTGTAGCAGGTTGCCTTTGATGGAAAGAGGCTGAGGGACAAACTGCAGGCTATTCCCTCATGGCAGGATCCTGTGGCAGTGCTGACACAGGCAGATGTTCCCTGCATGGGGCTGTGGCAGACCTGGATGCTTCCCCAGCCTTGCAACGAGGCTCAAAGAGGATTTCAAGCTGTTTCTGCCTTCCCAGTGCTGGCATCTGTTTGAGCAGAGCACTCTGCCACAGCCCTCTGCAGGGGTTTCTTCCCTCCAGCATCTCCTGGTTGTGACTTTGGGAGAGCATAAGGCTGGTGCCGGGCAGGTTTTGGCTGCTCTTGGCACGATGATGATCTGGTAGCTGTTCAGATGCTCCTCATAAATGCAGCCTTCTGGAGGAAGCCACTATCTGGTGCAGCTGCTTTGAACTTTCCCCTGTCATCTCTCTTGCAGCGAGGGATTCTCATGTTTAGGCTGTGAGAGAACACACTGGGGATGCTGGACTTGGCTCCTCACCTTTAATAAACCAGCCCTGTCCCTGTCCTGCAAAGCCAGCAGCTTGCAAGGGGCACAGAAGTCCTTTGGTGTGTGGTGCAGATGAGCGAGGGTTTATGGATTTTCAGGTCCTTTTCAGCTGAGCATGTATAAATGAATTACTTGTGGCCCCTTCCTAAATGTAGGGCTGTGGAAAAGGCTGCTCCTGTTCTGTGCCAGACATGGTGAATGCATCTGCTGAAGAGCAGGGAGGAGGGTGGGGAGGTCTCTGGAGGAAGCTCAGGGTGCTTGTGAGTTGATGGATGGGGTACACTGAGAGTTAAGAACTGATGTTTAATGCTGTTGATGTTTCATTTAATGGCATTTGCTGTCTGCTCCATTACACATGGGTACTTAAAGTCAAGGGTGGGTGCAATTATTCCTTTCAAAGTCTAAATGAATTATGCTATTCTGGTTTACCCTGGGATAGGGTATACTTGCTACTCATTTATTTTCCTTCATAGTTGCACGGGATTATGCTGTCTGGGTATATTACAATGAAGATCAGCTTTTGTATATCACTTACTGCTGCTCCATGGCAGGTGATGGAAGCAATCTCTGTACTTAGCCTGTATAAGGTATTGCAATGGAACTTGCTGGGGTGCAGGGAAGCAAATGCCATCTGGCAGCATCTCAAAATCAACCTGAAAAAGCCTTTCCAATATGCCCATTCTTCAAAGATAATGTTTTCCAATGCCAGCCAGAACTTCCAAAGAGTCACCAGTGTTACTGCTGAGACGTGGATTTCCCATCGCTTTTACACTGGCGTAACTCAGACATTGCTGCTCAGTTCAGCTTTGCACTTGGTGTTCTGTGTGTTATTTGGGAGGATCTGCTATTTTGGTGTAGTGGGGTGTTCCACAAAGGTAGGGCTTGCTTTCTAAAACAGCCCTAATGAAGCAGGTGGGGAAAAGCCTCTGTTAGGGCTGGGTGAGAGCAAACAGGGTGCCTGAGCCCCTGGCAGCACAGCTGCTTCCTCCTCTTCCTTCTCCTCCTTTCAAACTGTGGCTCTTCCTGGGCTGAGCTGATGTTGGTCACACTGGCATTTTTGTTACCCTAATGAGATTTGCTGGTTTTCCTGCTTGGTTTTTTTTCTTCCTTTTCTTTCTCTTGTGTAATCTGTTACGTGCTTCTGTGCTGCCTTCGGCAGTGCAACTGTCCCTGCTGGGGGGGGTGTTTGGCAGGGGATCAGGGCAAGCCCAGTGCACTGAGAACAACTCCTTCCATGCTATCTTGAGACCCCTGGGCAAAAGTGGCATCACCAAGGAGTGGAAATCCCTGACAAGGGGCACAGTATGCTGTCTGTACTGTGCTGTGCTGCAGAGAAGTCCTCCAGCTCTCTCAGCCCCTGCTGCTCCCTTCCTTGCCTTCTATGTTTTTCAGTTCTATTTGATATTTCCTCTATCAGCTCTCCTTTTTTCTTCTCAGATGCTCACCAGACTTTTTAGATTTAGTTTGTGCCTTTTATTTCTTCCCTCTTATCGTCCTGCACTCCAAATTCTCTCCTGTGTATTAATGCTTAAGACCCAGGATGGTCACCTCTGCTTATGAGTTGTGTCTCTACAAACACACCCAGAGCAATCTCATCGCTGTGCCCACAGCAATTGCTGTGCCTTTTGCCAAGTTGTTAGAGCATGAGAACACAGAGGATGTTATTAGACCATGGCTGAGGTCCATCTGCATCTTTTCCTGCTCTTCTCCTATCTAAACAGCCTCAGTGCCTGTGTTTGCCTTCGAGGCTAAAGTGGTTTGAAAGAGCTTGGTGGTGCCAAGGCTCTGATAGTGCACCTGGACCAGAATGTCCTAAATAAATATATACAAGTGGGGCTATTGAAGAGAAGGAGTGAAGAAAGAGGAGGGAGAAAGGCAGCCAGAGCTTTCCTGTGTGCGCTCCTCCCCCGGGCAGCAAACCTCCAACTAATTAATTATGTTGGGTTGCAGAAAACCGTGAATAAAGCTTTAAAGCTAAAGACACAGGCATGTGGATGGCTGCCATGTGGCAGAACTCCTCTCCTCTGTGTATTTTGGGGGCAGGAGGTTGTAAGTGACCCAGGATGGACAAGGACAGTGAGCACCAGGGTGCACAGTGCTGTGCACATGCAGAGCCCCAAGCAAAGGCACCCTGAGAAGGACAGGTCACTGTGCTCACGTGGCAGGGGATGGTGCCCACAGCGCTGGGCTGCCACAGCCGTGTCAGTTCTCCTGCCCTGCTCCTGCTCACACAACATATTCCCCTACTCTGAGCCATTCCCAGCCAATTTGGATGCCCTTGCTCCCCTCTTGCTAGGGGGAGGCAGGTGGAGCCACTGATACTGAGTGATTTGGACACTCAGGGCACTCAGGGGGTAACCATTCCAGCACAAGTGTCACTTCCCAGCTGTAGCAGCCCCCAAGACCCCTGCCAGGACTGCCACTGCTGGTTACTTCTGTCTGCTACCTCTTATGTCCAGAGGCATATAGGTACAGAGACCTTTCTTCCATGTGTTACAGCTAAATGCAGAAACAGCCTGACCCTCTGCAGCAATGCCAAACCCTACCCACGTCTTCTCTGGCAGTCCTTTATCTTGACTTTGAAGAAAAGTGCATCATCTTGCAGGGTGCTGCCCCACTTCTGCTCCCTTCCCATCTGCTGCTGGGGAGTTTAGGAAGCCCTGTTCCTGCAGGTGCTCAGCTCACAGCTCAGCTGCCTTGTGCCTGGCTATTGGCACAGGCTGGAGATGCTGCCCATGGGGGAAGAGATCCTGACCTCAGATGTGTGATCAGAGCTGTTTGTGCAGCTGCTCAGGAAGAGACAGGGCTGTAACCTTCCAGTCTGAGTTTGCAGGGAAAGGGAGTGATGAAATACTTGATGTACTCTCAAAATTATATTATGTCCACTGCTAGTCCTGAACAGGATGCAGAGCAGTACTTCTTTTGGGGGCCCAACACCAAAACCAGTGTCCCTGACACAGTTCTGCTGCAAAGGCTGATGCTCATGGGGTGGTCCTTGCTGTGCTGGTCCTTGCTCTGCCTCCTCCTCCAGACACCAGTGCTTGGCCACCACCTCCCAGTTCAGGTGCCTTCCCAGGACTCAACACTTCCCTGTGGACCAAGAAAATTTGGAGGATGGCATGATCACGTCCTTGCTCCAACTGCTGGTGCTGCAGCTGCATGTTTGGAAGAGGCCAAGAAGCATGGACCTGGATATTGCATACTTGAAGGTCTGAGTTCTTCAGAGAGGAGACAAATTAACTGAGTAGGGCCAGGGCAGCTGCACAACACATGGGACAGACTACAGTGACTTCCCAGAAAGCTGCAGAGGAACAGTCTGTTTTAACCATTAGAACTGTCACTTTTTGGAGAGATGGTTTATAACTGTTTGTTAAATACACATGGAAAAAACCAAAAAACAAACTGTAACATAAAATCCCTTTGAAATTCCCAGCTGTGCAAAAAGCAGCAGTTGTGTAACATCTGGTCTCTTTCCTTTGGGATATTTTGTGTTGGAGATACTTTCCTAAATTCTTGGTCCACATACCACATACTGTTTTTGGGCAGATTAAGCAGAAGCTTTGGAAACCCTGAAGGTGTGTTTAATGGGAGCACACAGATCTGTTGGAGTGAGATGAGGTGGGAATTTAGCATGTACTGCTCTAGGAAAGCCTTTTGGGAGAGGAGATAGAGTGTGGGAGTGAGTGAGCAGTGCGTTATCCTGAGTGCTGGCACTGCTTTTAGCAGGAGCAGGATGGGACCCTGGTGCTGTCACTGCTCTAAGTAGTTCCTGCCTGTCACCCTGAGCCAGTGCATCCACCCTGTCACCACCCAGCACTGGCTGGTACAGGAGCAAAGAAAGAGGATTGGAAAATGCTGGGGTGGGGGACAGGCTCCACATGCAGGGTGTTAGTGGCAGGTGCCTTGGCTCCCAGTACCTTAGGCTCAGAGCTGCTGGGGGAAAATGTCCTTCAGGATTCAGACCATAAATCCTTTGTGCATGGCCTTGCCAAGGAGAATTGCCACTGTTAGCTGATTGTTTCAGGATGGGAGATATGGAAAACTCTGATTTTTTTGTTTGTTTGTTTTTTCTAGTTTGTTTTGTTTTTGTGATTTTGGTTTTGGTTTTTTTTTTTTTATTATTTTTTCAGGGTTTTTTTTTGTTTCCCTTTTTACTTTCCAGTAGTTCCTCTAATTCCACTCCCTCCTACAGCTGGAACTGTGTGCCTGGGCTCAGCAGATGTGGAGAGGAGCTTCTGGTCTCTCACTGAAAGTTGCTGTGTGAGGCTTTCTTCTGCCCCTTTTTCTTGCTGCCTGCATGTAACAGGGGAATTTTCACTCTAGGAAAATACAGGTATATATATTCCTTTCCCCCCACATATTTGGAGTCTCTCATTACTTCCTTAGACTAACCTGTCATCTTATTTCCTTGTCTCTTGTGACTTTTCTAGTCCCTCTTGTCATTCCTAAGCAGCTCAGCAATTAGTCACTGAAAACTTTCCACTTCCATAAGCTATCTGCTGTAGTGTACTGCTAAATAAATAATTGGCTCAGCTACTGCAGGCAAAGCTCTGTCCTTCTGGCCTGCCTTGAGGAGGGAGGGAGGAGGGAGGGTCGATAACTGCTGTGCTCCTGGAGGACAGGCAAGGTGTGTGCCTTGTCCCTGGACTGCTGGGATGGCTGCCTCCCGAGGGGCAGAGTATGGAGTTTCACCAGCTCCCCTTGCAGTTTGGGCAAGCTGATAATGGATTGCAGTGCTCTGGACCACCTGGGTGGTGCAGGTATGGGTGCTAGTGGGTGCCAGCATGGATCCCCTGGGCTCACCCCAGTGCCAGGATCTGATCACTGGAGCACTAATGACCCTGTGTCTTTGCACAGCTGAGTTGGGAGTAGTGCAAGCTCAGCACCTTGTGTCATTTTCCTTCTTAGTACTCAAGCAATCAGATGCTTGGCAAGAGGAGGAGGAATTAAAAAAGATCCTTAAATCTGGCGACCTTTAGAGGTTACAGCCGTAATGTCCTCAGCCTGCATTGCAGATGGTTTGGCCCAAACGTTTCTGTGGCTGCCCAGGAGGACAATTGGTCTTGCAGTTGCAATGAGGGGATGTGCTGGTTCTTGCACTCCCTCTGGTCCTGCTGCCTATCTCAGAGCAGGGAGAGGCTGTTTATTGACATAGGAGGAATCATCCCACACTTACAGAATCCTAGCATAGGGACTCATCAGGATCATCAGGTCCAACTCCTGACCCCATGCAGGACACCAAGAAACCCCCATGTGCCTTAGGCTATGGTTAGTCAGGGATCAGAAGGGTGGCTTTGAGAGGCCTCCTCTTGGGTTGCCTCTCTGCTCTGAGACCTGAATGCTGGCAGAGGGATAGGGAGTCTGGGAAGATCAGGGAGCACAGTGGCATGACTGCAAGGGGGATTCATCTTGTGAGACTGCTGCGGATGAGATGAAGGCTGGAAGTGGCTGGCAGAGCTGCTGAGTCTGTTTGGATTCAGATGCAATTGAGTTGGCACACAGCCCTCCCAAACACAAACACTCCTGATGAACAGGAAAGGTGCCCCCACTTCTCCGCAGCTCAGATTCTCTAATTTTAGCTCATTCATTCTCTTGGGGTCTGGCTGCCCGTAGGCCCTGTGCACAGGATGTGATGCAACTGTAGCCACATCATCAGTTCACAATGGCTGGAAAAAGGTTCACCAGAATTTTATCCTGCTTTTAACACTGAGAGGCACAGACTCCCCAGCCCATGGAAAGTGGCTGGATCAAAGCAGCACTGATATCCCTTCATGCTTACAAAGCAATAAGCTAAGTCATTGTATGAGGGAATTGCAGCTCCATTTTTACCACTTTGCTCAAATCAGAAAGCCTTCCCAGAGGGAACATAATTGCAAAGGAAACCTCACAGGACACCACTGCTGTTACCATGTCATTGCTCTGGGTCCTGGCTGGGACTTGAGGCTCTGCTTCTGTGTGCTAAGGCATCTTGGTACAATGCCTTGAGCCACAGAGTGTTACAGTGTGTAGAAACAGGTAAAGGCATCTGAAAGGCACTGGCTTAATCTTAACAAGGCTGGAAGGGCCTCAAGGCTGGGGACCAGATCTTGCTGCTTCCAAAGCATGTGGTGTGGTACATGCACCCTGTTGCTGTGGACACTTCAGGGGAAAGAAAGAGTGATTGAGATTTATTATTTTGAAAAAAATAGTTACTTTGGCAAGGTGAAGCTCATAGGGGATGACAAAGAAAGTAACAGGTGCTTGGTGTGGAGCTGGAGGCATGATTTCCACTCTGGTGCTAAAATGGTTAATTAACATAATCATCACAGAGCTCCCACTTAAGCCATCTGTTGCTTAGCAAACAATTTTGGATGTAAATGTAATAAATATTTGATGATGCTGTGAAATGATGATAAAGGCCCAGCAACTAACTGGTTCATTGAAGAACCTTGTCTGCTTTCATAGCTTGGATTGTTTCTTGTTTCTCCCACCCCTTGCTCCTAAGGAATGGTCTCTAAGCCTCTGCTTTTGTCCTCTGGGCTCCTGGTGCTGCTGCCTGGTGTGGGTTTCTGTGTGACCCTGGGCTCTTGGCATGCCAATCCTCTTAGTAATGCCTCTAATCGTGCCACGCTGGATGTCTTGTGCTGTGCTTCCACCCCCCAGTCCCAAACCAGCAGCTCCACGGCTGTGCCGCCACCAAAGACCTCTGGGTGTCATGCAGAGGCACACTGAATGTGGACAAAGTCTAGCACTGTCCTTTGTGATGCTTTGTGCATCATGCAAATTAATTACGGTTGTAATTACCCTGTAGGACCTTTCCATTTGGCTGATTCCAGTCAAAGCCTTCCCACATCTCTCCTTGAGTTTTTGCAAGCCTGTGCAGCCCCTATTCATATACAGGAGGCTGCAAACCCACAGCTGGGCTTTGTTTTGGGTGTGTGTTTTCCTCCAGTTCTGTATGTGCTCAAAAGTGGAGCCTGTACCCAGCCTCAATCCATCATCTGGAGACAGTCATTCTGTTTTTAGGCTGCTGGGACAGAACTGGGAACCTGGCCTGCAGTGGGAAGGTGCTTTTATTGTTGTGAGCCAGTTGTACAGTGCCAGTGCTGACTCATGAACCTGACACCAGGGACAACATTAGGCTAAAAATCAATTGGTGCCACATTGTTCAGCACTCCCTATATTCATCCCTAGTTCTGCTGTTCCTCAGCCTGCATCCTGCTCCTGGACCAGTGCCCAGGCCCCTTGTGAGCCATGGGAAGACGTCACCCAGAAATGTGAATTTCTGAGCATTCAAAGGCTGCACTGTTTATCCAGCTGATAGCTTCATCTCCATGCTCTTGGCTTTGTTTGAGTGTTGTGTTTCAAAGAACAGGGCCCACTATCCCACTACTTCCCGTTAATTGAGAAATTGGGGTTAAAGCTCAGCTGTGACAACCCCTGGGGGGCTGGTTATCATTCCTTGCTAGGCGCCTGTCCTGCAGCTGAAGTTGTATAAACTTCAAATCATGACGTAATGTACTGAAGCGATGGTGGGCTGAGGCACTGCAGCTGACAGTCAGCTAGGAAAAGCAAATATAAAACTGTACCTATAGCCCAATGTGCCAGAGAGGAACTGTGTTCAGGTAAGAATGATTTTTTGCTATGCATTGGCGAATCAGTCCCATTCACTCCCGGGCCACTGGCCTGAAATGGGACTACTTCCAGTTATTTACTTACTGCGTGTTGACTCAAAATATTAAGATTAAAAAAAAAAAAGCCCCAAATACAGGCACCAACTGTCCGGTCTTAGGATAAACATTCCGTTGAACTAGGTAGAGTTACTTCAAAGCAAACTACAGAAGTGAACGTTTATCTTCTAACAAGGCTTCTTTTGCTGTTTGAAACTTGGCCTTGATTTTTTTTTTTCTTCTCCTCCCATATTTCTCCTGATTTTATGGCTGATTGGAAAAATCTCCAGAAGTAATTAGGTGACTAAGAAGCCGAAGATCCCTTTGGATTTGGGCTTGAACAGCAAAAGCTTTTGAGAGAGACTTGCAGCATCCTTAGCAATACATTATTTCCCATGTATTAATTTCTAAATAATGTGCCTGGTAACTCTACCTTGGACTACTTTGAAATAAAAGCAGTGTCATAACTACCCCTGTTTGATTCTGCCTGCAGCAAGTTTTTTGGGGAACCAGCTTCTTTGAAGATGTAACACCACAAATTATTTACTGCCCTGTGTCTCAGGACAGCTCTGGGCTCCCTGCCTCTATCCATCAGCTTTAAACTTTCCTCGGCCAGGACAGTGGTTTGGAGCAGCGGAGCCGAAATTTGCCGCTGCAGGATGAGGCGCTGGCTTTGTCAACCAAATAGCAGTCCAGAGAGAAGGTGTCCCACCCTCCCGTCCCCGGGGTTTGCCCGTTTTCTTGCCCGCACATTCTCTGGCCCACCATCCCTGGCAGCTTGCGGCGTGCCCCCATCCTTACCCTGCTCCAGGTCCTGCTGGTCGTACCAGGGCTCTTCTTCCTCGCTCTGAAACTCCTCCATCCTGTCGGCGCTCAGCATTTAGCACCAGCGGCCCGGAGAGACGCGCAGCATCCGCCGAAGGGGGGCCCGGCGCCTCCGAAGCGCGGAGCGGGATGGATGCGGGGATACGGGCAGGGATGCGGGCGGGGATGCGGCCTCGGTGCCCCGGCCGGGCCGGGAAGGAGGAGGTGGCACGACGTGGCAGCCGGTGCTTGGCCGCTGCCCCGGCTCTGCGTGCCCGGGGGGGCGGCTTCCTCCTGCCTCCGAGGCCGGGGGGGTCCGGAGAAGGGGATGCAGCGGGGACGTGGCGGCCAGGGCGGGGGGGACACGGCTTGCACAGGGCTGGGGGATGCACAAAGGAAGGAAGAGGGCCCGGCGCAGCCAGGCAGATCCTCGCTCCGCAGCTCGGTGGGGACCTCTAGCATGGAAATGCTGCAAAGAAAACCGGCGAGAGGGAAGGGGGAGGCGAGGCGAGACCGGCCTCCTTCGACTCCTTCTTCTCCGCCTCCGCCTCCTCCTCTGGGCTCAGCCTTGCCGCGGACAGCGGGGCGGGTGCGGGGCTGCGGGGAGCGGAGCGAGGGTGCCGGGGTGGGGCTGAGCCGGGCTGCGGGGAACGGGAGCTGTCCCGCACCCCCCCGCCCTGTCCCCCCCGGCTGGGAGGTCAGACAGGAGCAGGGCTTGCGGTTGGAATGCCGTGTCCTGGCTTTGGCATGGACTTCACCGTGACTTGGGGCAATTATGGGGACCTCTCAGTGGGGCTTTCAGAGCATTCTCTGTCTTGCTGGGTTTGTGTGGGTTGTTCTTCAAGAAGATCATCCATCCGCCCTTAGCTGGGGCTGCAAAAGGGGACACTCCATACAAACAGCCCCACAGCATTTCCTCAGTGTGGTGTCTTCCTGCAATCCTGTGCTGTTTTGCACTCTGATGGGAAATCAGTGTCTCTGATGTGGGTTCCTCTTTAATTTTTCTTGTCTTTGTGAAGGATGGAACGAACTTAAAATTCAGGGAAATCAGGATTTATGGAGTTCTGAGGAGGAAATTTATCTGTTACATATAAATAAATTCAGAAAAAATGTTGATTTTGGTGCTTGCTTTCCACCTTAATGGAATAAGGGTTAGACATGGTGGTCTTTCTCCTGGCTGGAGTTTGCCCTAAGGGAATTTATCTGTGCTTGTCAGCCCTGGAATCTATCAGAGATTCTAATATCCAAATCAACTTCTGTGACAGTAACAGTGGGTTTAGATAATTTTTTTTTTTTGTGGTGGTGTTTTTTAATTTTTCCCCCTTCTGTGTGATGGAACTCCATGGAACTCCACAGATTTAAATTTGATTGCATTACCTTGCAGTGATGCCTACAGAAAAGGCAATATAAAGTGTCTACACAAGAGCAGCAAACTGTGCATCCAGAAAAGATGGGATTTGTGTCAGAAAACTCTATCCAATCCAGCGGTGACAGGCAGTTGGGTGCCCCTGGATAATTAAAGCAAGGACTAGTACTCAGCTCCTGTGTACAGCAGCAGAGGAGGGGGATAAAGATGGGAATAAGAGAGGAATTATAGACTATTCCTCTCCCCTTTTCTCCTCACAGACCTCTCCATCACATATACACATTCTGAAAATTCAGTGGCTGCCTGGAAAGTCATCTGCTTTAATACAGTCACAGACCAGAATCAAGGAGTCTCTTTAACTTGGCATTTATAACTCAGCAAACATAATCAAGCATTTGTGGTGTATCTGGGAGAAAGCCATCTCTAGGCTTAGATCTTTTTCTAAGCAATTTTAATACAGAAATGGGAAAAATCTTAACTTTCTCGTGCTTATTGAAGAGTCATGTGGACAATGCCCTTAATGACATACTTCAACTTTTGGTCAGCCCTGAAGTGGTTAGGCAGTTGGACCACAGTTTTTCTATTATTTGTGAGAAATAACTGCTTTTGAAAAGTATTCTGTTCCTAACAATAAATTCTTATAAATTATCTGTATACTGTAGCCATATTGAGTACTTGGATGCAAAGCCCCAGGCTGTTTGGCAGCAAAAGCCAGATTATATGATTTTGTGAAAATATTTTTTCCTGTAGGTTTTACCAGAATGTCTCAGATCTGATATGTCACTCAACTGAATCAAACATGACTCCTGTACAGGTTATATGCCAAAAAAAGAGAATTCCCACAGTCTGCCCCAGCTGGAGAGTCAGCACACTGCTTTCTTTTGCAGAACGATTGGAATTACCTCACTTTTTCTGAAGAAAGGCTTGTAGCGCTGAACATGTGAAATGTAACTCAGGGACACCAAAAAGACCTGCTTGCAGTTCACAGAGCTGCTCAGAGCAGAGAACCGCAACGATGGCTTCAAAGGCAACACTGAATGCCCTCAAACAGCAGCTTTGAGGTGTTCAGTGAGTGCCAAATCCTGAATTCCCGGCACCCAGGGTTATAAAACCTTGTCCTTGTGTGGGGGTGGAATTTCATTAGGGTTAATGGGCCACCGCGTGCAACGAGTTCCTCATAAGGTGCTGGAGCAGGATCTGTGTTACAAACGTGCCTGTTCCTGGCTCCTTTCGAGCCAGGGCTGGGGACAGACTGGAGCTGGCTGCTCTCCTGGCATCCTGCTTGCACCTCTGGGCCGTCTGGGCTTGGGAGCAGGCTCTGAGAGGGGCCGGGGATGGCTGGACAGAGCTGTCATTGGGCTTGTACCCGAGCCTGGCAAAGGAGCTTCAGGGGACAAAGGCTGCGGGCAGAGGACTGGGAAAAGGGGCAAGAAAAGGGGAAAAGCAGTGACATGGGAGCAGACGAACTTGATGAAGGGATAAAGCAAAGGATGGAGCAGAAGAGAAGGGCTGTAAAGGAAAGCGCAGGGCTGAGAAGGCGGAGGGAGCGTAGGCAGGAGGGGATAGCGAGGAAGGAGAAATGAGAAAAGCCGTGCTCTGCCGTGAGTGGAGATGAGGCAGGGTCTGTGGGGACCACGGCCATGAGGAGCAAAGAATGGGAGGGAAGGGGCTGCGAGAAGGAAAGGGTGAAGTGACGGACTGACGGCAGGCGCAGGTGGGAAAGGGGGGGAGGNCCTGCCCGCAGCCGGGCCGCACCATGGGCAGCGCCGACTCCAAGCTCAACTTCAGGAAGGCGGTGATCCAGCTCACCACCAAGACCCAGGTGAGGGCCGCCATCTCGGGTGGGGGGCGAGGGGGGCCGCGCCATCTCGGGAAGCGCCGCCCTCAGGAGCCCCTCACACCCGGCCCTGCCCGAGACACCCCCGGCGCTCCTGTGCGCGGTCCCCGAGCGGGTCCCTGCGTGTGGGGCCGGGGCTGGGGCTGCCGGGGGACCCGCGGGGCCGCGGCTGGAGCCACAGCCGGCCCTGGCCCGGCTCTCCCGGCGAGGCCGTGCCCGAAGGCACGGGGGGCTCAGGGCAGGCTGTGGCCATCACCGTGTCACCGGTCTGTGCAGGGCCACCGGCTGGTCCTCAGAGCAGCTGCCAGACGTGGCCGGGCCCTGTCACCGCCTCTGGTGACATCTTGTGCCTTGCTGAACAGCGTCTTGTGCTAGCAGAGCAGGCGCTGCTGTCATAAGGGATGTGCACAGCTCCTGATGTATTCCGCTTGCGGGTTTACATCACACGGTTTACCACTGCTCCCTTTTCTGTATCCTTTCCCCCCACCCCCGCGCGTCATGGGTGGAGAACCTTGCCCTGTGTTTAGGTAGTAGCTGATGGAAATTGCTGTTGGGCAGCTGTGCTGTGGGCAGCAGAGGTTTCCATCTCTGAGCTGTGAAATAATGCTTTATTTCTGCAGGCTGAGGTGGAGAAGGAGTTACGTGAAAGTCAGGGCTGTGTGAAGGGAGGGTCGCTGTCTAGAGGTCTAACATATGTTGTGCCTGTCCTGGGAGCTTGCTTAATTTTTAAGTGGAGTGCCCAGTAGCAGCAGCACAGTGGCAGAAAATGAGTAGCCTGTCTTTCTGTCTGAGGAGCAGAAGGATTTTGTTGTATTGAGAAGTCACATCTCGGGCTCTTCTGAGCTACAATGGAGAACAGCTGTTATGATCCACCTTTAGAAGTAAGGCAGTAATAGCTGCTAAGAAAACGTAGGGGTGATGGCAGAAGGGTAGTTAATGATGGGGAATGAATTCACCAGAAAAAGGTATGGATGCAAAGGGGTAGGAGAAAATCTGTGAAAACTCAAGAGACAGAGGCTACTACTGGGAATTGAATTACAGATGGATAAGACTGTGGAAGAGACTGGAAAAAACATGTTTATGCTTTTTAAAGCAGTATCACATTTATCTGCCATTGCTAAAGAATGGCTTTTGTGAATATATTCTTAAAAACCACTAGTTGTGAATGTAGGTAAAGAGAGAAGTGGGGGAATTAGTATTTTAAGGGATTCTTCCAAAGTCTCTTCTGCATGCTAGATAGTTCAGAGTATCCTCAGCTTTGGGCTGCCCTTCCTTCATGAGGAAACCTGTTTATAAAATGAGATTGAGGGGTGGTAAATTAGGTCTGTAGGGCTCTGCCCAGTCTGCTGTTCACAAAGACAATCCTGTATGAGGCAATCCCTTGAATCAGCAGGCCAGGCGAGAGCGCTCCCCTCCCCTAGTTTATCGACCTGTGTAACGGAAGGAGGTTCACTGAGGCCTGGGATGAAAAGGAAGGAGCAAAAGCTTCATTCTTGGCTGGATTCATTTCACGTCTCTGTAATCTAGGTGAGACTGACTTTATGTGGAAAAGGGTGGGGTGTTGGCACTCCCATATTTACATTCTGTAGACGGGCACCAGTGTTTGCTTGTGCAGAATGCGTGACTGGGCTCTCCTGGAGCCTTCTGATCTCTTACCACCAGCAAAACCTCCTGGTCCGTGAGATCCTGGATCCAGAACCAGGCTGCAGTAATGGACAAAGCCAAATCCTTCCAAGTTATTGGTTCACAACATGCTTTACTTCCTCAGCAGCCTGTCTCCTGTTTTGCAGCCTTCTCCTCTGATATTAGGAACCTGGACAAAGATTTTCATCAAATCATCAATAGTGTGAAACTCTGAGCTCAGAATGTGCTGTGAGGTCTTCCTAAGGCTCTGGTGGGAAGAAGTGGTTGAGCCGAAGTCACTGTTCACTCATTAGTGAAGGTTTAGAGCTGGCACAGAAGTTAATTTTTTCTTTAAAATAATTTTTTTATAATCTCCAAGTTTTTCTTAATTAAAAAATGAGTGTTCCCATGTGAGCATTAAAAAAAACCTAAATAAATCTGTAAGGAATATAACACTTGAATGCTTATAGCACACGTGGAGCCCAGAACTTGAAAGCAGAACCAAGTCTGGACGCAAATGGAATTGAATTAATTGATTTTTTAACTGCCAAAGAGAAACTCTAAATGTGTAAGAGTATTAAAAAAGAAAAATCACTTCAGAATTATTTCAGTGATTAAAAAGGGCAGTATTACCAGAAGGAAGAAATTAACTTATGCCACAGATGTGCATTTATACTCACACATGGAGAAATGATCTTTAGGATTTTTATATGATATGTACACATTACATTACACTGCACATATTATACTGGTAGGGCCCCTCCCTTTGATAATAAACCAGATGTGCTTCATAATAGAGAATGTGTGAGCCCTCCCAAATTGCCCATAAAAGTGCTGCCTATTTAACAGATGAGGGGAAACATGGATTGTGGATATGACAGTTCATCAGGGCTGGTCAGCTGCAGGTCTGGGAGCTTTAACTGCCAGGGACATCCTTTCTTTTCCCAATTAGTTGGGGTTCCTGCCAGCAACCAGACGGAAGATAAGAAATTTTGATCTTGAGTACCAGCTTGTTAGATTTTAATGGGAGATCTGCCTCTGCTTTTAAGCAAAAAGACAGGAAGAATCAAACATGAGGGACAAGCCCCAGTCCTTTCCTTTTCTGTGGTGTGGAAATCCAGGAGTACAATGGGCTGTTAGCTTGAGTCTTACAAAAGCACATCTTGTGCTTGGAGAAGGGTTGGTCCCTGGCAGATCATTTCTTACAAGTTTGACTCAGTTGTCTAAGAGTCTCAGGCTGATCAAAAGCCAAGTTGTGTTAAAAGCAAAGCTGTAACTAACACTTCACACAGCTGACTTGTCCTGGTCTTTCCCTGCCTGACTTCCACAAATCCCATTTTCCAGTTTGCCTTGCAACACTGTCTCTACTGTGAGAGCAGAGAACTGGTGGTAGACTTGAAGTCTCTCATTGATTCTGCACTGCTGACTGCAAAGATCCTATAGAAAAAAATTATTATTGCTCTGAAGCCTGTGTAGAGGTGCTGTCCTTGGCAGGAGGGATAGAATCTTACTAGTTATTTATGTTTAGAATAAGTGTGTCCACAGGCTTTCCTTTTGCACAGTAGCTCACAAACAGGTGGCACAAAAATGTGTGAATTGCCTCAAACTAATCTCTGGCCCTGCAGGGTTATCTGATCTGAAGCTCAATCAGGTGCTTCGTGAATGGTGATTACACACCACAGTTCTGCCACATTTAGGGTGAAAAGGAGCAACTGCTGTAACATATCACCTGAGCTTGTGCAGTACTGGGGCAGGGATGAGGGACTTGCTCTGCAGCTGAGCCTCAGAAACAGGAGAGCCCCTGCTCCAAAGGATTGCTGCCTTGGCTGGTGGGATGCTTAGTTGGTGTGTTGGCAAGAAGCAAAAAGAGAACTCACTGAGCAAGGCTAGTGGCTGCTTGTCCCTTGGTTCTCTGCTGATGGTCTGCAGCAACCTCAGAATTAGTTTTAGGACAGTCCTCCAGTGGGGGCCTGTTGGAGGAAATGTTCGGAATGGACATTTGATTTAAGTGATAAGTGCAGAGAGCTCTTGGTTGGAAGGAGGTACAAACACACACACACACATACCGCTGGAGTTTGTGAGAGACTGTGTCTAAAAGAGAAAGTGAAGGTGGTGCTGGTGTCAGGCTGGAGACAGTAACAAATAGGGGAGACTGTGCCTTGGGAGCTTTTCCTGTTTTTAGGACATGGTCAGGCCCTCTCTGTGTTCCTGTTTCCTGTGAGTTATCCTGTTTGTCTGGGGATTGCCTGTTCAGGCTGTGATTCTCTGCTCAGTAACTGGCAGGAGGCTTGCAAACCGAGTGTCTTCCTGTCCTAACTTCTGCAGCATGTGTGTTGTGTGCTTCAAAGAACCTGAAACACAACATTTACAGCTAGTAGAAAACAAAGAAGGCAGGTGTCCAGAATAACTGGTTTTACCTTTGTTTGGCCAGGGTGCAGGTGGGAGGTCTTTTTTGAAGGCAAAAATCTCCCTCCTTGCCTGCTCTGCCATATCACTTTGGATTTGCCCACTGTGTCCTCAGCCACACTCTGCTCTACAGTTACCTCACCCCTGTGGTGTGGAGCTTGGCTTGGGCATCAGTCTCTCTCTGCCAGTCAGCTCTGTACCTTCAGCTCTGCCATGAGATGTGTGGGTCAGGAAGTTCCTTTGCTCTCCAGATGTACCAGTTGTGTTTCCAGAGTAGAGCTGAGCTATTGATCCCTCAATTCTTACCCTCATTGCTCTGCTGGTGCAGAGCTGGTTGTCTGCACTGTGCTGGAGGAACATTAGGCTCTTTCTTACCTGTGCTGAGGATTCAGCTCCTCATGAGTTCTCTGGCTGAAGCACTGTCAAGGCCAGGGATGCCCTGGGATTTGTGACTGCAGCGTGTGCTGTACCAATGCTTGTACCTAGATCTTGACATTTCCAAATGAAGATATCCCTGGCTGGTGGACAAGGCTGATCTAGGTCTCTGTATTTCTTTTCTCTGTGAGGCTGGATACAGTCTATTGGGTGAGCTCAGCTGAGGAAATGGATATTTAGATCCCCAGAGATGCTGCATGCAGAATACAATCAGCTTAAAAACAGCCAGTAATGTTCTATCAAGATGAATATTATTTGGATTGAGTAGCTTCATGATGCCAGGCTGGTAATTGAAACAGGGGCCAGTGGGGATGTGAGTGACTCAATGCTGAATCCATGTCCCAGGATTGTACATGGGATACCATCTGTTGATGAAGAGCTGACTATTAAAAATGCAAGGTACCGGTGTTTTAGCATAATCTGGTTGCCAAAATGGCAGCTGAGACATGAATGCTGCTGCACATCCAATGTTGCAGCTCAGGGAATCACCCCTGTGCTTCCCTGCTCCAAGGGACTGCAGTCAGAGTTCCTCAAGCCGTGTTGTGCTGCCATCTGTAAAACAGTGGCTGTGTTCAACCTCTGAGGAGGCCTCAGGCTAGTGGGAGGTAAAGGGATCAGTGTCTGCTGGAGGGAAATGGTTTTCTGCTTCCCCTCTAGATGAGAGTGGAGGCATTATTTATGCATGATGCCCAATTAGCAGCAATTGCTGCTTGCTGTTGTCAGTGGGAGTGGCTGTGGCAGGCAGCCAGGATGCACATGTGGCAGTTCTATGTGAGATTGTGGTGTGTGGTTTGAAATGGGGCATAGGATTTGTAGGGTGTTTCATGCATTACATAGATCAGATTTCCAAATACTTTGCTCTTTTTGAGGAGTACAATTAGGGATGAGATGTGTAAAATAGCTTTCCTTCTGTTTAAGTGTTTCATGCTCAGGTTACAAAGAGCTCGGCTCCTTCACATGCTCAGCTGAAAGTCAGGCTGTGAATATTGTATTGGATTGTTCCTACAGATCCCCTCTGAGGAGCTGTGATCTTGAACCATGTGGAAAAAGTTGCTCTTCCCTTGGGAAGAGGTTTGGTGGGATCTTGCTTTGGTGCCGAAGTGAAAAAAAATTTCACCTAGGTTTTCAACACTAGGGCTGAGTTTAATAAGATGTCTAAACACACAGGTTTTTTTTTTTTTTGGTTTTGTTTTTGATGACTGGGGAGTCTCTTGGGCTGGTTCATTGCATGACTGGAAGGATTAGGACCAGCAGCAGCGAAGCATTAAGGCAAAGAGCTGCAGGGCAATAACCTGCTGTACCAGTCTGAGGTAGCTGGCCCCTCTCACTTTTTGGCCTTTGGTGGTGGTAACACATGACATGCCCATGGGCTGGGGCTGTTAGTTCAAGAGGTGACAGCAAACAGGGCAATACAGCACTTCTCTGTGTCAGAATTGTGAATGACCTGTTCTCCCACAAGTGCCATCTGAGCTGCATTTAGATACAGCATAGAGCTGGACAAATTTTCTGCCTTCTACAGCAGCTCTGGGAGTGGGCAGGAGCTGTTTAAATTAAACACACAGTCACATATTTTTGCCCCTTTCATATCTGACGTGCAAGACCCACCCAATGGTGCTGATTATTGCTCTTAGCAAGCACTACTGTTTGCTTTGGAGCTGGTGCTAGTCGCAGGCAGTAGGCTTCTCCTTGCCCCAAGCCAAGGGCTGGGGGAGCTCAGGGGAACAGCTCTTCTGACCTGCCAAGCATGCCCACACCATGGCTGGTGAAACTCCTGGGAAAGCTCACATTTTCCTCTTCTGACTGCAATAATGGATGCAGCTCTTTCACACTGCTTCTCATAAACAGGCAGGTATTTTTCCCACCCCTGTAGCTGGACCCTTGGGTGAGATGAGCACTTTCAGCAGTGCCTGTCTCTTAGCAAGTATTGGCAGAAAATGTAGTGGAAAGAGGTGTGTTCCCAGGGCTGGCTTGGGGGCTGAGCTTCTGAGACCACAGGTTTGAGATGGATTGTTTTCTTTGGTCTCCTTCTTCCATCTCCTCTTTGAATGGCATACTTAGTGCTTTTTAAGAACAAAGCCTTGGCAGTGACTGGCTGCACTGAGTCCAGTTCCCTATAAATATTTGATTCTGAAAGATCAATTGCATTTTATCTGTAAGTGCTTTGAGGTGGGTCTGTCAGTTCTGTGGGTCTGCTCGTGCCCTAATGAGATGTCCCTGATTGCTTCCTCGAGACTTTGATTACAACAGAAGTAATTCCAGTGCACACTCAGGGCTTCCTTGACTTGCTCCGAAGGTGGCAGGGTGTACAAGAACAGCCTGACCTGGGTGCTAGTGGTGAAGATCTTGGATTACTTGCAGCAGTTGCAGACAAACATGAAACCTCCTGTATGTCTGAGGGAACGTTCAGTTTGGGAGATAAATCATCTAAAGACCTGGAAACAGAGGCTGATGTATAAAACCAGCACTAGTACATTTTATTGAACCTCTTCTTGCCTCATCCCATCCCCAAGCCACGCATAATTGCTGATGATTGGATCTTATGGAATGGTAGTTTCACATCTATAACCACATTTGTCTCTCCACAGCCTGTGGAGGCCACGGATAATGCCTTTTGGGACCAGTTCTGGGCAGACACAGCCACTTCAGTGCAGGATGTCTTTGCTCTTGTACCAGCTGCAGAGATCCGAGCAGTGAGAGAAGAATCTCCTTCAAATTTGGCAACTTTGTGTTACAAAGTAAGTACTGCACTACTGTTTTATTCCTTGGAGCGGTGCTAGCAGGGGTGTCCCTGGATCAACAGCACTGTGGTTTCCAAGGGATAACAGGTACCTTGTACCACACAATGTGCTTGCTTGTCCCTGTCTCCTCCTGAGGGTAATTCTCAACCCTTCCTCTCATAGGTTAGTACAGACCATAGCTGGTGTTTGATCAGTTTGGAGCCTTTTTTCTCTTGTCCCCTTCCTGTGTTTCACTCTGTCCTCTTGGGTCTTATTTGCTCTATAAATTGCTTCTTGCTCAGGGGACTTTGTAGCAAGGCTGTGCATTTGAGGCTGAAGCATCCCGTTCCTTGTCTGCACCTAATTGTACCTCACCATGCACCAATCTGGCTTCAAGCTGAGAGATCCCAGAGGGATGTGCAGACTGTCACTGTGCAAATGCCTGGATAAAGTTCAAGGAAGATCTTAAGACTTTTCTTCCTTCTGCTGTGATAACAGAATATTCCTGATGCTGCTTCTGGTGTTGTCACATCCTTGTATGGAGCACAGGGACATTGAACAGCATTTCCTACCCTGCCAGGTTTGGCAAATTGTCAGGCTGGTAAACAACAGCCTGAGACTTACTCTGCCTGGGAAACTGCAGGTGTTAACAATGTCCTGATTTGAACCATGCCAAGAGTAGCCTTGAATTTGTAGTTGAAAACATCTAGAACGGAATTTTTCCAGTTTTAAATACTTGCTGCCATCCTGTTTTTCTTTCCTCCTCTACAATATCTGAATGAGACTTACTGAATCATAGTGAAGGTACCTCTGAGTGTGAATTGTAGACAGATGCATGTAGTGGATACTTGAGAAAAAATATGAACATGAGGAAAACTGCAATTTTTTTCCCCCTGGTATTGGCTTCTGGCAGTGAGCAGTTTGAGAGTTGAGAAGGACTTAGAGATCTGTAACCCCTTTGACTCTGTGTCTTCTTTCTTCCAAAACCAAAACTAAAGTATGGTTTCTTCTCCCTGCTGGAAACAGGTGTGTTGGGAGGCCTTGGGACTGCAGGACTGTTAATCCATGTTTAGATCTTGGGATATCAGTGTCATAGGAGCCCACCAGACTCTAGCAGTACCTTTGCCAGTCTGAGGGTCCTGACCTGTGCCATGTGCCACTGGACTTAGCAATGCTGTGTGTTTGTGAAGAAATGTCTTTTACAGTAATGGTTGGAGATTCAGGCTGTACAGTCATAAGTGTGCCTGAAGAAATTGTTCAGCTCAGTTAGTGTGTGACAGGCTGGGACAAGCAGCACTTAAATACCCATTAATGCAGTGATGCAGGCTGGCAGAGTCAGTGACCCAGGCAGTCTGCCATGAAAATAAGCAGGGGCACATGACCTCATGATTTAAAAAGCAGCAAGGTGAATCCTTGCTTTGGATTCTTGAATGTTTTGGCTTTCATTTCCCTTCTGTTTCCCCTTGGGATCAGGGAGTAAAAGCACGTGGAGGGAGCTGTGGAGAAAAGAGACTGCTTTTTTCTGTCTGCAGGTAAAACCTCCTGTCACTGCTTCCTGTGGCTGTGGTTGCTGCCTGGTGAGACCCACATGTGTTCTGAAAATCCCAGTGACCCTCCACTGGCAGTTGCAGCAGCCACTGGATGGGCTGCAGAGTCTTAGCCCAGAAGCTCTTTCCAGAGCAGCAGTCCTGTTCACAGGAGCAGTGGGGAAACCTGGGCTACCACTCTCTTCTGCAGGAGCACCTTGACAGATGCTGCTGCAGGCTGTATCCCTACGCTAACACAGGCAGCAGCTTAGCTCCCACCTCCTGAGTCAGGAGAGGTCCCTGCTGTAATCACACAGACAGAGCTGTCAGACTGTGTTTCTGTGTGATCATCCCCTGCCAGCACCTCACTCAATGCAGCACAGTGCTGCTGCCGTGGTCCTTCCTGCCTGCATCTCAGGCACTTGCTACAGCTGATTAATCTCATCTGCCCTTTTCAGTGTGTGGTGTCATGGAGCAGTGCTGGAAGGAGCCTTCTTGTGTTTTGGCTGTCTATCTCACGTGGCACCACACGTGTGCTGCATGGATTAGCCCTGGCATTTGAGGTCTCTTGCAGTGGAACAGCAGAAATTCAAGAAGGTCTGTTTAAAATCATTAACCCTGTTTTTTACAGAGTTTCAATCAGCAACAGTGCCATTAAACTGAGAGCAAATGGACTCTCAAGAACTGCTTATATGTCTGTGTGAGGGTATCCCTAGCAGGACAGACCTGCCTAGCTCTTGCTAACTTGTGCCCAGGCTAATTCTGCCTTCCTTGGTTTTGTTTCCTTCAGGCTGTGGAGAAGCTGGTGCAGGGAGCAGAGAGTGGCTGCCACACGGAGAAGGAAAGACAAATTGTCTTGAACTGCTGTCGGCTCCTCACCCGTATCCTGCCTTACATCTTTGAGGACCCAGACTGGAGAGGTTTCTTCTGGTCAACTGTCCCTGGGGCTGGCCGAGGAGGGGTCTGTCTCTTGTCACTTATTCTTCTTTCTGGAGGGTGATGGGGAGGCTGCAGTGAGGAGACACTATGTGTATTTGGGGGCAACTTTATTCCAGTTATTATTATGTGATCAGAAATGAGGTGGCACTTTCTGAATTCCTTCCCTTCTTTTGGTTCTTGCTGCATCTTTTGGATGTTTCACTTGTGTGTGTAGCTGTAGGAGAGCACTGATATGTGAGGAAAGGCTTCTCCAGTACAGCTGGAGGTATGACTCTTAATGAATATGAAAGCTGTACTGAAGGCTGTATGACTTCCTTGCTGAATGTCCTTGTTCCATTAAATACAGATGATTTAAATTTAAAATCAAAATGCAACAGGGTCTTGTTTGCACTAATTTTACAATGTCACATTTGAAGCAAACAGTGCCAGAGAAGCTCTTGGCATCATGACTCAATACGCTGCTTATGAGCTGAGTGATGGAGTTTTAGCCAGGGCCTAACCTGGGAGATGAAGCCCACAGCTGAGCAAGAGTGGTTAAAGAGTGGTTCTGTTTCTGGCTCTGTCAGTGAAGTGCATAACCCTGGGGAGTATCTCAGCCTCCCCACATTTCTTTGTCTGGAGAGCAAGCACAATTGTGCTTTTTTGCATCTCTCAGAGGAATGGGGTGGAAGTGCTTTAGGATCCTCTGTAAATAGGAGGAATAGCAGCACTGAGAGCACAGCTGAGTTATACCAGGAGTGTGTATTTGCCTGCTTGCTCCCTCAGCAGCTGCTCTGTGCATAGAGAGCTCTCTCCTATGAGTTTCTGATCTGCAGGTCAGTGTGGCTATACTGAAGTATGTGGTTCTTCTGAGTCTAAGTGCAGTGCAATGTCTTTGGGGACAGTTATGAAGGGTTGGCACTGGTTGGTACAGTATAAACTGGCACCTTTTGCTGTCTCTGCCTGTCACCTCTAATTTGCTTTGCCTGAGGGCACGTCAAAAGGAAGTTATGGGTGATGAAAAGGGAAGTCTTTGCTAGTGCTGTTTTGTGATTTGTGTGATTGGGAGGGTGGTGGTTGTCTGTCCTTTCATCCCTGCAGGGGCCAAGAAGTGCTGGAGAGGTTTAACAATGGATCTTGTTTGGGGAGGGACCATGCAGGGGTGCCTGGTGCTCTGATACAGCCAGGCTGCTGTTACTCCTGTTTTTCCACTTTGTTCAGCACCTAGAAGAGAGTTTGTCAGCCTCAGAGTGGTGGGATCACCCCAAGGTGATCCAGCCCAGTCCTTGTGTGCTGTGTTGGGGAACCTTCCTGAGTGTGGGTGGAGCTGTTGTGGTTCACTGTGCTCAGTCATTTAACCATGTGCATTTAACCTGTAAGGCTGGGATAGCAAATACAGCCCTGAGACGTTAGGGAAGCTGGGATCACATCTAATCTGAGGCAACAGCTTTGCTGTCTGGTGGCTGATTTCTGTCTGGGAAGATGGTGGTATGCCTGGACTCCTTGGAAATATCTCTGTGATTATCCTTCACTGACTTCATGACGGAGTGATGGATGGCAGAGCTCCCTGGAGCCGTGGCTCCTGCCTCCTCTGTGGGAGTCTGTATTGTGTTGAGATCTACTGGTTTGTTATGTGTCACCATTTTGGATGTGGTGGTACCTGCAGCCTGCAGAGACATTTTTTCTGGCAGTCGAGATACTCTTAGCAAAGATCACTCTTGGAAAATAAATCCCCTTGGACCCGAATGGTTGTCATTTCACCCCTGACTGTGAGCACAAGTCAAAGCATCTTCACTGGCTCCATCCATCCTCTCTGTGCCTGTTCTTACATCTGGACTCTGTTTGTGGTATCCTCCCTGCTGTCACCAAGACAGATTCAGAGCCACAAAGACCATTATCTCCATAGCTGGCTGTTGTGATTGAAGAGCTGTGTGTTGTGCTCAGGCTGACAGAGGCCTGGCTGACGTAGATAAGCTCCTGCCATTCCTGCTCTGCCTTTCCCTCCAGCACCGGTGTGTGGTGGGAAGGCCTCCCAGGCAGGATGCTCTTTGACAGGCAGGATCTGGCAAGGTTTCCCATGGCAACGGCTGCAGAGGAGTAGCCATGCATGCTTGGAGAGATTTCTTTGGATGCTGGAGATGGCACAATCCTCTCTGCTGTTGTGCTCGCTCTGCCGTGGCAGGCTGGGGCAGTGCCTTGCCTGGTGCACACAGCCTCACCCTGTTCTGTCACCACCAGTTTTGGGCAGCCCATGCAGAAAGAACTTTGCAGGGTTTTACACCTTATTGCTGCTGGTTGGCTTCTCCCTATTGCTGTCTCCATGCACCATCCAAATCATCCTCCTTCATGAATGTAAAACCCTCTTCTCTGCCAATGCTTCTCTTTCCTTTTGTCTTCAATAAGCAAGCCACGTGGCAAGGTGTACCCAGTGCTACTCTTTTCCCCTGACATCTCCAGGCCTTTGTCTGCTTAGTTTGCTGTCATTAAAGAGCTTGTTCCTGTTTAGTCATCACCATCCAGGGAGAAGTTTCTTTCCTGTGCTGTCCGGGCTTTTGTTCCTTTTGTTCCCTCCTGTTCCTGTGCAATGTCTTGCCTCCCTGTGTGTTTTTGGGGAGTGTGTCATCTTGTGCTGTGGCATACTGTGTGCTTTTTGCTCACCCTGAACTGACAGTGCTCTTCTGTTTGTCGCTTCAGGGAGATGAAGATGATGAAAATGCCCGGCCACTGGCCGAGTCGTTGCTCCTCGCTGTCACAGATCTGCTCTTTTGTCCCGACTTCACTGTGCAGAGCCATCGGAGGAGCACAGTGGTGAGTTGAAAGTTGAATCGTGAGATTATCTGCATAGAGGCAAATTAACTGCATGGTGGGGAGGATCCTGGGAAGCCCCAGCAGATTCCTGCAAGCCTGCAGGCAGGAAAATACAGATTTGCTGAACTTGACCCACAGTGAGTAATACTGATGATCATTTTGGGTTCATGGTATGATGTTTGTGCCTTCTAAAATAGATGTTCTGGGGATGAGTCTCAAATGGAGTGGCTGGCAACTACCCCCACAATACAGCTTACCCCTCAGGAAAAAGTGGTTGTGCTGGCAAACAGTTACTCTTCTGTTGTTGCCAGCAGAGCAGAGACCTTTAGCACCTTGTTCCTTTCTCTGGCAGTTTGGTGCATTCCGGGGCAGGAAGCAGCTGTTTGCTCGCTCACGTGTGCTGTGATCCGAATGAGTAGATGGCCTCTGTTTTGTCTTTCCACCTCTTCTCCCTCTTTGTATTGTGGCAGCAAAGACATTTAAATATGTTCTGATCCTTATGGTGACTGTCTGTACTTCAGAGGCGTTTCCTGAAGCAGGGATCTCCTACCAAGTGTGCTAAGAACAGAGAACAGATTGTGGTGCATCTCCCTCTTTCTTTCTCTCTACCAGTGACTCTTGTGTTTTTTGTAGGTTCAGTCTATAAACCAAAAAAACAGTACTCCTTTTTGCAATAGTTCTGGCACAAACTAAAAATGAGCATGCTAAACCATGGTGTGTTTGATGGCTGCAAAATTCCTTGACAAATCTCAGTACTAAATTGATTGTTTGGGGTTTCTGAGTAGTAGAAAGAGTTGAAATCTGTCACCTGGGGCTGAAGGGGCAAGGCTGGATCAGAGCTACCCATGTGCTATGAGTAAGTGGTGCTGAAACGGATGGACTCGCTGTGTAGTGCTGTCACCTGGGATGGATTGCACAAGTCAGGGTGACAATGGATTTTCCTGAGAGAGCCTTCCTCCACCACTTGCACCTGTGATTTTTCCCTTGGCAGCAGCCAGACTGGTTTTTCAGGATTCTGGGAATTAGATGCTAAGATTGTGAATGGTTTATGTTCCTTGCTGGTGGCTGCCCATCTGCTGCCTGCAGCCTCTGCAGTCTTTGCTGAGCTGACTTTCCTTCTCTAGGCTTGGTCTGACTGCAGCTTAAGAGCAGAGAGATGGTTACTCCCACCTCATGTTCATGGCAGAGCAGCATGTGGCCCTGGAGATACAGGTTGTGGTGCATGCTGTCTGAAGTACCACTGAGCAAAGAGGAGGAACTATGAGAGAATGGGCAAAGAAGACACAGGACTGACCACTGAATATTCCCACTGGTATTCCCACTGAACTCAGCCCTAAAATTATGGCTGGAAATGTGGGCTCCCTCCATCATGCACAGTATCTCTGTGTTTTATCACTTGCTTGCAAAGGCTGAGCTCTTTGAAGGCATCAACACCTGCTTTTTCAGGCGTGGGGGGAGCTTCTGTACAGTTCAACTGTCTGGGTGCTTCTCTGCTGTTTTTTTCTAGAGAGGAGCTGAACTGCCTTGGATATACCACCATTGCTGCTAATTCTGTCTCCTGCCTTCTGTTATTCAGCCTCTTATTTCTCCCACAGGACACTGCAGAAGATATCCACTCCATTGACAGCTGTGAGTACATCTGGGAGGCAGGAGTGGGCTTTGCTCATTCTCCACAGCCCAACTACATCCATGACTTGAATAGGTAAGAGCTTCTGCTAAGGCAAAATGGAAATAAACTGGGCTCAGGAGATGGAGATTTGGGGGAGATGAGCTCTCTTTGCCTTCTTGAGTACCCGTGATTCCCAAGGAGCTTTCTGCTTGCTCCTTTCCGAGGTAACAGGGCTGGCAACACAGAAAAAACCCCACCTGACCTTTTGGATAGCTTTTCGTAGTATAAGATGGGAGTTGGACTGTCTGCAGCAGGAACTGGGTAAACACTGCTGTTCTGGAAATGCCAAGGAGCTCTGTACTGATTTCTTTTTTGTAAGGCAGCAATTCTGCTTAGCTTTGTGTCAGTGACAGCAATATGGCTTAGGAAATGAAATGGGCTTAGCTCTCTCTCAGAAGGACTTTCCAGACAGGACTGAACCTTCCTTACATGTTGTGGTGATTGTGCCTCCTGTGCCCAGTGCCTGCTCCTGAATGGCTCCAGGCCTTTACTTCTCCTTCCAGGACAGAGCTGCTGAAGCTGCTGCTTACCTGTTTCTCTGAGGCCATGTATCTGCCTCCCTCCTCAGACAGCAGCAACACCAACCCCTGGGTACAGTTTTTCTGCTCTACAGAGAACAGGTGAGGGTAAAGGGTGGGGGCCTGGGTGCCAGGGGGAGAAATATCTTCAAATCTGTTCCATGGAGTGTTTTGGTAATGGGTAACCATAGGACTTGTTACCTCCAACATCCAGGGGCTGTTCTTTTACTTTGTCCCTGTCTCATGTATACCCCATTAGTATTTCTGCTTAGTGAGAAGTGTTCCTCAGCAGCAAAAGGAGAATTTGAGCACGGTGCCCACTGGAATTTGCTGCAGGACTGATCTCTGCCCTGTGGGAAATGGCAGATCCGGTTCCCTGCTGTAGATCCTGTTCCCTTGGGAAGGGGGTGTGGTGGTGGTGGCGGATGAATGCCGCCCTCTAGTGACATTGTACCTCTGGGACTTCAGCTCCTCAGATGACACTCACCGCAGGGGAGTACAAACCTGGCTGGAGGCTGAAGACATATAGTTTTGTCTTTCCAAAGGCTAGAGAGCTTTGAGCTCTTTCCCGTTTTCACATTTTGGACAATATTCCTCTGGGAGCCCATGTGGCCTTTTTCACCTCCATTCCTCTCCCCTCTCAGCTGTAGTCCAGGAGCTCAGCTGGGAGCTGGAGTGTTGGCTCTTGGGTCTGAGCTGCTCAGTCATGGACTGCTGTCACAGGTTAGAGAAAATGATTGTGTTTTTTCATGGCCCCAGACTCCTGGGAGAGATATGCCTGTCCCTCTCCAAGGCAGTGCCTTTTGTTTTCTGCTGCTGCCTTCTGAGAGCATTTTCTCCTCCTCAGACATGCACTCCCACTCTTCACCTCGCTCCTGAATGTTGTCTGTGCCTACGACCCCGTGGGTTATGGGATCCCTTACAATCACCTGCTTTTCTCTGACTACCGTGAGCCGCTGGTGGAGGAGGCGGCCCAGGTGCTGATCGTCACCTTGGACTATGACAGCTCCACCAGTTCAAGTCCCACTGTGGATGGCACAACCACTGGCACAGCCATGGATGATGTGGATGTGAGTGATACTGGAATTTGTATTTGCTGCTCTCCTGAACTCACTAGGGTCCTCTCACACCAGCTTCTATTGAATGTTGAGCTGTAGGACCCAGCACGGCTACTCTCCTTGCAGTCTGCTCTCTCTGTTCCAATCCTGCTTCACTCCTGTAGTCACTAAAGACCTATATATGACCAAAATACTAGATTTTGATCACTGACTTAAATCAGGATCATGTAAATGAAAGCCCCTGACTTTAGTATTTCATGCAATGCTCTGTCTCCTTGCATTTAAAGCTGGATTATTCAGAGCAGAAAGCTGAAGTGGGAGATCTTTGTGGTTAGACTTCAACTTCCTGAATACACCTTGTTGCCAGTAAGCATTTCCCTCCTTTTCTTTGAACACAGCCTCCTGGACCAGACAATCTGTTTGTGAATTATCTCTCAAGGATACACCGGGAGGAGGTAATGTGTTCCCATCCTGCACTGTTCCCTATCTGATTTCATGCTGATTGCATTAGCTCTGAGCCCACCACAGTTTCTTTCCTGATCTGTTGGCAGGATTTCCAGTTCATCCTGAAAGGAGTGGCTCGCTTGCTGTCAAACCCGCTGGTCCAGACTTACCTGCCAAACTCTGCCAAGAAGATACAATTCCATCAGGAACTCCTTGTCCTCTTCTGGAAACTCTGTGATTTCAACAAGGTGTGGATTTGCTTCTTACTGAGCTTCACCCCAGCTTGGCTGTTGTGGCTCTGGCTGGACCAAGCCCTGGTGAAGGGCTGTAGTGGGTAGTTGGCAGTGGCTCTGGGATGCTGTGGTCATCAGCCCCACTGATGCAGGGGCTGGGGGTCTGGCTGTAGGGACAACCTGGGAGAGGGGCTGCAGCTACTGAAGGTCTGTGCTGGAAGCAGGTTCTGCAGCAGGCATTATAATACCTCTACAAATGACACTGGAGTTGATGAGGTAGTGCATACACCAGCCTTTCTAATGTTCTCGAGAGACCGATTAAGTTGAGACTGCCTGTCCTGAGTCCTGTGGATGGTGCTTATGTTTGTCTGAAATCCTCCCTTTTCTTCCAGAAATTCCTCTTCTTTGTGCTAAAGAGCAGTGATGTTCTGGACATTCTTGTCCCAATCTTGTATTTTCTCAATGATGCCAGAGCAGACCAGTGTAAGTTGGTTATTTTCAGTATTTGGAACAATTTGTGCTTGACAGTTGAGCTAGAATGTTTTTGAGACGCTTCCTCCCTACCACTTGACAGCATCTTGAATGCATGTTCCTGACCTTCTACAGACATGGAGTGGAGTTGTCCAGTTAATTGTGTTTTAATGTTTGTAAGAGGCTAGAAGCAGGACACTATCTATCCTGCAATATAGGGAAGGGATATTCTCCTTCCTTAGTATGTGTTAACATTTTGAGTTTTCTTGTTGAAAATTGTGTCCCTCATCCAGTGAAGGGGGAAAAACGAGCAATCTGCTCTTGCCATGGGAGTAAATCAGGTATAACTCCATCATTGTATAGTGAAGTAGTCAGATCTTCACTACTATAATGATGGGTTTACATTAAAAATATAATGAAGAAAAGCATCCAAGACTTAACACTTATAAGACTTAACACAAATGTGCTTGGGAAGGACACTGGTACTGACAATGGAGGGAGCTGTGTGTGGGATGTCCCTTATCAGGATGGTTTAGTCTGTGCAGCTTTTTATCAGTCCCATAGTGTTTCTCCTCTCTCCTCACTGCTCCTGACAGAATTTTACTGACCTGGTTGTGACATGTTTTCCTGTTGTTTTTTTCTCTCCTTGCAGCACGAGTAGGTTTGATGCACATTGGGGTCTTTATCCTGCTGCTCCTCAGCGGGGAGCGTAACTTCGGGGTGCGACTGAACAAGCCGTACTCCGTACGAGTGCCTATGGACATCCCTGTCTTCACAGGGACACATGCAGATCTGCTCATCATAGTGAGTACAGCTCCAGCACTTCTTGAACCCTCTTAGCTCCACAAATAATTGTCCACCTTCAATATACTCACGCTCCCTAGACTGGAAGCCCACTGAGTAGCTAGAAAGTGTGTGGGATGCACACTGTTAACCTGAGCTGATGTGTCTGGCAGGGTGCATATGCATGAGGTGCAATTCCATCTGCACAATGTGATCCCAAAGAACAGGACTACTCATGGTGCTCCACTGCTGTCATGAGGGGGTGGGTGCATGCTCTCTGCTAGACTTGATTGCTGGTAGGGAAGGCAGGAGATCTGGCTCTGTCCCAGGCAACCAGAGGTGTGTGGAGCACATCTGTCAATGGGGACAACAGTGATACCAAGCTCAGCTCTACAGCTATGGGTTGCTGCAAGTTTCATTGACCTTTCAGTCTGCCCACAACACTGCCTATGAGCAGCTGTGTGCTTTGCAATACAAGCCTCAGGTGCCCCTTCTGTCATGTTCTCATTTGCCAGAGAAGAATCTCTCAGCAGCTTCTGATAAATCTCCAAGAGGAGATTCCTATTAAAAGTAGTAGAAAGAAACCTGCCCACCATAAGTGCTCTTGATGCTATGTGTTTTACTCTTGCATTCCATTAATTTCAGATCATCTCTTTGTCTTAATTATGCTTAGGACTTAGGACTTCTCTACAGACATGCCAGATAAAGGTGGGAAGGCCAAGATTGCAAATGTCTGAACTGGTTACAAGGCACTTGAATCTTTCCATGTCTTAGGATATAGTTAAAAATAGGACAAACATTTGAGTTAGAAGTTTGCACTAAAATCAAATGTAAAAAGATCAGTTCTGTGGCATGTCAAGCAGCTATTATAAGGGTTCAGAATCAAAGTCTATTGGAGGTGAAGGTGTGTCTTACTTCCTGGTGGTTTAGTTTTGTCCCAGGCTGCCTGAACATTGTTGAGCAGCTCACAGTCAGTTTCTGTTTGTGGTGTTATAGGGCCCTAATCACATTCCCAAAGGATTCCTTGTAAATGAAAGCTTGTACTCCTGGAGCGCAAGTCTGCAGTGAGAGCAGCCTTCCCCACCTGTGTAATTGTGGAGTGTGCAGGGCCCTGCCTAGGAAGGAATGGTGTCAGGAAGCGATTAGTGTGGGGGTGGCACTGGTTTTGGTTGAGAGGGTGCTTTCAGTAAGGTGCTGCCTTGCTCAAGAGCTCTTTCCTTCCACAGGTCTTTCACAAGATCATCACCAGTGGGCACCAGCGGCTGCAGCCCCTCTTTGACTGCCTGCTCACCATCATTGTGAACGGTGAGCGCTGTGTGGGGAGAAACCACAGCCCACAGTGCTCTCACTCCCCTCTCGCTGTGCCCCTACCTGTGTTCCCTAATGCTGGCCAGTGCCTGCTGCTGGAAACTCATTCCTTCCTGCCTGTGCTGGAAGGGCCAGTGCAGATAAGATCTGCCTGCATGGTCAGATGGGGCAGAGGGAGGAACTGCAGAGTCCCGGAGCTCACTTGAGGTGACAACAGGACATTTGCCAGCACGCCTGTTGAGGGTAGTTAGCAGTACTGTCCCTTTACAGCAGGGAGTGCCACATCCTCACGGTGGCAGTGCTTCCCTTGGACTTAATGAGCGCCCAGGTGGCTCCAGTGATGAAGCTTTTCAGGAGGCACAGCAGAGGTGCTGTTATTAGTATAAGACTAAACAAAACCCTCTAAAAGCAGCAATGCCTCCTTTTACTAGGCAATATCTCTGCATCATTTGCTTTGTTTTTGGAAATGTTTCTGTGGAGCTATTTGGCTCAGCTATTCCATGAGGCTTTCTCAGAAGTGCAGAGGTGGGAAGGTCATAAAAGCAACATTTTTAGTGATATATTTTTGAGAATAAATACACCTTGGTTTTTTCTCTAGTTTTCATTTGTTTGCCTTCCACAGTGTCTCCATACCTGAAGTCTCTCTCCATGGTGGCTGCTAACAAGTTATTGCATCTCTTGGAGGCTTTTTCCACCACCTGGTTCCTATTTTCTGCTGTTCAGAACCATCATCTTGTTTTCTTCTTGCTGGAAGTTTTCAACAACATCATTCAGTACCAGTTTGATGGTAACAGACTGCTTTATTTAGTGGGTTTGCACTAGTTTAGTCCAAGAGAATGTCAGATGGAAGTTCAGAGGAAGTCCAAGGAGATGAGAGGAGGTGAGAAGTGTAGAAATCAGCTATATAGGACTGAGAAGTTGGATTAATCAGCACTGGGTCCTGGCCCAGGCAAATTTGGTTAGAGCAGAATGAGATGGCAGCTAATTATCAACATAACCTCAGCCTCCTGCAGAAGGTGAGATGCACAGAGAGGAAAAGAAACAAAAAGTGAGTGTGTAACATGTAACTTGTGACTGGCTGGATGCTGCTCAGCAATGTAGGTGATGGGACAAAACAACTTCCAAGTGCCTCTCAGTTCTGCTTTGGCAGGTCTCTGGGGGCTGAAGACCAAGCCACCTCATCCAAAGAAAGTTCTGATATTTGCTACTTTCCAAGAAATGCTTTCCCTCTTAATAGCATGACAGTCTTTTACCTAATAAGTAATAAAGTAAGGTCTCTAAACCTGGTCAAAATTTAGTGTTTGGCTTAAAACTTGCAAATCAAGAATGGCCATTCTGCTTCCCTGATGGGAATCTTGCATGTGGCAATTGCCAAATCCAAAAGCAGCCTTTATGGGTGTAATTTGTTTCATATTAGAGGATGGTTTCATTCTGTTCTGTGCCATCTTGCAGGCAAGTAAGAATTCTGGCCTTTTGGCTTTGCTATTTCAAGCCTGTGTCTCCTCAAATTTAAATGCCCTGATTTGTTTTGTGAGTTCTTTTGAAAATGGAAGAATGTTGAACCTTGGCTAGTAACCTTTTGTCCAAAATAGATGCTAATACATGGTTTAAACTGTCCTTTTACTTCTCAGCTGTTTGAATATCCCTCACCAAGCCATTTCTTGTCAGCTTTCCAGCCTAGGAAGGATTTCACTGAACTTTCTTTGTAATAGTGCTTTGTAACAGATAAGAGGATATTGAGCTGTGCTTTTTCTTCCCTGTGCCACTGCCTTTGTGGGTTGGAGCAGTCAGGCTTTGTGTACGCAGCGAGCTGTGCTGGGTTGGCAGAGCTCTTTGAGCCTTACTTCTCTGCTTGTCTTGTTGCTGTGATTCCCAGGGAACTCCAATTTGGTCTATGCTGTTATCCGCAAGCGGAATGTCTTTCACCAGCTGGCCAACCTGCCCACGGACTCCCAGTCTATCCAGAAGGGGCTGCAGCGCAAGAAGAAAACCCCTGAGCCCATTTCTCGCACCAACTCCCAGGATGGGGTCTCCATGGAAGGGTCACGTCCTGCTGCCCCTGCTGAACCAGGGACGCTGAAGACCAGTCTGGTGGCTACTCCAGGTGAGCTTTAGTTTACCTTTGGGACAGGAGAGAGGTTTGTTTTCTCTGTGGGATATGGTGTGGACTCACCCTTTCATTGGGTGTGGAGAGGTTAAGAGTTTACATTTATTAATAACTTAACTGCCTTTCAGTCTTGAGTTTCAGATCAGTTGGCCCAAGCTGATCACAAACAAACTGCCTTGTGTTTCTGTCCTCTCAGGCTTAGTGTCCACATGATCATTTGTCTTAATCTTGACCTATTGCCTCAGGTTAACTCTATCCATGTGAACCTGTGCACCTCCTCCTCCTCAGGGAGCATTTTCATAGAGAAAAATTCCTTTGAGGTTGTGAAATGAAAGCTAAATCTTGCTTCTCCTGTTGAAAAGGGAGCTTTTCCAATAACAGCAGAGACACAGGGTGTCTGTGCATAGTAGGGCAGAGAAGAGCCCTCTGCTTTTAAACATATTTAATTAACTTGTGTTTCTGAGCTTTTCCTCTTTTGAACACAGGGATTGACAAGCTCACGGAGAAGTCCCAGGTGTCAGAGGATGGGACCATGCGTTCACTGGAGCCTGAGGCTTCCCAGCCGTCACCAGAGGGAAACCCACCTGCAGCCCTGAGTGATGGGGAGCCCTGGAGTGGGGTAAGGCCCTGATGTGCAGGGAAGGTCTTGCTGTGAAGTGAATAAAAATTAAGGGTTAGAAGAAGAGGTCTGTTGGCCCACTGAAGAAAGGCATCACACTAAAGGCAGTGTGCACACGTGCAGGGTGCTGGGACACAGCGTGGTTCAGAAGGGCTGTTGCATCATCTGGGGTGTTTCATGTTTGTGCTATGACACGAGCTGGGGCACTTGAGGGAGCTTTCTTCAACGTGAAGACTACGACAGAGCAGCGAGTGCAGAATTGCCAGAGGATGTCCATGAAACCTCCTGATTCTCATGTTTTCAACTCAGGTTCTTACTGCTGCTTCTTTTTCATCTCCCTTGGGATGGAGAGCTCTACCAGAATCTTTTAGCTAGCTGGTACTGTGAACAATGTGTTCCCATGAAGGCTGGGCTGAGGTGCTGCCCTCAGAGTGGCTTTGAATAAATTGGAATGTACAGAAACCCCAAATACCCCAGAACCAATTTTACTTACCCTTCCTGGCCTTGCCTGGTACTAGGTGTCTCACTGTGGCCAGTGAGGCATCTTAAGCGCACAATTAATTATGTTGTCATTAAATGAGAACTTGTGGAAGGTTTTCTTCTCCAGCAGCCCACGAAAGATAATCATGGGTCTTTCCATCTGTGTCCAGCAGCTGGCTCAAGCTGTTCCCCAGCTGGAAAAGCACTGGCACAGCTCTATCCCAAGCTGGCTGTTTCTGGTTGTGAAGGTGATGAGTGAATGAGTCCATGCATGTGGAGGTGCAGGATGGCTGTTGGAAGGAAGTGCTATACCCACTTGTTCTGTAGAAAAGTCAGCTCTAAGCTTAGCACTGAATGGTCGGGGAGCATTGCTAAAGGAAAAAGCCTCTGTGTTTTCACCTTGTGCAGAGATTGACAGTGATTTTAGAGGGTTATTTCCTTCCCTTCTTCCCACCATGAATATGGAAAGCCAGGTTGAGTGTGTCATTCCTCAAGAGGCAAGAGTTATTAAATAGGAGTTGCTGGAAGCCTACCCGTGGAAGAATGCTCTTTAAGATAGTCTAGAATGGACACAAAAAATCCCAGAGATACTCAGTAGACAGAGGCTGAAAAATCTGTGGCCTTCAGCTATTTAATCTCTGTGCCAAAAGAAAGAAGCATTCCTGAACAGTCTCTTGTCAGTCTTGTTTTAACTCTGCCACAGTGGGTTGTTCCAGCAGAGTGTCAACAGTGGTGACTGGAGCTGTGACCTTCCACAGTGTCCTCCAACTTCATCAAATATTGCCACTCTCTGGGTCAGGGCACATGGGTTTGGTGAATGGTAGGTTTGAATGTTCTAGGAACAGGCTGAGCTGTCTTTCCCAGTAGTGATCTAGAAAATCTGGGGAGAATATCAGCAGAAAATGGATTGTATTTCTTACTCTTGTCATTTGCATTTGTTTGTTTTTATTTGTTAAAAATAATGTTTATTGATAGGAGGCATCCCATTCCCGGCGGGATCGAAGGCGTCTCTCTAGTGCATCCTCCAGTGGACAGTGGACTCCAACTCCTGACTGGGTAAGGGCTTCTGGACAGAGGAAATAAATAATGAGAAAGAGTTGTGGCAGAAACGTCTCACACTCCCTGCCCCTTCCCTGCCATCAGAGGCTTTCCCAGAGCAGCATTTCCTCAAAGGCACTAGAGGTCAAAGCTCCAGAACTTTAATTTACTGACATGTGCAAAGAAATATTTTATTTACCTGTTTCAAACCAATGCCCCACTGGTCTTATTGAGTGCCTCATAATTCCAGTGCTCCAGGATTTATTTGTATTGCTCCAGCAGCCCAGTTCACCCACCAGCTTTGTGATTATTTTTAACTTCATTTGTTGCAGAGATTGTGGAGACGCTGTAAAAACCTGCTAATGCAGCACACTGATTTCCCTGCTCTTTTCCTACCTACAGGTGATGTCTTGGAAGTCAAAGCTTCCCCTGCAGACAATCATGCGGCTCTTACAGGTGCTGGTCCCTCAGGTGGAAAAGATCTGCATTGACAAGTAAGAAGATTTTTGGAAAGGAAGGGCTGTGTGGTGTTTAAGGAGCAATATGAGGTTGGCAGAGTTTGGATTTGGAGGGCCCCTAAGGGAAACCTTGTAAAGTTTAATTGAAAGCATCCTGGGCTCAGCAGAGTTATTACTTTCTTTGCCAAACATCTTGTTTGTCTGATTTCTTCTCCACTCTGTTTACAGAGGAGAGGGGATGTGTTCTCCTTTGCCATGGCTCAGTATCTGTGTTTGTTTAGGCTGATCCTTCATGCTGCAGCAGTTTTGGAGGTGTCTGTGGGACATGCTAAGGATGTTCCTGGTCTGTCTTGGCAGGGGTCTCACGGATGAGTCGGAGATCCTCAAGTTCCTGCAGCATGGCACCTTGGTGGGGCTGCTGCCAGTGCCTCACCCCATCCTCATCCGCAAGTACCAGGCAAACTCGGGCACTGCCATGTGGTTCCGCACTTACATGTGGGGAGTTATTTATTTGAGGTAAACCAGCTGGGTGCAGCCTGGCTTGGTCTTTTCCAGACTTTTGGGAGGCCTACAGAGAGAATTGCATGCACTTGGCCAGCCCTGCATTATCTCATATTTACAGGATAGAAAGATGTTGTTCCCTTGGAAGAGACTGGGGTGAATCAGCTGCTCCAAAACTTTGAGTGGGTGATGGGAAGGGGGTTTTTCTGGGAGTGCTGCTTGTTTGGGAACTGGCAGCAGCACGGAATAGAAAAGCTGCCCAGAGGATCTGGTGCAGAGATTTTATGCAAAGCTCTGGCTATGTGGGATGTTGTAGATACTCTCATCCCTGTAAGGTGCATTGTCTCTCAACCAGTGGATTCCTTTTATGCAAAGCTGAAGGCATGCTGGGCAGCCAGCTCCGTAATTGTGGCTGTGAGATTTGAATTCTGTGTAACTGGCCATAGTGAGTAAAGTAGCTCTTGTCTTTCTCTCTCAGGAATGTGGATCCCCCGATCTGGTATGACACAGATGTTAAGCTGTTTGAAATTCAACGGGTCTAAAGAGAACACTTGCCTCTACTGAGAGAAACACACTGGATCTAAGGACTGTGGCATGCTGCTTCACCACAGCTATTCCTGCATTTCATGTCCAGCTGAGAGACCAAAAGGACAATCACTTCATTTACCTCCCTGTCATTTAAAGCTTTAATTGGGACCTGCTTGGGCATCCCTCCCCCCAGCTCACTTCTCTTCCCTCACCCTTCACCACAAACCTTGAGTTAAAGATATCTAAGGGATTGTCCATTGTTGTGGTTGCACTAGAAATCAGACTATTCTTAGCTCCTCTGTTACTCTTTTGCTTCTGGATGTGGTTTGGAAACCAATCTGATTCTGTCCTTTTCCTGGTCAGAGTCAGCATTTAATTGAAAAAGATTATCTGTAAATTGGGTACAAAGGGAGAAGCTGCTATTCCTGCAGGAGACAGGGTTTGGAAACTGCAGTTACTTCCATGTAGCTCCATAAAGTTTCCAGAGTATCCCTTCTGGCTGCAGGTGTCTTCCTGGTGTCTCAGTTGCATATAGGGAAGTCTTTCCCACGTAAATGAAAGGAGAAGATGTTGAAGGAAAGCTTTGTGTCTCAGTTCTGAATCTCTCTAGTCCTTTCCTGAAAAGCTGCTTGAGGAGTTTTGTTGGTGTGGCTCAGAAGTTTTTCCTTGGCTTCCAGGCCCAGCAGTCTGTCTTTCATGGTTGACTGTTGCAAAGGAGCCTGCCTTACTTTTGAAACCCTATTTAATCCATGTGAGCACACAGGGAGGAAGGGACTGGCTCAGTGAGAGCAAGGAGAAGAGACCTGACTTAAACTCTTTTAAGTCTTCTCCCACTGGCTGAAAGGACACTGTCACCTGGGTTTGAAAGCAACCATATCCTTCCATCTTTGCCTGGCAGGCTGATGCAATGCAGGGAGCAGAAAGGTCTTTTGCACACTACTGTTAAGGCAAGGGTTTGAGGGAGGCACTCAGGGAAGTTGTAGGAGGAATTTGGAAGTTGTAGGAGGAAAAGCATCTCCATATCAGTAGGGAGTGAAGAGTGCTGAGGCAAAGTTTAATTCTTCAGAGCGTTTTGCTTATTGACCAAGTTATTTGATCTTGAATGTATTGGGTCCCAAGCACACGTAAATTTTGGGAAGCCCAAATGCGAATTGGTGGGAGATCCATTGTCACTGGCTTGGTTCAGCATTGTGGGGTTACGTATTGGTGAGCGGAGACACCCTGGGGTTTGAGTCCAATTTTGTGGTCTGCTGGGAGGGGCTGGGAGGAGACCTACGTGGTCTTTATGCAATGAAATGTGAGGGGAATGTGAGTTCTGTCATGAACTGAGACCTTTCCATCAAAGCATAGTCCTTGGTGCTCTTTTATTCAGGCTCTTGGGAGAATTGCTGGCCATGAGCTGTTTGCTACAGGTTAGACCCAGTGGCATCACTGCATGGAAACAGGTCTGTCACATTAGGTACAGGGACAGTGTGACACACACTGTGACTTGTAACCCTGGCCTAAGCTTCGCAGCTGCAGTGATAACAGCATGACCATCCTTTCCCAGAGAGCTGCTCCAGTGTGCTGCTGGCTCCCACTGGCCTGTGGTCAGGTGGTTTCCTCCTCTGGGCACTGAAAGAGGATGGAGTCCCAGGCCAGTAGAAAGCGAAATAAAATCTGAATGGTTTTCTGAAGGATAAGAAATATTTGAAATAGAGAAAGGTTATTCCCCCACCTGCCTCCCATGTCCAACCCACTTTGCCATCCAGCACTACTCCCATCCTGACCCCACCTCTCTTCAGGTGTAAACAGGGTGAGGGCTCTGTTTCACTTGGAGAATCTTATGCATAAGAATGTGATTTGGTGGGGCCAGACTCTGATTTTATGGCACTCGCACCTCACAGCTGGAACGGGCTTCCCGTGTCCCACGTGCTTTGCCTCTTCCCTCCCATGGATCTGCTGGTTCTCATGATCTCTTCTGTCCTCTCTTTTCTGCTTTGTTTCTTTGTGAGTTCCTCTGGCAGCCTTTTTGTTTGTTTCTTGGTCTTTGGAGTCTGATCCTTGTTCTGTGGAAATCAACTTGCACTGTAAACTCTTTGCTTACTTATGGAGAGAAAGATAAAGATTAACTGAACATGCACTTGGGTACTTTTTTTTTGTATTTCCCCAGAAGCAGGTTTATAATCTTGTTTGTCTTATCTTGAGGTGGTTTGTGCCATTAGGGGACCATGGGCTGGCTTCCTCTGCAGTGATAATTTTTTTTAATAATCAAAAATGAAGATTTTACTCTGGGAAATGAACATGAATTGTGTGGGTTTGGCCATTTCTGTGTTTATAGGATCATCAAAGATCAAACAGGATCAAGTCTCCTGAGTTAATGAACCATGTGCTAAAACCTTTGTGCAGTTGAGACCCATAAAACCCTGGCACTGGGGATTGTTAGGAAAGGACATGGAGGGCCTTGACTGTTTATCTGATCTGTAGTGGCTGTAGGTGAGGGTTGGAGTTGGTGGGCTTCATTCCTGTCCATGCTGATCATGTCTTCAGGCATGTATTCAGTGTTCATTCCAAAGTCACCTGCTCTGTGAAAACTCAGTAACTTAAACCAGTGTTTTATCCATTAAACTGGATAAAATCCAGGTCATGGTTTGCCCATGAAGTGCCATCTTTCCTTGTCCCCAGGTGTCAATCACTAGGAAGAAGGTTTGAGGTCAGACCTTAGCATGTATGTCCTGTGGATCCCATGGTACAAACACTGACATGAGAGTAATAATTAACTTTATTGGGGCCTAATTTATCCAGGTATTATTTCTCATGATATATTTCTGTTGACATGGGGCCAAATACAAACGTTTATTGGGCAAAGTTCATGCTCGTGCAAGCAGTCTCACTTAGAGTTTTACAGAAAGCTGCTATCACTGCCTGAATGCTGAATCCTCACTGTTACTGTCTTGGGAAAGTTTGCTTTACTAGGGAATCCCAAAAAAGCCTCATAAATAGGCTCTAATCCTAAACCCACACTGATCCTGGGATTCATTTACAAAGGAGCAGAAGCAATAATGAGAATGCCTTTTGTGCCATGCTTGGGTAAGGGTCATGACATATTTTGACTGATTATAGAGATTATATTATTAAATATCATAGAATCCCAGAATGGTTTGGGTTGGAAGGGACCATAAAGCTCATTGGCCATGGGCAGGAATTCCTTCCTCTAGGCCAGGTTGCTCAATGCCCCATACAACCTCTGAATGCAGGAGCGATTTAACTGAGTTGACCTTGAGCCCATTGAGTGCAGGGCAGACCCAGAGATTTCACGAGACACCTGTGAAAATTCAATTTCTTTATTTCTGTTCATCAGACTCTGGATTTGGGCCCCATAGTCACAAGCCCCTTGCTCTCCTTGCTTTCAAAGCAGGCATCCCTGTAGAACACATTCTAATGGAACTTTGATCAGGCACCTCACTGCAGCTGCCTTCCTTTGTCCATGGTGACCTCGAGAAAGGTTAGTGGATGTGCAAGGCAGCAGCAAGGGCCAAAGTCTTGGGGTGGGGAGACATTCATGGTGGATGTGGTAGTGGCTTGCTCTTGAACTAGCCCTGTGTGCAAGGATGTGACCTTGACTAGTCCACACCAATGATAACATCATCCATGGCCAGTAAAAATCACCCACAGTACTTCACTGTGATTCCCACTTGAGGCTCTGAGAGTGCCTGTAGGAAGAAGTAGTGTTTATTCTCAGTAAGGCAAGGTCACGTTATGCTTTTATTTTTTGACTGCTTTTGATTTTCTGAATTGGTGCAGGCCAGTCTTTGTTGCTTTTGCTGAAGGCTGCGCTTGCACTCTTTTATCTGGAAGATCTCAATTGGAGTTGGTAAAGTCCCATTTGCTGCCAAATAGCATCCAGTGGCAGATTGCTGACTGCATGTGTGATTCCTGAGAGCGGTGAGAGTTTGTTTATGGGCTTTGAGTCTTTCCCCTATGGTGGAAAAAGATAATATGAAAGAACCTCTTCTGAAATTCATGATGATGATGTATAAGAAGTCCAAGCAGAAGCTGGAGGGAAAAAATCTTAGAAGCTTCCATGTGCATATCTCCTGCGTTCTGCATCTTTGTTCAGCATCACTGATTCTCCCCAGCCCCTGGGGTGGGGGTCCAGCTTGGCTCAGGCTGTCACATAGACCTCCAGGAGCCCCATGACTGAGTGCATGTGGTAAAACACACTCAAGGGAAGTCCGAAGTTCACGATCACAAACCAGGTGGAGTAGCCGTAAAATGACTTTTCCATTCCATTCTCGAAGACGGGGTGAGCCCCAAATGTGGGCAAGACCCACAGCTGGAGAGATGTGAGGGAAAGAAACACAAGTCAGAGGATGACAAACTGTACTCTATCTGGGCCCTAATCTCAGCAGTTTTGCAACTGGTTTCCTACAACTGGCTCAAGAGTTGTAGGAATATTTCAGGAGTATCACAGTAGTCTCCTTGCCAGGGAGGAGAAGGAAAATCCCATCATTATGCTATTGACTTCTTGCTGTAATTCAAATCCTGTTGAATGCCGGGAAACCTAAAGACAGCCCCATTCTGCCCCAGTCTGCTCCACCTTTCTACAGGGTTTCCTTGTTTCCCTGGGCAATAGGTTTTCACTGGATTAAGGCTGCAGCGTTGATTCAAGATCCCAGACCACAGTGTACTTTACTGGGTGAGTTTCAAGCCTGGAGACTCATGTTTACAGAGACTTAATGCTGGTGCCTCACATTTTCTTTCACGTTTCTCATGAAACATCCTTAATGAGCCTAATGTTTATTTTTCAGAGGCTAAAATCTTGGCAAGTCAGGATTTATTAGCTGTCTCCTCCCTGCACCTATGAAACCTGGTAATACTTGACTCTAAGGGTAAAAGAGAGACTTTCTAATTATGAGGGTGGGGTATAAATACCAAAACCGGTCTTGACTTGCCTCACTGGTCGATTGGAACTTGGGGGGCAAAGGGTTTTTGTCTGGAATACAAGAGAATGACAAAGCGATCATGTCTATGTCACAGGTCACCGTGGCTCAGCCGGAGCTGTGACGGAGCAGAGAGCACAATACTTACTATGATGTTGCACAAAACCAAGAAGACTGAGATCTCCCTCAATACTCTTCTCTTCCAGCTCAGGTGAGAGTAGGTATGGATATAGGACAGCGAAGCTTTCCGGATCTCCTGTCCCAGCTCCAGCACGCTCACTCGTCTCTGGCTGTAGGCTTCACAATTCTGCTCTTCTTTAGTGTCTTCCTCCTTGCCAGGAGATGTCTGGCTATGCTCCTGTTTGCTGCTCAGCGTGGTCCCTTCCCGAGGCAGCTCTGCAGCCACTGTGTGCTGCCCGGCGTGTCCAGCATGTTTGGCCTCAGCTTCTGCTACAACGCACTGCCGGTGGAGACCATCGATAACAAAAACATTTTGGGTGATGTTCTGAAAGATGAGGAGGACAGAGTAGGACAAGGCAAGGCTGTTCAGCAGGTCCCTGGGGCCAGTGGCCACCAGGGCCACAATGGAGAAGTAGGACATGCCAATTTGGCCGAGGGCTGCCCCCATCAGCAAGACCACGTCCAGGCTGCGGGTTGGGTTCTTCAGTGTGTCCAGCTCCTTTTTTTCCAAGGCATGGATGATTGTCCCAATCACAGCACCCACACTCATCAGGGGCAGGAGTACAATGTAGTAGGAATAATAGATCACAAAGACCTGGCGGCTGGGGACCAAGCTGGTGGCCTGGATCTGGTACATTATGAAGACACAGGCCCCGATGATTACAGCACCGGTGCCCAGCAATGGCCCAAAGACCACCCCCTGGAGCTTGAATTTGGGCTTGGTGGGTGGGATGTGGTGGTGGCTGATGCGTCTCCCCACGTTCTTCCACATGACGTAGAGCACAGAGCAGCAGATCAGGCAGTACTCGGTGTTGAAGGGATAGAGCAGGATGTAGCCCTTCTGGAAGACTTCGCAGATGGTGTTTGGGCATGTGCACAAGGTAGTCTCGTTGCCTGGAGCAGGAGAAGAGGAAGGTGACAATTAAGAGGGAGATGGCCTTGATGTCAGGCAGTCTTTGGGAGTTTCTTGTGTGCAGGCATAATGTGTGTCTACCTCAGAATCAGGGATCAGAATGGAGTAAAATGGCTACTGCTCAGTCCTAAAGAATATGAGGATTCAGAATAACACAGTTTAGCTAATGTCTTTTCCTACCTATGGTCAACACCATAGGTGCTGGATGTGAGACTCCTCTTCCTTCACAACAATTCCTTCTCTATTTCTCCCCCTGGAATATTAGATTCCCCTTTGTTCTTCTATATCCTCAGAAAGAAGACCACAGGAATTACACGAGCCTCTTCTAGTCTGGCAATCTCACGCTTGCAGTTAATAGGAAAAAGTGAGCAAAAATGCTAATTCATGGTGGGCTTTTCCTTTCCTAGCCCTCAGTTTTAGGGTTTTATAGCAGATCCCCTCCCTCCAGGTGAAGATCTTCTCCCCTTGCAGCCCATTTCCTTGAGACAACCTCCAATAATAGGGAAGTTGCAGCATTTGGGAGAACTGGAGATACCTGAATCACTGAGACCCAGAGGCTCCCCAGAGAAGTCCACCAGCACTAAGCCTGACAGAGTTCAGGGAGCATTTGGACAATACCCTGGAGCACATGGTGGAATACTTGGGGATGGTCTTGTACAGGGCCAAGAATTGGACTTGATGATCCTTGTGGGTCCCTTCCAACTCCGTATATTCTGTGATTCTGTGGTTGTGTGATATGTTGTTTCCCTAGAAGTCACCTGTGTCAGCCTAACAGCAATGGGGAAGAAAGAGCCTTGCCTGCGAATCGCCGCTCCACCTCACGCAGCTGAGACTCGATCTCCATGTGCAGGGTGTCGTTGGTCACGGCCAGGAGCCAGAGAAGGAGGTTGGTGGCTATGGTGAGCATCAGCCCACACCTGGGAGGAGACACAAGACTTGTACAATGTTTGGAGATGGTTCACAGCCAGTGTGCCCTTCCCCTCTTGCTGGCCCATGCACAGATTTGAGCACACATGGAGTGTTCGTGCCCTCTCTGCCTGGGGCCCACGGCGTGTGGCTTTGCATAAACACACCTGAGCATATTCCCACTTGCCATTTGCAAAGGAGCAGGGCAGGCAGTGCCTGGTGAAACTGGCCTAAGCTGAGACATCTCCCAGTAAGAGGAATGGGGAAACCACCCTCCCCCATTGTACAGGCTGTGAGTTGGTCCCTGAGACAGGCAGGAGGAAGACGTTTGGGGAAAAGGAACAAGCTTCACAGTACTCCAAGGCACAAAGGAAAACTGAAGGGAACTGGTGGGCCCAGTTCAGTGAGGGAGGATGGGTCTGAACAATGCATAGTTTGGTTCTTGTGTGATCCAAAATACAGGGTCTGTGTAGGATCAGATGAACACAGTTCTGGCAGGAATCATACTTGACATCACAGGCAGAAAGGAAAAGTTTCTTTAGAGCAGTAGAAGGCATTTTTTCCTTGTTTTTTACCTGGTGAAGTTGTGCTGGACTTGAATGCAGTCCTTGCAGTGATGCCACAGAAAGTAAGCCTGCAAGTGAACAGTAACAGCATGAGCAGGGTGAAGTTGGCAGCTGGCTGCACACTTGGTGGAAAGGGACAGGTAGACAAGAAGGTACAGGTCCAGGCAGGAGTAAACCTGCCTCTGTGCAGGAATGCAGGGACATGTGTGCACCTGCACCCCAGTGCTGAGGCACATGCTGGCATCCTTGGGTAAGGGCAGCATTTATGTGTGATTGCACTGAATGCACATCCTGGAGCTCTGTGTTCTTCTATCCTGTTCATGTGGGTATTTGCTGCTAAGGTGGGAATTAGTTTACTTTTCAAATATGGCTTTGGGTCTGTAAAGAATAAGGCTGGTGTTGAATAACAAGGTGAAAATATTGTGAGATATCTTTGTGTGCAAAGGATTTTGTTGGGCGGATGGATTGGTAAATACAAAGAGGGGCTGAGGCTCAGACTGGTGCGAAGACGTCTCTGGCAAAACCTGAAATTTCCTCTCTCCTTACTTTGCTACAAAGCAAATTCCTCTGGATACTATGGTATTTCATGTATTTCTAGGGTAATTTTTGAATCCTTCTCCCCTGTCTCTCAGTGTGGCACACAGGGTGTGCAGGTAGCACTTGAAGTGGTGCTTTAATGCTTTCAATGCTCTAGAGAATGCCCCGTGTTCATTCACTTTCCCACATCTCCCAGCTTCCCCACAACCCTGGGGCTCCCAGGAATGGGACAGAGAGAATAAACAAGCTTACAGAAGGGTAATGTGCAGTACCTGGGTGCAAATAAAAAGGATTTCAATGCTGGGGAACAGAATTTCCAACCTGGATTTGCAGTGGACAAGGATTATGCTGTAGCCAATGTGAAACACCTTCAGGAGGATGCTGCAACTGCCAAACAGCAGCACTGACCCTGCACAAAGAGCAAAGGACCAGTAAATAAACACAGACATGTCTGTGGAGCATCTGAGCTTGGCTGGGGATAGGAGGCCTTGTGCTTCTTGGATTTGTGTGGAGCTGGCAGTCTTTCTCCTGGAATTCTCATTATTTTAGGAGAAGAGGACAAAGGACAACCTTATTCCTGAAGCTGATTGTGTGCTTTGACTGGTTAAAGGTGTTATGAAAATGCAAGGTATTTTCTTGTGCTTGGAGACAGGATTTTTGGGCTTTTCTGTACAATCTGGAGTGACAGCCGTAAGTTAATGGTGGGTCGTGCTTTCTGCCTTGTGGAGGAAACCTGAGATGACCACAGGTCTGCTAAGGCTTGTAGCAGCCCCATCTACAGGGGTTGGGACCCTTTGATTGTTGTCCCTTTTGCCTTGGACATGTCTTGGCAGTTTTAGGAACTCAAGTACCTTGCAGCTTCCTTCAATTGATTCTCCATGCTTAGTTAACAAGACAGTGCCTAATTAAGAACTCCATGAGAGATCAGAGGCAGGGCTGCTGGGAGAAGGGTAATTTCTCAAAGTGGGGTAAATACTGAAGGGAAAATCTCCCAGGAAAGCCTGGGTGTCACTGGGGTGTGACTCAATGGGTAAGAATCCTTCCCTGGCAACAAGGCTGTGGTGATGTTAAATGGGGATGACGGTGACATAGGGCCACTGGTGCTCTTGGAGATTACACAGTGATTCTCCTCACTTTTCAAAGTGCTCCTGCCTAAAACCCTTCCTATGGTTTTCCCATGGTGCTCAGTTGCTGTCCTGGAAAGGGGTTATGCTTGGATTTCTCTTTGTGAAGGGGCCAGAGAGCAAAGTTTGACTGGAGGCTGAAGGGAAGCCGAGTTTCAGGCTTTCCTGGCTGCTCTGGTTCCACTCTGTGGCCCCCAGTGTGCCCATCAGCCTGACAGGATCTGGGAGATTCCCAATGCCCTAACTGCATGTCCTGTGACTTCTAGCTCTTCTAGAAACAGGGGAAGAATTTCTTTGCCTTCCAAGTCTTTGGAAGAATGCATGAGAGAGGAAATAAAAGCAGAACTTACCCCTAATCCAGATGGCTCCGGCGTGGGAGTCCCGGTAGAGCACCGCGTGTGGCTGCCGGCTGGTGCCCAGCAGGTAGTAAATAATCCAGAACAGGCACAAGACCTTGAGGATGGACAGCAGGATCCAGACATCTGTCAGAGTGATGGCCACGTTGTTGAAGATCATGCTGCTGATGAAGGCACTGCCCAGAAACATCACGTTCATGGCCAGCAGCCCTGAGAAGAGTTGCCCAGCCTTCTGAGCTTGCCGGTCCCTCTGCTGCACCGAAGAGCAGTGACGGTACAGCCAGAACTCCTCATAGTGGATCTTGGAGGTGTCTGCTGGGGCTGACCTGCTCTTGCAGTGATGGCAGGGTCTGGAGACTTTCTTGTCAGACATGGCTCATCTGCCTGAGGATCACTTGCTGCATTGAAATGAGGGGAGGTTAAAGGGGGGATGTGCTGAGATGGGAGGTAGTGTGCTCTGCTGTGAAGGCCACTTGTGTGGTGACCTCCCTTCCTTGCTTTTCAGCTTTTCTTCTCCAGAAGCTGAATGAAGGGGAAAGGAAGATTAGTTTTTCGCCCAGGTTAGGCATAAAAAATTTCCCGATGAACAGAGTCATTGCAGGACACTGGTGAAAGGCCCTTCTGCCGAAACCTCTCCGGAGACACTGGCATTAAAGTGGGTGTTGGATATCTTTCCCTTGCCTCACCAGTACTAGGAGCTGCTGGGACCAGAGGTGCTCAAACCATTCCCATCCTCATGTTTCACAGCTTCTCCAGCCCTGGGTTCAGGTTTTCTCCTTTCCCTTTGTTGCCATAAGGATTAGGTGGAAATGAAGAGCAAGCTCCGACCTGCTATGAAATTCAGAGCTGTTTGATTTTCAGTTGATGGGTCCAACCTCTTCCTTTTGTTTTTGAGCTCTGAGAGTTACAGGCTCCTTGAATGGTCACACAAATTGTGGCAGAGTTGGAGAGAATAAACAAAGGGTCTGTAAAGTTTGAAATAAACTGCTGGGAGAAGATCCAAACTCCCACCTGGGTGGGCTGAGACTGGGAAACAATTAGTACCTGTTTTCTTTTTCCTCTTGTAGCACAAGGCTGTGAGGATGCTGACACAGAGGAGCTGAGGGGTTGGCCCAGGTAGACATTCAGAGTTGGGAGCTTTTCCATCCATCTTTTGGTAAAATCTTGGTAGGACTATATTGCTCTTGAGAGGGAAATCTTGCTCACATAAAGCAATCAGGCAAGATCAGCCTCTCTATAGATTTGGTAGATGGAAAGATGCTTTCATTCCAGGATGTGGCTCTGGTTCTAGTGAAGGGTGGCTGGAGTGAAAAAAAAGCCCCCTGAGATGTGTTCAAGGGAGAGGAGAACCTCAAACATTCTGTGATAGGTAGTCTTGGGGAGAAATTGTCTGAGGAGGGATAGAAATTTAGTGTTTCCCTTTTCTTTTGCATGTGCACAGAGGTGCTCTATCTGCCCTTGCCCCTGGGACTCTGAGGTGAGCTGATCCCCTGGGCTTTGTGGCTGGCAGCAGAGATTCAGCATTTCTGTCTCAGTTGGTGACTTTAGAGGGTCCATTAGGAGAGGATGGACCTCTCTATGGAAGGAGAAGATTAATTTGTGTGTCCCAGGAGGAACCCCCAAGCCCTGAGCTCCTTGGCACTTCTCTTGGTGGAGATTGATCCTAAAATCTTCCCCATTTTTCTCGGAAATTCTCCTAACTTGGTTGCAGAGGGGCAAACTCCCTCCTCTCTTCTAGGGCCATAACTGTTCTGCTCCAAAGGGAGCTTAGAGGCCATAAAATCAGCAGGAAGCCCATTGAGGCTGCATCAGGAGGTACCCAAGTGCCCAGACAGGACTGCAAACAGACCAAGCCCTTGACCCCGTAGCTGTGCTGTGGAGAGCAGCCAAATGCAGCCCTTACCTGCCTGCAGCTCCTGCTGCCCGGGGAGCTGGCACAGCCTCGGTGCAGCCGATCTCAAACCGGTGTCTGGAACGCCACCAGGATGCACGGGAGACTCTGACAGCCCAAGGTGCACACAGGAGTCATCAGGGCTGCTCCTCACTAAATGCAGCCTTTGCTCCCAGCCCATTGATTTATTTTCTTTCCACCTTGTTTACTTTGTGTCTATGATTGTCATTACATTAATTACTCAGTGGGAAGCTCTCAGCTCTGCCACAGGCGCCCAATGGGGAACAGCTCCTTTCTGCACCTGCTGGGTTGCCTCACACCAACAGGCTTGGTGCAGGATGTGCCAACTGGTAAAACCACAAATGGTGGTGACTAATTTGTACCACGGCTCAGGCTGGTGTAGAGCTAATCTCCTGGCACAGGCTTGTGCTGGGAGTGCTTACCCACACTGCCTTGGTCAAAATCCACTTGAGTTCCCCATTCCATTGTTTTTAGGTAGATCCTAAGATTTTTTTCCTCACATGTACCATTTCTTTTTGCTTTTATCTAGGGCACAATTCTTACCCAAAAGGTAAAACTCACAGTCCACCGCTGCACTGGTGCAGGAATTACACCAGTTTGATGCCTTTTTGGCAGAAAGGTGCTGATTTTGAGGGTGATAGCTGCAATCTACTAATGCTAACTTCAGAGTGAGACCCACATGTGCCAGCCCCACAGTGTCGGCCATATGTGGTCAGGGATGCTTTAGGTCCAAGCTGTGCTGTTCTTGATCCCTTTCCTTTTGCAGTACAAACTGATTCTCGCTTGGGACTCTGTGGTGAGCTGATGCCCCAGGTTTTGTGGCTGGCAGGAGGGATTCAGCATTTCTGAGTTGGTGAGTTTAGAGGGTCCATCAGGAGAGGACTTATTTGTGTATCCCAGGATGAACCCCCATGCTCTGAGGTCCTTACAGCTTGCAAACACATGACCTGGGAGTTCAGAGCCATGAAATAATTCCCAAGAAGCTGATTAGGGGTAGGAGTGGTTGGGGGAGCACAGGTTATCGTGTGTGGGGATGTGACGAAAGGGATTGAAAACAAGACTGAAAGGGGCTCATTTCCCCTGGGTGAGAACACCAGGTGTGGGCTGGTGCAGCCATTGTTTGATGTCTGCCAGCAAAAGGGTCATGTTTAATGTCTCACCAACCCCTTGCACTTCTGTGGTGGAGCCCAGGTGCTGCAGTCTGGGGAGGTGCTCATGAATACCCATGGCTGGATTTGTTCTGCCTTCCCCCAAAGCATCTCCAGCCTGTCTGGACAGCCTGCTTTGATGTCCTTGCTCCTTGCTTTCATGTTTTGAGATCCCCTGAGTGCAATTGAGCTCTTTCAGGGGCCTGGCTCTTTTCCAGAGATCAGCAGGGAACTGGGATATCCCAAGAGCCATTTGGTGGCCTCTCTTGGCCAAAGCCAACTATTTCTGTGCAAGGCATAAACAAGCCTGTTCTTTTTCAGTGCTATGATCCTAAATTGGGGTGGCTGTACAGAAGTGGGTAATGGAGGCCATGAATCCAAATGTATCCTAAAGTTTGGCTGAAATTGGAGGTTTTCCCTTCAAAGATGGGTCTGAAATAAAATGCAGGTGCCTACTGTGCTTCAGTAGTTCTGTCAATGGGACTGGGCATCTGTGTTGCATACTTCCTAGCCTGACTTGCCCGATCTTGGCTTTAGAGCTGAAATTGAACCCAGAGGAGTTTTAAAGCCCTCGGAGATGGATTAATCCTCCTTGTTTGGTCCTTAATTTGAAGAAGAGCAGCTGTTTTACTGGAATGTATTGACACAAGTTTAACTAAATTGTTAAGTAAGCAAGCATGCAGGAAAGGAGAAGGTGAGTCCAACTCACTGGATTGATCACAGAAATCACTGCCCTGGAGAAGCTGCCTTTACTCACAGGTTGGGAGAAAGCTGGTAAATGTTAGGAGTGATGTTTGCCCCTCTGCTATCAGCAGTGTGCTTATTAATGGTGCTATCTGTGCACTTAGCAGTGAAAACAGCCAGGCCGGGCCCAGCAGGTCTATAAACAGGGCCTGGGAGGAAGGAGCTCTGTGTTTGCACAAAGGCCACCTGAGGAATGTGAGGCTCCTCACATCTCCCCGGCTGGCCCACGCCCTTCCTTTGGCACTGATAATGCCTCCTTGGGGCTGGCAGTGAGAGACTGCTGGGGTGACAGCAAAGAGCAGCTTCATCCAGCGTGGGTGAGGGTGAGCTGTGCTGCACTGCCCAGCTCTGTCCCTCCAGCCCTCCCATGGGTTCTGGGGGTATGTCCTGGCTCCACTTGTGAGAGTGTCTCTATTTTCCCTGCTGGCTCTTGGTACAGGTCCTTTTGACCTCCTGCCAGCATTGAGTTCCTCCTCACTGCTAAGGACCACGGGGAAATGCCTCCTGTGCCACCACCTCCTGACCTGGTTCTCAGCACACTGCTGGACCCAATCCTGCTCACAGGCACCTTGTGCTGCAATCCCATCTCTCATTGCCAGCCTTGTGACCTTCTCAATCCATCCACTTTCCATCTACTGCACTGACAAATAATAATTAACTTGGATTCCTCCTGTCTCGGACACACCTCAGAGCAAACTACCCAGATAAATGGTGTTTCGTTTTGTTTTTATTCCCTAATAAAACAAATCTCACCCTCAAATAACAGATTATGAAGAAGCAGAGGAAGGGATGCAAAACCAGGTAGGGATGGGATGATGCCTTGGGCCTGACCCTGGCTATGGGCTTCCCTGCTCTTTTCTGAGCAATGATTTCCGATCTCCTGCTCTTTGTCTCTCCCCTCTCTTGCTGCTCGCCCTTGCTGGCTCTGGTACCATGTCCCTCAGGCCAGGGTCTGAACTGAGACCTTTATGACACTCACACAGTGTCTCAAGTCCTGGGACTGGAGCTCCTAACCCTGCCATCTCCTGGGGAGTGATTTTTATTTGTGGGGTTTGGAGTTCCACCAAACCTCTGCAGCACAGCAAGTGCTCAAATCCCTGGGAGGCCAAAGTGGATTTTATACCAAAGTGAGTGAATCTGGAAAGCCCTGGCAGGACCTGGTGTGCCCTAGGGCAGCCTTTCACTTTCCTGTAGCTCTTCATTTGCAGTGACTGCCATTTAAACACTCACCCTGAGGCACATCTCTGTCCTAGTTCCCCATCCCTTAATGGAAATGGAATCTCTGTTTCGTAAGGATGCTCTGGCAGGAGCAATCAGCAAGATGCTGCTGGTGGCCTTGGGGCCCAGCCTCGTTCTCTGCTGTGACAGGCTCTCTGCTCACCCAGCTCCTGTGCCTCAGTTTCCCTCCTTCCAGGCACGGGAGATGGAGCTACCCAGCAGTGCTTTTCTGCAGGGATCTGACACGAGGATGTGTGTACAAGGGGCCAAGTGTGAGCCCTTCCCATAACTTGGGTACTCTGTGGTCTCCTCCCCTTCCAGAAGCCCTCCATCAAGAAGATGCATCCTGCTCTTTAACTGGGCTGTGAGGAGCTGTGTCCCAGAGCTGAGGGGAAGGCAGCAGTGATGGAGCAGTCAGCTGTGTCACCTGCCAGAGGGAATCCCAGGGAAAGGCATGGATCTGTGCACTTAGGATGTGGCAGTGCCTGCTCCGGGGCTGTGCCTGGTTTGGGTGACACACCTGGGGGACTGAATATGCCAGGGAGTTGCCCAGGAACATTTGGATGATTCTCCATCAGTCTTGGAGCACAGCCCTTTGCACAGTAACTATGAGCTGATACCTTCCAGTATCCTTGAGCACACAGGAGGGTTTACATCAGAGTTTTCTTAGGGTTTGGATTTTTAGGCTTCTTTTTTTCTTCTTTGCATTTGTGCTCACTTTCCCTCTGGCTATATATATACCCCACCTTTATTTATATACTCTTTTTTTTTGTATACAGCTGGGGTTCACTAGCTCTTTCCCAATCCGCTGCTTTTCCCAAGATATGTGTTTGTGGCTGGAGGGCAGAAGAATTCAGCCCTTGGTTGGAAACCCTTGTCATCCCTGTGCTTTCAGCCTGGAATACCTCAGGTTAGCCAGGGATCCTTGTGGAGCCTCTGCCATCCTCAGAGTGTTTTGGTTTATCCCAACAGTGATTGGATTTTGTGGTTCCAGCTGACCCACCACCCTGGAGAGGTTGGTTTGGGATTATTGCCTGTATCAGAGCTGCTTGAGTTGTTGGGGGGATTTGGCCCCAGAAGTGCCCCTACAACAGCTGTCAAGAAGAAAAGAGCATTCAGAGTATGCCCTGCTTGCCCCAGCGCAGCCATTCCTGGGAACCTGGGAGCAGGAACCAGCAAGAGCACGTAGGAGGAAACCGAGTGTGCCCCTGGGAACAGATTGGGTGATTAAAAGCGTTTTCTGCCCGTGTGCTCAGCAGCTTGGGCTCAAACAATGTGTGGAGCTGTAAGCAGGACTGACGTCCGCACTGTTTGCGTCTCTTTTCTGACAATTTCAGCTGCAGGAGCCACGTAATAATGAGGCTTTTGTTTTAGGAAAGGTAAGGTTTCTAGAGAAAGATTTTATCTTTACCAGATCAATGGTAAAAATAGAACCAGGCCTTTGCAGGGTCAGTTGGGATTGGACTCCCAGGCTGCTGAGAGGAAAGAGGAGCCAAGTGGAAATGCTGGATCAGTGCAGCCCTCTGAGGGCAGGGGAAATTGGGGTTTCCCCCATGTTCTACCCAGTTCAGAGAAATGCTGCTGGCAGACAGGAACACTGGTATCAGACCAGCCAGAGGCACTGGTCCCTGCTGATTTGGGGATCTGGACTTGGAGTGGAAGGTGGTTGGAAACACGTCAGCCTGGGCTGTGAGGTGGAAAATTGCATCACTCCGTTTCAAGTACCATGATTTCCATTTATTATTTTTTTCTTTGGCAGATGCACACACATCCGTAGGAAAAGGCTTGATGATTTCTGCCACCTCTGCAGTGTTTTTTATTGGAGTGATAAACCCTGATGGAACAATAAAGCCTTTATTAGAATGGTTAAACCCTGATTTCTCAGGATGCAAACAGAGCTCAGGTGTGCCAGTTTGACATGCACCCTCCTGTCCTGGCAGGGAGGGCTTTCTGAGGCTCTGCTTGGATGCTGGGTACAGCAGAGGGACCCCTTTCTACCTCCTGCAGCCTAGGACCTGCTCTGAAAGCCCCCTCGATCATTCAGTGGTTCGTGGAGAGCTGCAGACACCCAGAAACCTGAGTCAGGGCCCCAGGGTCTGGGTGCAGGGCTGTGCTCTAAGCCTCAAAGCACTCACAGGTTTGAGAGTGCAGCACCAGCATCCCTTCAGGGCACTGGAGATCAAACTGGCAACAGCATTGCATTGATTTCTGTGTCATAGGGTCCCTTCAGGAGTTCAGTTACAGTGAAAATCAATAAATAACTTTGCGTACAAAAATGTTCATATATTTTTTTAAAAAATCATTATGTATTAAAAAAAAAAAAAGGAAAAAAGAAAAAAGAAAAATCTCTTTATTATCCCCCAGACTGTATTGCCCACATCATCTTTATGATTCTTGAGCCCTGATTCAGGAAAGCTGAGAAAAAAGTGTGCTAGAGCAATCCCATATCAGGGCTAGCCCAGACCACACGCACAGCTCTCCCTCCTTGGGAAGAGGAGGCTGCAGTGAAGCTTCCTGGAGAGGAAGGCAGGGGCTGGCACTGGGAAGTGTTGAGAGGGCCCATACACATGGGCAGTACAGAGAGGAAAGATTAAAACGTTTCCCAAAGCCTTTAGTGGTCACCAGTTTGTTTTTCACATCTCTGCAGGGGAGTGATTTCCGACTGACCATACCAGGAAGTGAAGTGGTTTCCCTTTCTGTCCTTCCAGGCCTTTGTCAGCCCCTTGCACTCTCCAGCTTTCTGTGTGCAGGAAGGCTCTGACTGCTCAAGGGTGCTGAGAACACTCTGGAGAGTCCATCAGTGGCATGGAGTGAACAGGCTTTACAAGGAAGGTGAGTCTCTGCATGAACCAAGGGTAATCACCATGATCCCACCCTAGATAACTTCCTTTTAAAAAATCTGTTCTCTTTTAAGCTTTAAGAACTTCAGACACACACAGGCACACCCACACACAAGTAGCAAAAATAAAATCTGGACTATGTTTGGATGATCTTCACTGACAGTTCATAAATGCCCCAACACTGCAAGGGGATGTGATCCTGGAAGTGTTGGAGACCCCTGGGAACATCTGGGCAGCTTCCCAGCCCCGGGGTAGGAAGAAGGTGAATTGCTTGAGGAGGATCTCATCTTCCTTGCAGGGGAGCTCTTTAGGACACGATGTAGACCTCCAGCAAACTGGCCACAGCGTGCATTCGGTAGAAGATCCCAAAGGGCAGGCAAATGTCCACGATGGCCGGCCACATGGAATCGCCATAGAAGTTCAGTTCTGTGTCATTGTCAAACTGGGGCCGGGCACCGAACGCTGGCATGATCCAGAGCTGGGGGAGAAAATGGGAGAACAGCACTGGGTGAGAAAGGTGTGTAGTACACCAGGGACCTGCACCACAGCTGCCCAGCAAAGGAGCAACCTCCTCGGCCATGGGTTTTGAGAAGAGATATGCTGCCATTTCTCAGGAAAACCCAGGCCTCACTCCAGATATTTGTCATTTTACATCCCTTCTTTGGGGGGCTGAAGGGAATGGTTAAATGTAATTTATTGCTTTTAATAAGCTATCCCACACATCCACTAATACACAATAAAAATACTGAAACTGATTATTCCCTTGCACCCACCTCTTGTGTCTGATATTCTGGTGATAAGTAACAAGGTCTGTTGATGTAGCCTGAAATGTCTTAACTTCAGGACAGTTGCTGTTTTTTTTAGGGGACAAGAGAATCAGAATTCTGCATTTATAAATAGAATTAATGTACTTTCTGTACAGCAGAGGCACAGAAGGGACTGTTTTTCCATAGGCCACACCCTTTCCTTCACCGACCCTTCTCCCTTGCGCTTGTAGCCCTCTCCTTCCCCTACAAACTCTTCTCCCTGCATGTACTCACTATGATATTGCTCAGCAGCAGGAACATGGAGATCTCCCTCAAGAACTTCCTCCTCCAGTTCATCTTCTTGGGGGCAGTGAGGGACCTCACGAGGTCAGAAGCGTGCGTGGCTTCGGTGCCAGGTGCCACGCCGGTGGCCAAGGTGCCGCCAGTGTTGGGCACCCGCAGGGACACAGCGTTGATGTTCACAAAGGTGAGCCCGTAGAGGTCCTTCTGGTGGGACTCGTGCTTGTAGTCCTCCTTGGGGGGCTGCCGGTGGAGGCCCTCGATGATGAAGACGTTCTGGAAGGTGTGCTGGGCGATCATCAGGAGGGCGTAGGTGAGGTTGAGCGCGCTGATGGTGTCCCTTGGCGTGCTGGCCACGATGGCCACAATGGAGTAGTAGGAAATGGCGTATTGCCCCAGGGCTGCCCCCATCAGCAGGGCTACGTCCAGGGTCCTGGTGGGGTTCTTGTGCCGGTCCATGTCCCTCTTGTCAAACCGGTAGATGACGGAGCCACCGATGCAGACAAGAGACATCAGGCTCAGACAAACAATGTTGAAGATGTAGTACATGGTGAGTGCTTGGCTCTTTTTGCTGGATTCAGTGCTGGAATTTACCTGCACCTCGTACAGGATGAGGACTCCCAAACCACTCACGAGGATGACCAGGCCCAACATGATGCCTACAAAGAAGGTCCTTCGGAAGAGCCTGAACTTCAGGCGCTGAATGTGGTGGGAGTGGTGGTCTATGAAGCGTCCAACGTTCTTCCACATGACATAGACCATGGCAGAGGCAAAGAGACTGTACTCAATGTTAAAGGGATATAGCCAAAAGTAGCCATTTTTGAAGATCTGGCAGATTTGGCTGTTGCAATTGCATTCTTCAACTGAGCTGCTTCTCATTCCCACTGAAACAAGACAAAACCAGACAGATGCCATGTTATTAAAACAAGGAGCAACACTTCTCCCTGAAGAACTGGATGTTTGGGCTCAGTGAAAAATCAAGACAAAGAACAAAAGAATATGTGACCACTTTGAAAACAAGGACACTTCACCCTCAGCTTTCTTGTGCCCAGGTTCTTTCTTAAAAAGTTAACTGTCAGGTTAAATCTTTCTTTTTCCTTCCCTTCTTCAATCCCATCCCATTTGTACAGTCTTCCAGCTCTCTGACTCATCTCTGACAGAGGTTAGGAAATGAACATCCATACTTGGCTTTTAACAAACCAGCCCTGACAAAGGAACCTCCAGCTCTAAACAGACCTTCTGAAAACGGGTAAAATCTGACTGGCTGGGGAGCAATTTCTACCTGATGGGATCTCTCCCTGGACCAGATAGCCTTGCAAAGAGGTAGATTACCTTTCAAGAGCCACCTGAAGATTTCCTCTGTCATGTTTTTCTTCAGCTTTGAATGTGCCTTGTGGACAGACTCATCTGTCACTGCTGACATCCACACTGCCAGGTTTGTAGTCAGCGTTAGCATCAAGCCACACCTGCAGCAGGAAGAGAAGGTTTGTGACATTAAAGCAGTGGCTCTAGGCCATGTTTCTCCCATCCATGATTTAGGTGTGGTATCTGCCTGAAGTGGTGCGAGGACTCCAATGGCCCAGGCTAGAAATCTTGATCCTTTGCTGCCCTCACTCTCTTCCTATTTTCTGTCCATGCTCATGAGAATTAGCAAGGCTTGATTCCCATTATTGCTTTTGAAAGAGCTTCTCAATAGTGAATAAACTAAAAGACCTGAATTGGTCTCCAGTAGATCCAGTCTTGCAAAAGTGGACAAGATCTTATTTTAGACTGAGGCTTGCCCACCGCATAGTTATCTTCCCCAGGGAAGAAAAAGTCAACTATGAATCATTATTTAATGATAATTATTTATTTAATACTATCTGCTTTGAGTAATGCTTGTATTCTTGAATTGAATCCCAACCCGGATAGATCCACAGGTCATTAACCCCAGCTGCTTGTGCTGGGATCTAAGTTTAGCTGGAGATTGAGCAGGTTGAGTTTTGGACAGCATTAAGGGATTATCTCCTGGTTACATTTTACCACTGTGGGAGAGTACAAAGAGCTTGTGGGGCCCAGGTCTGCTGGGCCAGGGGGATCCAAGGAGCAGCAGTGCTTACCTGGTAATGTTCAGGTGCACGTGGATGCAGTCTTTGGCAGAGACCCACAGGAAATATGTCTGCAGGGCAAAGAAAAGGAGTTGTTATTTCCAGCATAACAAGAAAGCAAAGCACACCCCTCTGAAGGAGGGATCTTCCTGCAGAGAAGAGCTGGAGCCTCTTTTGCTTGGGTCCATCTGGGCTCAGCCTAGCTCATAATGCTGGCTCTCTGCTGGATGTTCTTTCTTTGCTCCTACTGCCATTGCTCTGCCCATGGCCACTCCTTGTTCTGTCTAAATTGTCCCTCTCTGATCTCTTCCCTCCTTGCCATTGTCCCAGAGCAGGGGGTCTCTGTGTGGGCCCTCAAACTGCAAGGTAGCCCCTGCCTTGATTGTCCTTCTCCTCCTCTATTCTTTGTGGGAAAGGAGGCCTGGCTGGCTGGGGGCTGTTCAGAGGTTGTGACAAAAATGTCACAGGATGGTAAAAAGTTTAAATCACTACCTTAGAGTGAGTTGAGTTGCCATAGATGGAAGCTGTCATGGTTGGAGGGAGAAGATGTGGGCTGGGAGGAGGCTGAGTTAAGCCCTTGCATTTGCTTGTGGGGGAAATTCAACTAAATCCAAGAGATCAGAGCTCCTTCCACTGGTGCCTGTGTGTCTCTACTGCTGCCCAAGACAGAGCACAACCATCTCACCTGGACAACCACAAATATTGCCTGCACAATGGGGTAGATGATTTTGATTGCAGACAGGCAGCTGTAGAAGCTCGAGTAATATCCTATTTTGAACACATCCATGACAAGGCTGAAAATGGCAAATAGGATCAGGCCTCCTGTTGGGGAACAAAAGCATCTGTGGTTGGACAGGTGTGTGCACACATGGGCTAATGCATTTTCATCCATCGATGAGAGGAAGAAGAGGAAATGTAGTCATGAAGAGGCTTTGCTTCTACTCCTGTTTTTCCTCTCCCAGCACCCAAATTATCTTGGCAGCAAGAAAATCATACAACAATTTTGGCTGGAAGTGATCTTCAATCAGCCTGCTATGCTGGGGCTAACAGCTCTTGCAAAAGCAGCAGGATGGAGATCCTGGTATAAGTTGCCAAGAGCCTTTGTGGATTCAGGGGGACCTGGCAGTGAATCCATCCAGGGGCCAGGAGCTGACCTGAAGCAGAGCATCGTGCCATGCCCCAGTCCATCAGCAGAAAGAGGCCGTGCCCAGATCTCTGCTGCTTCCCTCGTGCTAACTGATGCTCCCATGAACTGCCCACGCTGTATCTCCCCTCCAGCCCAGCACCCACCTCTCAGCCAGATGGGCCCAGCGTGGGTGTCCTTGCTGAGGATGGCGCCTGGGCACCGGGAGGTGCCAGCAAGGTAGAAGATGATCCAGATGATGACAATCAGCATCATGACTGTCAGCAGGAAGAAGACGTCGTAGTCGTGCACGGCGATCTTCTCGAAAGCGCCGCTGCTCACCAGCGTGCAGGCCAGCAGGGCCAAGTGCACGGCCAGCAGGATGGAGAACATGCGGCCACCCTTTTTCCACACTTCCTTGGAGGCAGGAGTGGAAGGTGGCTGGTGGCTGAAAGATGCTATCTGGCTCGAAGCCAGGCTGGCTTTGTCGTCCTTGTGCCCGCAGCCCATGCTGGAGTGGGGGTGCCCGAGCTCGCTGTCCTTCCGCCCGGGCTCCTCGGTCATGGTTCAGCCAAGGCTCTGCCTGAGGGTCAGTGCTGTTGGGAAGAGAGGCCCGTGAGTGAGAGGTGCATTTGGAACAGCCCAGGACTGGTCCAAAGCAGGACACATGATGAGGAGCACAGGATATACCACAGGAACAGGGAAGGCTGAGACGGGGAGTGAAAGAAGAGGGATGAGCTAATTTTCGAACTTTCCTTTCCTGGTTCCCTGAAGGCTTTTTTTACATAAGATGCTTTTGCTTAGGGAGATCTCAGGTCAGTTTAATGAAGCGTGTCTAATTGGTCACACAACATTTATGTGTTTGTTGATGCAAGATCTGGAAAAGCACCAAAAGCACTGACAGGATCAAATATCCTGGGGCAAACAGCCAGTGTGGTTTAAATTCTAAATGTCAAACACTAAACATTCTGAGAAACTGTTATACTTCCTTGCTGAAGAACAGGCCACCAAAAGGTAAGAAACCCCCGGGAATCTTTGGACTATCACATCATAATTTGTAGCAGTTCCTGCAGGAAGGGTGTGAACTACCTGAGATGTCATGCCCTCTAAAGCCCCTTGCCTGTGCCAGGTTTGGCATTTCATTGATTCTCAGTGAAAAGCCTGAAACAAAGTGCATTAACTATCCAAACAAAGCCATTCCACCAACCTGTTTTGCTGCCTGGGATCCAAATCTCTGCTCCTGCCAGGCTGAGAAGTTTTCCTGTTGCTGCAGCTTGATCAGTTGAAGAATTTATACCTGTTGGGACGTCTCTGTAATTTATACCATGTCTGGAGCTGACAGCAGGGCTTCGTGGGCTTCTCAGAGGAACTCATGTGATCCATTTTGTGCAATAGCTGATTTTGGGGAAGCTGGAAAGAGATGAGGAGATAAGGGTTATTTACCTAGCAAGAGCATGGGTTGACAACACTGCTTAGCATGGCATGGACTGCTCGGTCACAGTGTCATGGTCACCATAAATCAAGGCCACCCCACCAAATCCATCTCCCTACATGCATGAGGTCTCTTCCCTTGAGAGGAGATGGTTTAGGTGATGAACTTACCTTTGGCAATGATTTTGTGCTTGGCTTTCCGCTTACTGGAGCACAATAAACATTGTGCCCCACCCTGTACTATTCAAATCAGCCCACTCCATGCCTTGAAGGTTCTTCAGGAAAAGGAAGAAATTTGCACTTGTACTGTTCAGTGCCATGAGTAACTCAATCCTTTCCCACCCACGGTGTCATCAATGAGGAAGGTTTAGCCCTAGAGAAGGGCACAATTTAGGGACTGGAATTTGCATTCTCCTTTGCTGACGCACTGCCTTTGATTTTTCAGGGTGGCATCACCTTTCTCTGGACCTCAGGACCTTAATTCCTTTCCTTCCAAGGAGTAACCATGGTCACAAACCACAGGGCAGATATGATTTAAACACTTGTCTGGTAAGGGGACAGTTTCTGCTCCAGGTCCCTTTCACCCAGCTATGTTTTATGGGGGAGCTATAGGAGTCCCAAGGCAGTTCTGGGTGGATGGGGACAAGTTTTAGTCCTTGAAATGCCTCTTTTGGAGATGTCTCTGCTGCTTTTCCCCTTCGGAGCAAGCACAGAGCTGGGGCCATTTGCCGTGTGTTTTCTCAGTCCCATTCCTGCCCGCTTGTGTCCTTCTTGCTGCACTGCAGGGACAGCAAAATTGTGTGGGATGGGGAAGGAGAGCTCAGGATCCACTGCACAGCCCAGGGAGAGCGTGTCCCTCCGTGCTGCCACCAGCTGCACCAGGCCTGCCCTGCCTGGCCTCTGCTGAGCCATAGGGATTCCTTTAGGGGTGAGTGCTTGATCTCAGTCTGCAGCCTTAGGGGCAGCCTAGGCCTCCTCGGGCTAAACGCGCTGGTTTCCCGTGCCTCTTTTGTCCTTAGGAGCCAGCAATAGAGGAAAAAGTGTTTACTGCCCCGGGCAATGCTCCCAGCCCCCCTGACAGCCACCGTACGCGCAACAAATGTAATTAGTAACAATACAAGAATCATTAAATAACGTCAGTAATGAATTACTGTGCTGCTTTCCACCTCCAAGGATCCCAGCAACAAAAACCTCAGTGGCTACTGCATTCCATCAGGACTCACCCGGGGAGGCTGAGCTGGTGCAAATGAACCTGTTGAGGGGAGCAAACCCCGCAGGGAGCAGCCCCTGGCTCTGATGCATTTCCAGGTGTCCCCAGGCACCGGGACGCTGACGCCGTGTCAGTCACCCAGGGATTAATCACTGCAGCTTGCGTGGGTGCACCTGGCACTGCTTCAGGGCCACCCCTCCTTGGGGCAATTTTTCCTTACAAAAATAAGCTGCCTTTCTGACTGTTTTAGTTGCTCTCTGCTCATTGCCTCCAAGCCCCCTTGATGCTGTCTTCCAGTCTTTCCCCCTCTTCACTCTCCTCCCATTTCGCACCCATCTGATGGCTCTGTCTCCACCCTCTCCAAACTCTGTGCCTGTTCCAGGGCCATGGTGACACACGCAGAGTCCCGCCCTGGAGATCTCCATTCCCCGAGTCAGGACATTACAGGTAAAATGAACAAGAGAGTAGCAGGAAATTCCTCCTCCATGTCCCAGGGGATACAATCCACCCATTCACCCTCGGGTGCAATGTACCGGGACAGCTTCGTGCTTCGCTCAGCATCCAGGCTTGGCTCCATCTTTCCGACAGCAGAGGGTGCCCGGGAACCGGGAATGCTGCGCTGGAGACACTGCCTGGGGCTGCCCAGCTCCCGAGGGTCTCACACAGCCGGGAATTCAGTGCCAGCATAGAAGGCACCAGAGGCCGAGCACTGCACCCACTGCACATCGCAGTGAAGTACCGAGTTACACACAGGGTTTGGGGTTTTTTTTTAGTCTCCAGAGAGGGAAAAGAGGTGAGGAAGGGAATGTTTCCAGCCCTTATGAGTTTCCTTGGTTTATCAGGTTCCTGTTGTGCAGTTTGCTGTGCAATCCTTGGAAAGCAGAATTCTGTGGATATAGCAGAGTATATGGGGAATAGGGATGGTGACTGGGTCTGCTGTTGTCTTCCTAGTGACACTAGGGAGAGATATAAATAAATAAATAAATGTTTGGGGTTTTTTTTTAATGAGGAAAAGCTGAGCTGCGAACACCCCTGGTATGACTTTGAAATCAGCCACCAAACTGCTCTCGGCCAACTCCACACAGAGCAGGGTTATCCATCAGGTCCCAGCTCTGACAGGGCTGTGAGTGGAGGCCGTGGGGGCTTGTGCTCCACTGACCCACTCTTCCTCCTCTGCTGCTGCTGGCCCTTGCTGGAGATGGGGCAGCTGTGGAACGGGGGCATTTTGGGCAGGGTACAGCGCAGCCTTTCTGCCAGCCTGCTCTGCTTTGGGGCCACGTAAACCTGAATTGCTGCTGTGTGACCCCGTGCTGAGCCAAATGGAGTGATGCTGCTTAATTGGAGCTTTTCAGTGCCGTGGAGCCGGTGCGTGTTCCAAGGAGCCGCCGGGGCCGGAGGATGCTTAGGACCCAGGGGAAGCGCTGTGGAGCCTGCCTGGCTGCGCTGGGAACGGCTCCTGCCTCGCAGCCAGGACTTCTCAGGTGTCCCGGTACGCGGAGCTGTGCGAGGCGAGTGGGGCCCTCCCGGCAGCTGCCCCTGCCTCACGTCCGTGCCCATGCCCTGCACCCCCTGGGCACCCATGTGCTGGCCCGGGGACCCCCTGGCACCATGAATGACCAGTACCACCGAGCCGCGCGGGACGGCTACCTGGACCTGCTGAAGGAAGCCACCAAGAAGGACCTGAACTCGCCAGATGAGGATGGCATGACCCCGACCCTATGGGCTGCCTACCACGGCAACCTGGATGCCCTGCGGCTCATCGTCAGCAGAGGGTGAGTGCTGCCAGGGCACGGGGCTGCTCCCTGCGACAGAGGAGCTGGGACCCCCTTCCTCCCCCTTCCTCCTCTGCTCACAGGCAGTGTGCCCCACTAAATTATGGCTTCTGTCTGTAAGAGCCCTACTCCTGTCCTCCCTGCTGTTACTTTTCTTTGCTTGTGGTGCTTTGAATCTAATCCAACACTCCTGATAACTGCTCTGTGTTGTCCCAGCTCCTCTGACCCTATAAGTGCTTCTGCCCCCAGCCTGCTTGCAGAACCCTGGGTAGGGATGAGTTCCCCTTTCCAAGTGCTTTGTGATCTTTTACAGGTCCTGTAAAGATAAACACACTGTGTTGCTGACATGAAAAAAAAGCCCTTTTAAGTGAGGGGGCAGAGAGAATAATTTCTCCCTCTGTCCCAAGAATGCTTGCAGGGGGATGTGTGCAGTGCCAGCTGGCAGTGGGTGGCACTTGTCTGTTTTACCCAAAGCAAGGTCTCAGTATGTGACCCCTGGGCAGCTTGTTGTACACTTGGAGCCCAGGAAATTCAGGTTTTCCAAGAGCAGATTTCTTTAAGCCCATTCTTCCCCACAGGGCCTGCTCCATACTGGTCTGTCTCTCTGTACCTCACCCTGGGCTGCCAAATCTTAAGAGTTTCTGGCTTCCTAAATGTGGATGTGGTGGAGAGGTGGAAGTGGGGTTCAGGGGACTTGTCAGACTGGGGGGATTTATACCTTGGTGTTGGGGGAACCACAGAAAGTCTGTGCTAAAGCAAGACCTGCCATTCCTAGTTCCCTCTGGGGCAGTCTGTGACTCTCCAGTTCTTACTAACCCCCCAAGGACACATCCCAGAGCTTCCTTCAGCTCCAGTAGCTCTCTGAGCACCTCTTTTAAAGCCATCCAAGCTGGAGTGGCTTCTGTCTTGTGTTGAGAGATTGGTGGTGCTGATTTTAATTTATGTATTTCTAATATTGAGGGATGGTACTGAGGTCAGCAGCCTGAGTGGACACCACACCTCCTTGGAAGGGCTTTACTTCTCCACATTGGGCTTGGTGGGCCTGCCAGCTTCCATGTAGGGATTTTTCATCCACCCTGGGCTGTGTTAGGAGCCCTTGGACCTGACCAGCCACATCTCCATTGCATCTGTTCCTGGGCTCTTGCCATCTCCTGATACTCTGGTTTGCTTGTGCAAAACATTCAGCCAGAACCTCAGCTGTGCTCACAGGCAGAGCTCCTTCATCCATTGTCCTTTCATTGTAAATAATCTCCACTCAGATCCTGAACTGAAGGCTGTGCACAGAGTGGCTTTGAGAAGTCCTGACGCAGCAGGAGTGTGTTCAGGAGAAGATTATTTCTGAGTCTGGAAGGGAGAGAGCAAGACAGTGCTCTGAGTGGAGCATCCTGAGATGGCTCTGGGCTGAGAGCCCTGTGATGCTTCCCTGGCTGGGGCTCTGTGTCTGTCTGTACCTCCCAGGAAAGACTGTGCCCAGCAAAAACCAGTCCAGAGCTCCTGTCAGGACAGGAATTGCCAGCCAGGGCCAGAGATACACGGGAGGAATGCTTAGGGGAGGAGAGCCTGAAGGTAAAAATGGTTCCAAAGACTCTTTCATGGCCAAAAAGTCAATCTGGAAGGCCCAAGTGGTGGATGAATGCCCCTCCAGAAAGGCAAAGCCTTTCGGACTGATTTTATAATCTCTTCATATCACTGTATCTCCTCATATTGCTCATCTCCATCACAGGACACCCTGCAGCACCACTGCCTGCCCTGCCAACCCCCATCCAAGGCAGCAGTTTCTGCCTCCCCACAAAACCCAAGGGCTGCTTTTATAAACTCACATTGGATTAAAAGGTCCTTGCAGGCTCAAATCGTGCTCGAGCGCAGCTTGGCTGCTGTTTAATTAACAACCTAATATACATTTGTTCCTGACAAGGAAAATAGCCTGGCAAAAGCCCAGTGCCCTTTACATGATGGATGGTGGAGCAAGGTGTGTGGCTGTGGGACTGCACGATGCATTCACATTCGTGCATTCATCTCCACGCGTCAGAGCCTTGCCAGGGGCCACAGGGACACCAGCAAAGTGCTTGGCCTGGAGGCAGGCACACCCCTGCTCCTTGGGGCTGGCTTTGGGTCTGCAAGAACCAGGAAAACCCCAGCCTGGGGACAAGGGTGCCAGAGAGGTGGAACTATGCAAGACCCAGGAGAGCCTGAGGGCAAACCCTGTAACTTTCTGCCAGTGCCCAGGAGGATGTGCCACAGCATTTAAGCCTTGTTCAGAGATGAAACTTAATGCTGTGCTATACATGTTACTATTACACCTGCACTATAACCACTGAGGCAAGAGGGAGGACCTCTGAGTATCCCAAAATGTCAGAGAATTGCTCTCTGGCCTCTGCTGCCAAAATATTCATCTTTGGTTCAGAGAGCCCTGCACTACAAGACAGGGGAGTGTGGGACTGTGGCACGGAGCACCATCTGAGGGAGTGGAGGCTTTGGGGCTGGGCTGGCTCCATGCAGGGATGGGGTGGGAGGCATCTTCAGGGTCTGAGGGGGCTGGTGAGCCTCCATGGGGATGTCAAAGCAGAGAGGATGATGGGGAGTCCTGGGACAGCAAGAAACACCAAAACCTCCTTGCCAGGGCTGGGCAGTGGCACCAGTGCCCAAACAAGCTGGGACATTGAGTGCTATGAAATGCCCTAGTTAGGGTGGCCAGAGGAACCCTGAGAAAGCAGGGCTGTGGGAGGGAGCTCCTGGGGGCCAAAATCATGGCTCTAATGGTCCTGCCAGGCTGATGGACACATCTAGGCTCTGTCATCAGTGAAGGAGCCTCATCCATGTGTTCAGCAGATTGTGGTGTCAGGCTGAAACAAGGAGGGGGAAAGAAATCCTTTGGTAGATCCTTGAGGGAAGCTTGTTGCCCCAACCCACACGGGAGGGGTAATGAAATAGGGTTATTGTGCTGCCCTTACCAGCTGGTGATGTGTCTGTACCTCTGTGCACCCTTTTCAATGGACAAGAGAGAGGGTTTGGGATGAAGGGATCAGCAGTGGCTCATCCTTCTTGTTTGCCACACAAAAAGCCTTTTTCTTTCTCCTGGCTGGGCTCCAGTGAGGAAAACAAACTCAATTAACGTGACGGCTGGGAAGAGGCAGGCAAGCTGGCATTTAGCACTGCAGCTTTTCAGACACAGTAATTCCTCAGTGTGGTTCATTAGGCCCTGCTGTGGCAGTGGTGGGCACCAGTCCAGCTCCAGTTATAGGCAGGTCTGGGGGCCTTGGCTGGGATCAGCCAGGACTTCCTTGGAGTGGACAGCAGGAGAAGTGAGGATGTGTCTGCAGGTCCTCGCTCAGCTTTGTCACCCAGCAGAGCTGGTCCTCATTTTCCCTTCTTACAAAAACAGGGGGCACAGATACTTTGGACATCAGAGGGGCAGAGGGGACGAGTGGCTCAGCCATGGTTTGGGGATGACGGTGGCTCCTGGTATCGGCCAGGCTCCCTGAGGGCATCCCATCACCCCAGACTGACCAGGCTGCCTGAGGGCATCCCATCAGCTCAGACTGACCAGGCTGCCTGAGGGCATCCCATCAGCTCAGACTGACCAGGCTGCCTGAGGGCATCCCATCATCCCAGACCACCCCAGACTGACCAGGCTGCCCGAGGGCATCCCATGAGCCAGCCGGGGCAGGGCTGCAGCGGAGGTTGCAGCAGAAGCACGTGAAGGTGATGTGCACCCTCTGCAGCCACAGGGCTGGAGGCCACGTGGGAGAAGGACAGCCTGGCCATGTTGGTGGGACCTTCCCTGGGTGACACCTGCCGGGCAGGTGAGGAGCAGGGTGGGGCACTGCTGCAGCCTGGTGGCTTCGGGCACCTGAGTGCCTGCTGGGGTGAGGGTGAGCCCCGGGCATGGCGAGGTGCTGAGCCAGCAGACGTGGCCCCAGGCACTGCCCCAGCACCGACACTCACCTGGCTCAGGAACTGCCAGCCTGGCTTTCTGCTGGGACAAGAGGCAGGGAGCCCTGGTGTGACCCTCATCTACAGCATCTCTGCTGGATTTTTGGGGATGTGAACATGGAGGACAGCTGAATCCTCGGGCTACCACCACCTGGGGAAAATTGGTATACAGGGCCCAAAGCTCTGCTCTGAGCCCAAAACCTCATATTTTCTGCTCTTTTCTAGGCTTTGCTTGGCTCACTGCCCTGACTGACTATGTTGAAGGTAGTGAGGATTGTTCCTCAAGCCATAAATTCTTTTTCACTCTATCCAAAACCATTTAATGGGAGCAGAGACACTCTGCACCCAGTTGGCTCCTGGTCTGAGGGCCCAACTCCTCACACACCCATGAGCCAAGGGTGAGCCAGCCCTTTGCTATCAGAGGAACTTCACACACGCAGTCAGGGAAGAACATATGTCAGTGCCACTGGATTCCCCGGCTAATTGGGATCCTATGGGAGAAGCAGAGGGGAAAAACCAGCAGGAAGGGAGTGAGCATAAATGTCATGGTGCAAACACAGTGACTCAAGAGATGCACATGTCCACCTAAGGGGTCCAATTAACAGTGCTTAATTAATGATTATTACAGGAGTTGACTAAGTGCTCAAAAACACTTTGAAGCTGAGAAACGCTGCACTTTACATCTGTTATTAAAATATGTTCCTGCTTAGTGGACCCTGCAGTCAGCATCTCCTCATGTGCAGCACCCTGGAGGAGAAGTTTTGCTCAGACAGACACCTGCCAGAGGGAGGGCCTCATGTTTATTATCTGAGTTGAATCAAACATCTCTACTTTGCAAGTCACCGTTGTTCTTTCCATCTGATGCATTTTTAGTGCCTGCAGCAGACATTTATAGGGCAGAGGGTCTGAGATAGCTGATTTTGTTCCAATACTCTTGTTTCTAGACAGTGGAAATGACCAGGGAAAGCTGGTTTTGATGTTCTTTCCCCTCACTCTCTGAGGAAAGTAGACCTTCACACATGAAACCCCCGAGGCCTCCCTGGCTTTGCCCTCTGCCCCCTGAACCAGACAGACCTGAGAACAGGCTCCAAAAGGTACTTGATGGATTGAGCATCCACACACTTGGTTTAGGGGGCAAGACTGTTTCCAGTGAGTCCACTGCTCAGTCCCTGTCCACATCATGAGTCCACACACACATTGGGACCCCTGGGGTGCCCTGGTTCACCTGCCCACACATGCCAGGCACACAAATGCCCTTTCAGAGCACACAAAACAATCCAACAGCCCTTCACACACTGGAGTCTCTACACCAGCACCAGCAGTTCCATGTGGAACAGGTTCACTGGCTCTTTAAATCCAGCTCCATCAATAATTTACTCCTCTCTTGCAATTCATCAAATATTTATCCTCATCATGCATTTCCCAGCCTGGACATGTCACTGTGAGGGTAGAAGCAAGGGCTGGGGAGTTACTGCTCCTGGAAACTCGGCATTGCCAGAGTATTATCAGATCCCTTCTCTCATTTTCTTGGCTTCGTGGCTCCTCACCCCTGTGATCTCCTGCCTTCCCCCTCCTCATCACCCATCTTTGAAATATTTTTCTCTTTCTTTGAGAGATGTCAAAGGCTCTGGCTCAGAAGTCCTGAAGGGTTTGTGGGTTTTTTTGGCCTTACAGAGTTTCAAACCTATTGATTAACTTGCTGAATTTGCCAGTGAGCTCAAGGTTGAACTTACTATGTATTTACTATGTAGATTTAGTGAAAACACATTTATGATGGAGTTGCTGTTTATGCTCCCACAGAGAAAGCTGAGTGCACCTCATAGCAGCTTTCAGGGAGGGAAGTTAGGAAGTTCATGCTCTGGGTGCAAATAATCTCCAGCTTAACCTCTGGACAGGCTTTATTGCTTTTCTAAAGCCTGAGGATTGCAAACTTGTCATTACACTGACTGGGCAGTTCCTCTCTGTCTCTGCTGCCCCTTGGACAGTGTTCCAAGCAGGCAGTGGAGTCCCTGTGTGGGGATGAACGTGCTGGATGAGGTGTTTGTGGGGTTTGTGCATTAGCACAAAGTGATGAAGGGGCAAAGCAGGAGGGCAAAGAAGTCCCTCTGCTCCTGTGATCTCCTGCTCTTTCCCTGGAGAAGTTTTCAGACTCTTTGAAGTCAGACAAGCTATAGCTCAGAGAACATGGGATTTGGGAGAGGGTTTGGGGCTCTGCTACTTCCAGCTCTTGTCAACACAGACCCTAAAGCAGCAAGGAGTTAAGTAACCCTTGCTGAAGGTCTCAAGTGTGCATTTAAGGAGTTGGACCTGATGATCCTTGATGGGTCACTTTCAACTCTCCATATTCTGTGATTTGCTTTCTGCAGTCCTGGTGTCACCATGGGTTGGAGCTGAGTCTGTGTGCAGGAGGAACAGTCCTGGGTTCCTCTGAGCTCACTGAGAGAATAGTGTGGGAACAGGCAGGAGCTGTGCTGAGCCAGAGCTCTGCCAGACCCCTGCTGCCCACGAGGAGTTGCTCCTGAGGGTGGTGGAGCTGCCCAGCCTTAATAAAAGGCTTTGCCATACCCATGTGCACGGAGGGAGAGGGCCCTGGTGACAGATACAGCTGCTGGCTGAGTATCATTAGCACACAGCTCAGGAGAGGGCTGGTGCCAGCAGGGCTGTGAACTCACCCTCGTTCACCTGAGCACAAATACAGAGGAGTGTCAGGAGGACAGACTTCCCTTGATCCCAGGTTTGTATTCATCCTGGCATGGGAGGCAGGAGGTGCAGGCAAGTGGTTGTGTCCTGCCAGCAGCTTGCTGGGGCAGGGGCTGGCACAGTGCAAATGGAGATGCTACTGGCAGTGTCCATCTCCTGAGGAGTGCAGAAACTTAATCTCCACTTTCTCTGAAACTGGATTCTCAGCATGTGCTAATACCAATGTGCTTCCAGCCGTGCTATCAAGACCAAGCATAGTACAGCAAAATCCCCCACAAAACCCCAATGCCAAGGCCAATGACAGCAAAATCACTCTTATTCTCTCCTGCCAGCATTCCCCTTTGTGCTGCAGATTTCCCCAGGTGCCAAGGAACAGGTGGGTGGGACGGTACAGCAGCTGGGGGGTTTCAGAACCATTGCTGAGGGTGGATGTTTCATGGTGGGATCCCAAGGAGTCCAACCCAGGATGTGGCATACAGAGGGGCATTTTGGCATGCCCCCACCACAGAGTCTGAGTGAAGCCAAGATCTGAAGACAGAATCTGACGAGAATTTAATGGGATATTTGAGATTTGAAATTTTATAACAAGCTTAAGGTCTGAGCTGGAATTAGACCTGTATCTCAGTTCTGGGCTATTCAGAACTTGGCTTGCCTTTCTCCAGAAGTTGGATTGATGTGGGAACACATTTTTCTTGAGACCTAAATTCAACTCACATTGCCACAGACTTGCATGTGGAGCACATGATTCCACGTCAGTAGTAGACCCCTCCAGAAGACCCCTTTAAAATTAAGTTGCAGGAACCAGAGGTGCGTAGCTTGATATTTCAAGGAGTCAACAGTTCATGGTGTTGATTTGCCCTGCACAGCTGGGAATATCTCAGTGAAGTCTGTAATCAATCCCTGCATGATAAACAGTTGATTTTCTTGCTGCCTAGGGGTGATCCAGACAAATGTGACATCTGGGGGAACACCCCCCTCCACCTGGCAGCAGCCAATGGCCACCTGAACTGCCTCTCCTTCCTCATCTCCTTTGGGGCCAACATCTGGTGCCTGGACAATGACTACCACACCCCACTGGACATGGCAGCCATGAAGGGGCACATGGAGTGTGTGCGATACCTGGACTCGATCGCTGCCAAGCAGAGCAACCTCAACCCCAAGCTGGTGAGCAAACTGAAGGACAAGGCTTTCCGGGACGCGGAGCGGAGGATTAAGGACTGCGTGAAGCTGCAGAAGAAGCACCATGAAAGGATGGAGAAACGATACAGAAAGGAGATGTCAGATAATTCGGATACCATGAGCTTTTCCAGCTATTCCAGCAGCACCTTAAGCAAGAAGTTCCAGCACATGTCTATGGTGACCTCCCTGCCATACTCACAAGCCACCATCCACGGCACAGCCAAGGGAAAGACGAAAATACAAAAGAAATTAGAGAAGAAGAAGCAGGTGGATGGGACATTCAAGATCTACGAGGATGGGAGGAAGAGCGTGCGGTCTCTGTCTGGGCTGCAGCTGGGCAATGACGTCATGTTTGTGAAGCAGGGCACCTACGCCAGCCCGAAGGAGTGGACTCGCCGCAACATCCGAGACATGTTCCTCACGGATGAAGACACCGTCTCCCGTGCCATAAGCGACCCAGGTTTGCACATGGACTCGGCCCACTCGGAGGTCAGCACTGACTCCGGACACGACTCCTTGTTCAACCGCCCCGGGCTGGGCACCATGGTGTTCCGGCGCAACTACGTGAGCAGCGGGCTCTTCGGGATCGGCCGCGAGGACGGGGCCGCGCCGGGCGAGGACAGCGCTGACGGCGTGGGCGTCAAACTGCGGAGCCGCCTGCAGCGCTCGCCAAGTCTCAACGACAGCATTGGCAGTGCCAACAGCCTGCAGGAGAGGAACATGGAGGAGCTGCCCTGGGATGAGGTGGATCTGGGCTTAGACGATGACGATGAACCGGACACCAGCCCCTTGGAAACTTTTCTGGCTTCCCTGCACATGTTTGAGTTCATCTCCATCCTGAAGAAGGAAAAGATTGACTTGCAGGCCCTCATGCTGTGTTCAGACAATGACCTGAAGAGCATCAATATCCCACTGGGCCCCAGGAAAAAGATTGTGGATGCCATCCAGAGGAGACAACAAACGCTGGAGAAGCCAGATGTCATTGTAGACACTGAACTGTAAGTAGGAGATGGGGTGTCTGAGGGGTTAAACCCTTCAGCAGGTGGAGATAGGGATAATGTAAGGTCTTGTTTTCAATCTGCTTTGGAAGAGTAAGAGTCCAGGTAACCTCAGCACTTCTGTGTGTGGTCAAATTCCTGCTCATGTGGAAAGGATGAGAGTTTGGAGAGGTGGCAATAGCGTTAGTTCATTACTCAACAACCTTAATGTAACTGGGCAGGATGTGAAGCCCTTGTTTTGTTTCATAACCCATCTGAATGCAGACTGCTTTGTGGTCTGATGCTTCTCAGTCCATGTAGCTGAGATTTTCAACCACACTCAGGCTTGTCTTGACTCTTCACCTTTTGAAGACATTAGGAAATCAACCGCAATTCCCGGTGGGAGCAGGCTGACAGCAGTGCCAGGTGGCATTGGGAATCCTTCCCCAAATGCTTGAGATCTTACTCAGGCCTCTGGAGACTGCATATTTGGGTTGGAGTTGTTGCTGTTTGATGATGTTTCCAGGGTTTGGTTGGTAGGGTTAAAGGACTGTGTACCTCTCAGAGTGGTGAAGGGAAGGTCACGTGCACTGATATCCCAATTCACTGTGTTGTTTGGGCTTCCCAGCCTTCAGATATCTGTGTGCTGCTTTTACAGCCTTTCAGTACAGCTTGTTCTTGGATCCCAAGGTGCTGATAGATTTTTCTCTTTTCCTTTGCAGATAGCAGCAGCCTTTTTTCTTTTTTTTTTAAATGCTTGAGAAACAAACCCAGTTCTAAGTTGCCAGAAAACACAAGCCAGAGACTCCCTTTCTGGGGCAGCTGAAACCTACAGCCATCTCACCAGTCCAATGGGACTGCTCCCTCACTCTGCTCCCTGTCTGTGCGATGCTCCCAGGGGGTTCCTGGCACGGAGGGACGACAGCCGAGGTTGGACCAGGCAGCTCCAACCTGCCAACCTTCAAGGGACCATGGTCTCCCACCCGCTGGAGGAAGGAGTGAGCTGCACAGATGGCTGGGATGCTGCTGTCACAGGCTGTGAGACCACACCAAGCCATGAACAGAAGGAGATAACGTGATAGTTTCAAAGGGACCCAAAATAAATAATTACAATCTATTCTTCCCTGAGCAAGTGGTTGTTTTGGGGTTTGGGCTTGAGGAGCAGAGGGTTTGGGAATTCTGCTCTCTCTCTCTGTGGCTGTCTTTGCAGTAGATGAAGGGACAGGACTCCTGGTTCTCATTTGGTGAGAGGCATCATCTTGTCTGGTGCTGTGTTTTTGGAAGAGAGTTCCGATGGCTGTGGTCTCAGTTTGAGATGTGCCAGCCATGACTTTGGCCAGCTGGTGCCCAGCAAGAGTGTGAGTCCAGTCTGTGCTGTCTTGAGGGCAAAATCCAGAATGAAGATGGTGCTTTGAACATGTTGGTAGTTGCTTTCCAGTGGTCCCATGGCTGTTTCACAGACACAATGTTTCTGTCCCATCTCTCTAGGGCACTGAGCTGTGTCAGCAGTTTGTGTGCAAAGGACCTTGTCTCTGAAATCCAGCAATTTCCCAGGACTATGCACAGCACCAGGCTACAGCCCAGATCCTCTTCTGAGCATCCCTGATGCATCAATGCTCAAAGCACAGCTCTGAACCACAGTGTGAGGGGTTTCCACAGACCCATCCCACTCACCAGTGCACTCCCAGCTCCACTGCACCATTTCACATGTGATCTATGAATGCCCTGGGTTGCAGGAGTTTCTGGGGTGCAGCAGCAGGATGGGCAGTAACACATCCTGTTGAGGGAGAGTCAGCAGCCTGTAACATGGGGTGTTGGCACAGTGCCTGTTCAGGCTGTGATGCAGACTGCCAGATCAGAAAAATGCTGCACACGTTACTGGCGTTGCTTATCCACTTTATCTCAGGAATGCAAATGATAAGGAATGACCTGTGTGCGCTCATCCCAGGCCAGGCTGGGATTTGGACCACACTTAGTGCCTTTGGAGCTGCAGAGGCTGTGGTTATACTGGTTGGAAGATGGGGATTTGTTTGGTGTGAAGCAGTTGTGCTGTTCCCTGTCTGTGCTTGCCCTGGGTGTGTGGGTGTAGGGGAGGAAAATTACTTTTTGCAAGTTAGAAATACTCAGGGGTTTCTCTGCCGTGCTGCTCCCCCAGTGACTGAATCCCCACCAGGAGAGTGTGGGGTCACAGCCTCAAGCCACTGCATACAGAGATGCTCTGGCATCCCCTAAACACCAGCACTGAGGGTCTGAGATCTTTCTGCACAGATGTAAACTGATTTGGTTTTTAAAGCATTTTTAAAGACCTAACAGTGCATTTACATTTGAAACTAAAAGTCCCGAATAACTCTTGGCTCCATATAGAGGCAAAAGGGTGAGCAATCAGATGTGCTGAGTCAGTGAGCTCTCCAAAAAGGCTGCACTACCCCGGCCCCAGCGCTGTTTTCTTTGGTCCCTTTCCCAAGCCCGGGCTGGTGTCGCAGAGGGAGAGCGATGTCCGGGCTGGTGTCAGAGCTCCCTCTGCGGGACCAGGTCTGGGAGAGCAGGATGGAGCCCGCAGCCCGCTGGGATCACTGCTGCCGGCAGGACCTGCACCCTCAGGCGGTTTCCAGGTGAAGCTGTGATCACCAAATTCACCTTCGTCCTCATGCACATGTGAACCTCATCCAAGCCCCTGCCCCTTCTCGGGATAACTGCCAGAGCATCACCTGCCCACCTGAACCAGTCCCCAGCCCCGGTTTCCCTGGGGATGGATTGTGCCTGTGGGTCTGTGCTGGGTGCAGGAGGGGAGTGATTTACCATGGGGCACTCCAGTGCCACGGGAACCAGCTTATTCCAGCAGATGTCAAACAGAAGTGGATCTATTGGCTTGGCACCCACTGGAGACTTTAGCAGGCACTGGGATGTGGAGGGTATTTCAGCAGTCCAGGCACCTGGGGTGTGCACACTCCCCAGCTTCTGCCATTTTGCTTAGGAGCTCCCAAGCAGTTGCTGATGTTGAGCTGATGCAGACAGAGATCCTTTCTCTCAACTTGTCTTTCCTTCAAAGAGCCAGTGAATGGTTTGGTGACATGACAGTACCCAAGTGTCATGGGATGTGTCCCTGCATAGCTAAGACCAAGCCCAGAAATGCCACTTGGGATCCCAAGGCCTGGGATCAGTGTTGTCACCTCCATGACACAGGGAGAGACCAAACCTTGAGCTGTGGCATCAATGCAGTGTGGCAGAGCCCAAGAGATGGGCTCTGTGGGATGAGGAGGGTGGTCTGTGGACATGGGGTGGCTATCATTGGCACCAAAAGCCCCAAAACAAGCACCTGCATTTGGATCTCACGCATGTTCCTTGTCTTGAGGTTTGGTCCATGGTTTCCAACCAAGTTTGTCCCACAAAGTGGGCGCCACAGCCCTTGCAGGACACAACATCCAAAGCCCTGGCCAAAGAGATGTTTCCTGTATTCCAGCCCTCACCCCCGTCCAGCTGGGCTGCTGCATCTCACTGGGCTCAGTGATGGAGCATAAGAAGGGAACGTGGCTGTCCCCAGGTTCTCAGGGCTCAGCCTGGCCTGTGGCTGCTCTGCCCGTCAGAGCTTCCACAGGGAAACCTCACGGTGCTCATTACACTCCACGACCGAGAACAACAAACTCCTTTTGGAGAGGGCGCTTGTGAAAGCAGGGTGGAGGCCAGGGCTGGCACACCCTGGAGAACACCCTTAAATACCCTCCCAAACAGAAACCCAGCCAGGCACAGGTTTCCCCGACCCGCTGCTGCCAACGAGCAAACACCGTCCCTTGTCCCTGCCTGTGGCACAGGGCAGGTCCTGCCGTGGATGGCAGCGTGTCCCCATCAGGGAACCAGTGATCCTGGGCATGGCTGTCCTGTAACGCCCCAAGCCACAAGCCCCAAACCGCCCTGTGCCTGTGTTCAATGGGGCTTCCCAGCAAAACCAGTCCCTGGGTTTAGCTTGGACACGTTTCCTTGTCCCTGATGGTGCAGGAAGTGGTGTGTAGGGAGTGGAGAAAGGCCAGTGGGCCATGCCAGTGGTCCAGGCATGGCATGGACACTCCATCCTTGATCTGGACAGCCCCAGCTCCTCCACTGAAGGAGCATTGCTCACAAAAGTGATGCTGATTCCCAGGCCCTGCCTTTATCCCCAGGCAGCTGCTGCAAGTGGGGATGTGTTGGCACTCATTAGCACTCAGATGCTCCAGAGCACGGTCTGGAGTGGGGAGAGAGCAGGGGAGGTTTTTGGGGGTGACTGAGGTCATACAGTGGTGGTGCTGCAGATGTGGGTGTGCAGGTACCATTGCAGCATTTCTGCTCAGCTGCTGGGTACCACTGCTGGCCCATGGGGATGTGGCTGCTTCCCCAGGCTTCTGGCAGCACCAGGTTATTGGCATTGGATGGCATGTATGCTTGGCCTTGCCATGTGGCACTGACATGGGAACTGAGAAAGGACATCAACCACAGGACACTAGATAGGTCCTACAGGCAGAGAGGACCAGGGGGAGGCATTTTCCTTGGGCTGGAACATCTTATCCTCAGCCCTGCCTGGTGCTTCTCTCCCCCAGGCTTGCCTGGAGCTGGTGACAGCCACGGTGCCCACACCGGAGGGTCACTCTGGGGTCCAGGACCTGCCAGGCCAGCGTGCGCCATTTCACCTCACTTGCTTAACTATTTCCTGCCCATCCCACCAGGGATTCACTTCCTGGCCCAGCAGCTGAGTAATGCATGGCTGCAGGATGGAGGCAGGGGATTGCTGCTGCATGCTCTGGATTTTCCATGCCTTGCAGGGTGCTCCCTGCCAGGGATGGACGTGGCACTGATATGGCCTGGGCTGGATGCAGCACCTCACAGAGGCCTTGCAACTGCTTTTGGGAATCTCCATGGCTATTCCCAAAGCCAAAGTGCCCCAGAAGGTGGGAGCATGGACACAGCTCAGCATGTCTTCCCACTGACAGCTGCTGAATGGGCTGGGAAAGTGGGAGATGCTGAGGGCCATTTTATTTAAATTCTGACTTCAGATATTAACAGGGCAAATAATTTTCTACATTTGCAATTCATAATTTTTTTTACTTAATGCAATTCCTAAGTACTAGCAAAATACAATCAATGCCATGGCTTCTGACACAAGTTTTCTCCGGGCTGGAGTGAGCTCCCTGGTACCCACTGTCCTGGTACCCATCATCCTGGCTTGTTCCCAAGAAGGAGCACAGGGACACACCTGCAGATAGCACAGAGCATCCCAGGGGGGAGCCAGGGCAGAGAAAGGTGTGAGGCATCCCCAGTGCTCTGGGCCTACTCTGGATCAACCCCAATGGGCACTGACAGTCCTGAATGGAAAGAGTGTGCTTGGAGCACAGGCACCACCTGATCATTCCAGCTCATCACCCAGGACATCACTGTCCCCAGCTGCTGAACACCCCTGGTCCCCTGTGACACCCAGGCTCTGGCAGAGCCCTGAAATCAGCAGTGAGAATGGGCTCACAGAAACACTGCTGCAGGGAAACCGAAACTGGGGAACTCTCTTAGGAGGACTTGACTTGAGCCCAGTGATGGAGCTGACTCTGTGCCACTCCACGTGCTGGGGTGAGAACACTGAGCAGTCAGGCACAGCCCCAGCACGACAATGTCCCCTGTGTGAACAAAGGGTCAGCTCAGCAGGGACACGTGGGGTCCCAGGGGTGATGGCAGGTGGGAAACCCTCAGTAGCTGGGACAATACCAACAGTGGCTCCTCAGCAGTGCTGGCAGCTGTGACCATGCTGTACCTGAGGCAAACACCTGCACTGCAGGATTGATGCTCTGGATGGTGTACACATCCTGCTCTAGACACTTGGGTGGGACAAAGCTGGGGGCAAAGGCACTGAGGGGGCTGTGGGACCCCTGGCTGGTGTGTGGCCAGGCCAATGACTGTCACCACATGTACTGTGGCACTGCCTGCCCCGCGGCACCAGGGATCCCTGCTCACAGAACCTGAGCTCTGGGGTGGCTCTGAGGGCTGCAGTGATCCTGGCTTTCATCACTATCTCTCACTTTGTTGGAGTGACAGAGACAACCTGCCTGCTGCTCCTGATCTCTAAGCTTTACCCTTTCAGACTGTACTTTGACAACAACTGTATCTTCCTGTTGCAGAACACCAAGCTCTAACACATCAGCACTTTACACAGCCAGCCGAGCCACCCAGCCCCGAAAATCCTGGTGGGACCAGGAGCAGCCTTCACCAAAGGAGATCCCTGGGTGAAGGCTGGGCTGCCCAGTTCCTCACAGAACTGCACTGGCTGGAGCAGCAAGAGCAGGACTGCCCGGGTGGCATCCAGCCCAGAAACCACCTAAACCCAGACAGTAAGCAAGCATGGATGGACTTCCCAAGGGCCCCATCTCCTCTCTGTTGAGGCTGCAGCCACTGCTGCCTGGGCAGAGGTGGCAGCAGGCTCAGCACGACACTGCTCTGGCCCAAGGACGGGCTCTGCCCTCACAGGAGGCGCCGGCAACAGATCTGTCTGCCACAACATCCCTGAGTTCCCATCCATTATCTCTACTGCAGGAAACAGCAAAACTGGGCAGGCATGACCACGTCCAAGCAGAGCCTGGCTGGACACGCTCATCCCCCCAGGACACTGCCCTGGGCTCTCTGGCTGTGTTTTGGAAATGCACCCGTGTCTGGCATGGCTGGACTTCACACGTCCCCATCCCTGGAGTGCAGCGCCTGCAGCTCTGGGCAGTGCTGGTGACCAGCGTAGAGGAATGTGTGGGAATTCCAGGATGCCAAAAGGCCTGAACAGGACAGAAGGCAGATTCTGGAAGCCTGCCTGGTACTGCCTTTTATGTCTGTGGTGATAAACCCACAAGCCTGGTCCTTCTAAAGAGCCACAAACAAGCCCTGAGCGTGGCACCGTGGCTCGGCTGACCCGGGACAGCTGCAGGTCACAGCACCCGAGTCAGATGGAGATGCCACCCCAAACCTTTCTACATCCCTGGCACTGCACACCTCCCAGACCAATACCCCTTATTTCAGCACCTCCACCCCACGAGTGTTTTGGAGCAGACTTCCGAGGGCAGGGGGATGCCTTGGGGTCCCACGAGGCCAGGGAAGGCTGAGCAGCACAGCTGCCCATTTGGGGAGGGATGGGGACCTGCAAAGGGCATCCATGACCCCATGGGAGACGCCACCTGCGGAGGAGCAGCGAGCCCAGCCCTCGGCCCCGCTCAATAACCGAGCTAACGAGAGCCGCTGTCAACAAGTCCGCGGCTCCCCAGCCGGCGCAGGAAGGACGCCTGCTCTAGGGATCCGGGAGGAGAAACCTGTTTCACTGACCTTGCTCCATCACCGCCTTCCTGGCTGCGCCGTGGGCGTTTGGGGCTGCGGAGGGGGCTCGGGGCTCGGCGGCCCCTCNGCTCCGTCGGTGCCGAGCCTCGGCAATGCTCCTCGCCTGCCTGCGGAGCCTCGCTCCACCCCTCCCCGCTAATAAAGGCTCCGCCGCGCCGGTCCCTCCTTTGCCACTGACTCACGGGCTGACCCGGCCCAGCCCCCGAACTGCCCCACCACGCTGCCATTTTCTGACCTACAAAGCCCCGCTCATCCCGCCGCTCTCCTGCTCCTTTACATAAGAGCACCCGGCTCCAGACCAACCCCTGCGGCACTGGGACGCCCAAAGGGATGCCCGAGGGGTGTTCGATGGCGGTACGGGCTCGGTCACCCGTACCCAGGGCAGCGGAGCCCGGCTGTGGTTTCATGGGTCCCGCACAGCCCTCGAGGGCACTCGCTGACACCCACAGACAGCATCTCCCCGGGGCTTTGCTCTCATTTCGGGGCTGGGAAGGGGAGGTGAGCAGCAGGTGCTGTTCTTGGCATGGTGTCCTGCCTGCTTTAGTGCCAGGGAATGCCTTCACCCCACTGTCCTGGTGCTTTGGCAGCCCTCCAGTACCCCGAAACCCAGACAGTCGGGTTTGGAAAGCAGGCCAGAGATGGCTGAGGAGGTGGAGGCTTTACGGGCACCTGCCAGACTGTGATGGGATGTGCTGGACTCATCTCCACTGCTGGGCAGGGAGCAGCTCTTGCCACATCCTGTCCCTTCTCTCCTCTCACCCGGGAAAAGCATAAAAGCATGGGGGTTTTTGGCATTCCCCTGTCCCCCAATTGCTTTCACAAACCATGACAAGTGCTGCTTTGTGTGAACCAGGACTGTGCCCCAAAAGGTCCTGAGGTGGAGGATGAGCATCCTTGGGTCACAGTGGGGATCAGGTGACAGCATGTGCCAGCATCCCTGTGGGAAGGCTGCAGGGTGGAGAGCCCTCGGGGTACCCAGAAGATGCAGGGATCCCCAGGGAGGGAGAGCCCAGAGCTTTGTGTCCCAGGACTGGATGCAGTGCCAGGCCAGGACGGGTTGGGACAGGAGCTGGCTCAGCCGTGGCCCAGCGCTGCCTGACGTAAGAGGTTATACAATGCAGGGCAGGCAGGGTGCTGGGAGCAGCACTGGCATGTCTGTGACAGAGCCCTGCTCCCGCTCCAGGATAACACCTACGGGAACAGGGACAGCCCTGCCCTGTGCTGGGCATCCTTCATGAGAACCCAGGGTGGCAGTGAGGGCTCCCTGACCCTCCCCAGGGGGCATTTTCGAGGTGCCAAGATACTCCCCGGTGCCATCGGAGCAGCGTGGCTCCTCCCTGCTGGCACCAGGTGAGAGATCAGCCCCCGGTATTTGAGGCAGGCGGCTGAAGGTTGTTCACCTGGCCCGGGGCTGCTCTGCTCCGCTGGGCAGAGATGCCACGTGCTCAAATTGCCTTTCCCAAGGGAGGATCAGCCAGTGCCTCCTGGCTGGCTTTCCGTGCCAGGGGGTATGAGCAGGTCCCCAGCCCTCCCCGGGCATCCCACAGACACCAGGGGCTGGAGGAGGTGACATGGAATGGGATGGGTGTCGTCTTCTCTGAAGGGTACCACAGGTTGCTTTCTCACCAGCCCAGAGACAGGCGATGCCAAGGGCTGTGCCAGCCCTTGATGGGACCGATGGCCAAAAGAATTACCTTTTTACACTGTTTCTTCCCAAAATTATTGTGTATGTAAAGAAGGGGTGGGAGCTGGCAGCTCTGACTCTGTCTCCCCAGATGTCCTCCCCACCCTGAATCCCCACCAGCAGAGCCTTCCCAAGGGACTGAGGGCAATCTGCCTTGCACTCCCATGGGACAGGGAGTGGGCACGGGAACCCACTCACAACATCTCTGTGGCCTTGTCTTTTGAAAAGGTCATTTTGCTGCCCAGAGGACTTCTTACTATGGGAAAGGGAGACCTCCTGCTATGGGAAAGCAGAGCTTATAGGGATATTCTTTCTATGTCTGACAGCAGGTTTATTCCCATTCTGGAGTAGATGGAGTGGATTCTTAGGTGACAAGTTGTCCTGTGGGATTGGGAAAAGCCATCAATCCATGTGCAGGCTGAACCTGAGATTTTCCATGAGCTTCAAGGAGGCTGGTTTCACCTCTTTTTCCAACAAAACATGAGTCTTAGTCACCTCTCTTCCAGCAAATTTCCCAGCTTTCTGAGGACATCACCGTTGCCACATGCCAGAAGGAAACATCCTTCCCTTCTTGGAAGTGGGCTCAGGCTGGGCAGCAGGGCTATTCCCAGAACTGCCTCTGGCCTCTCTTGGTAAATTCTGCTATCAGCTCCCTGCCTGGCTCCAGCTGGCCATGGCCCAGCCCAGGTGTGGCTACAAGATGCCTTTGGTGTTTCCCAGCGGATCCAGCTGCCTTTGGACCTCCTGGGCTGGCAGGGGCCAGGGTGGTGCTGGTGGCACCTCGTGAGCCCCGTGTGTGTTTCTGAGGAACCCTGTGGGCCGTGCCAAGGGCCCCGTGACGCTCGCGGTGCCACCGCAGGCGCTGCAGGAGGGCAGCCTTATCTCCCCTTGCGCCAGGCTGGGCTCATTGTTGATTGTTCTCTTCCCAATCGGGAAGAAAGGTAAAAACAAACCCTACCTTTTCTGCAGAACTGCTCTCTGAGTCTCCACTCCTGATGTGTCACTGTCCAGCTCTGACACTCCTGGGGTAGCAAGGACCCTCTGGAGGCACACAGACATCCAACGGACCAGAAGAGCCCTTGCAGAATGAGGCAATGGCTTTAGGGCTGAGCTCTTTTCATTTTGCACCCAGCCTCATCCCTGCAGTCCTCCTCTCCCTGAGCCCTCCAGCACAGCAGCTCCCAGAACCAGAGGATGGAAAAGCTTGGAAATCTGGTGAGGATGCTGAGGATGGCTCGGAGGCCCTCTGGTCCCGGGTTGGCAGGGCAGTCAGCTCTACCTGCCACAAGAGCTTCTACACCCACAGTTTAGCCCTAACCTGGTTTCTATTCTAAGCCCTATTTTTTTTTCATGGGCCTCCTCCCTCTTTTGCTGTGCCCCACTTTGCCCTCCAGCCAGTGAGCTCTGGCTGCTGCTGACCCTGATCCCAGCAGGACCTCGCTGAAGTCAGTAATAAAATGCACCAGTGAGGTTGAGGTTGCTTGGGTCAGGGTGGCTCCTGCTTCCCCAGGCTGGGATTAAGGAGCAGCACATTGGATTTACCTGCAATGGCTTATGGTGGGAGGGGAAAAGCAGGAGGAATGGGGCCAGGGAGACTTTTCTTTCTTGGGAAAACCAGTTGGGGGATTAACGGCTTTCCTGGTGCTTGTGTTTTCTTAGTGGGCTGAAAAATGCCATTTTTATGGAAGGCAGCTTCTTCACGCAGTGCTGCTGGCAGGGCTGGGTTTGAAGCCATGTGCCAGCCAGAGCTGACCCACAACCTCCTCAGGGCTCCTCCAGATATTCCCTTGGTCGACTGGGATCCAGAGCACCACTTCTCCAAAGGTATCATTACAATCGTGTTTTTCCAAGCTAACTGGTTGTATGGGTCTGGCTGTGCTGATGAAATAGCTGCCAGGCAGCATGTGAGTTATCCCTCTGGATGGCAGGGAGCACTGGGCACTTGCTTGGAAGAAGAAACAAAAACTGCCCTTGGTGAGCTTAGCTCAGCAGGGCTCTGGTGGGCTGCCTGTGCCAGCTGGGAAGGATGGAATGGACAAAGTGGACACACTGGGTGCTGGTTGGATGTGTCCCTAGGCCTGGCAGGAAGATGGAGCTGAGACAGACCCTCTCCTCATCCCCTCAGCTCAACTATAACCTCTCCGCAGCAGCCAAAAGTAGGAAAATAGGAAAAGTAGGTTACAGCCACACGAGACCGGCGAGGTGGGGATGCATTCTTGGAGTCTAGCTGGATTTGGGCAGCCCTTTGGCTCCCAACCAACTTTCCAGCCCGAATGAGTGACACAGCAGGCTGGATTCCCAGCCTGGATGGGTGGCTCCCTCCCTTGCAGCGCTGCCTCCCGGGCACAGCCGGTTACATCAGGCCGGGCTGCCCTCGCCTGCCCCGCAGCCGGAGCACCGCGGCAGCAGCGCCTGCCCGGCCCGGGACACCCAACTGCTGCTGGCACCAACCTGCCATGCCAGGGAAAAGCATGGACACGTGCCCAGAGGAGGGCAGTGCCCATCTCAGGGGCAGGGGCTGCATCTTGCAATCTCTCCTCTCGCCTATTTAATCTGTACTTGGGCTTCTTAATGAGCAGGGAGCTTTGTGTCTTGCAGGAATTCCTGGTTTCCATGAATTCAAGGTATCCTGATACCACAGAGAACAGGAACAGAGTAAAGACACAAGTACTGGTCGGTACCCACCTTAGCTCTGGTTTCTTAAACTGGGCAAATGCAATGGCCCCAGCAGAGCCTGCTCAAAACTCCTGGGGGAGAAAGAGGCACTCGGCCTTGAGCCCTGCACTCCCTCCCAGGTCCTTTCCCTTCTGGCATGTGAAGCCAGCAGTGGAAGCTGGCAGGGAGAACTGTCCCCCAAAAGCAGCTGTGGGTAGTAACACTCAGCCACCCTGGCAAACCATCCTCGCTCGGTCACAGATCAGCCCAAGATGGTAAGTGCCAGGTAATGCCATCCTGGGGTCCACATCCTCCTTCCGCACACTGAGGGGGTTGGAAGTGTCCCTCTTTCCTCGAGAGGGCAGAGAATGGAGCCTGGAGTTACACTGCCTGCACTGAGTGGTAAAAATGTTGTGTGGGCGTCTGATAGGGAGCTGCTGGCCTGGGTGCCTGCCTGCAGGGACATGTGTGTGGCCAGCCCAGTGGCTCTGGCTGGGGACCAGAAGGGCACCTGGGAGCTGGGAAGGCTGGGGTTGGGTAGTGCCATGTTTACAAGGAGAAACATATTTAATTTTTGAGGACTGGACATACAGAGTTGTGTCCAGGAGCCTCATTCCAGTCGCTGGCTGCTGACTGGAACTGGAGCCATGGCTGGTTCCCTCCTCAGGGCTGATCCTTGCCAGGACAGGAGCCCACAGAACTTCAGCACTACAGAAGAGCTGCCAGCTGGCAGGAGAGAAGACTTGGTGGCACTGTTGGTGGCAGGCTCAGCATGATGGCAGCGCAGAGGGACGGAGCCCACGGCACCTCCACCGCGCACCTGTGTTGGGTAACACCTGGCCAGGTGGTGACGCCAGGGACACAGGGGTGGGGGCAAGCAGTTTCGGTCGGGGCAAGAGCAGAGGCATCCAAACCAGTGATTACCTTGGCTCTGAGCTGCTAAGTGGAGGAAGTCTGTGATTAGTTGACACCTCCAGCCAGGCTTTGGATTTTCAGCTGGGCTGGAGCAGGGGTGGATGACAACTGCTTTATTCATAAAACTGAAAACACAGCCAAGGTATGGGATCAGGATATGCTGGTGGTGGATATGCAGCAAGTCCTCATGGGCTTTGGGGGTGCTCATAGGGAAAGGTGGGTTTTGGTGCTGTGGCTTTGAGCCCTGGGCTGAGATGTCCAAGGGCTCAGGACAGGGCTTTGTGTTGGGTTTGGTTTCCATGTGCTTTAAATAAACCTCCCTTCACCAGTCACTGCTGTGAGTCTCACTCAGCCTTGGGAAGTAAAGAAATTATACCTTATCTCAGGGTGCTTATCTCTGAGCTTTGGGATCCTTGTGTTTGCAGATGGCTACTAGGAAGGGAAGAGGTTGTGTTTGGACCCATGGCATAGCTGATTCCAGGTCTGTGTTTAACTCCATGCAGGGAAGAATCTCCCACTTTGTCAGGCTGTCCCAAGGGTCTGCAAGTGCAGAGATATTCATGGTCTATTCCTGCAGCACAGCAGGACTCTGGCCTAGCCAGGATCTGGAGGACAATTGTCCCAACCCCGGAGCCAGGAGGGTTCAGGCCCTACAATGCCATGTAGCCCCTAAAACTTGCTGGAGTGAGGAGCTAGGTTGATGTCTCCATACCTGGCTGCTGCTGGCAGGTAAATCCTAGCTGTTCTCCCCCTGGGATGAACATCACTGAGGTTTGGCAGAGCAAGTCCCCACCTACAACCCCTCCAGCACCCATCTTGGGGTCAAATGGATGAGAAAAATATAGCAGCAATGAAAAGGATGATGAGAATGACACTGAGGGTATGGGGCCTTTCTGTTTGGACAATGTCCTTTGTGGGGTTTTGCCATTCAGCCACTTCCATTGGAGGAGCTGGGTCAGTGCAGGACCAACTGGACCAACACAGAGCCTGGATAAGAGCAGGCACTGTCCACAATGCCTCCCGCAGAGCCAGTGCATGACCCAGGGCTCTGCCCGCCCAGTCTCGCCGTCGTCCGGCCCGTGCCATGCAAACAGACCGGCAGATTAGCCAGCACCAGGATCCGGCTGCTTCCCGGAGCTGCTGAGCACGGGCAGGAAGTTTTCTGTGGCCTGAAGCAGCCACTTGGGCCATGCAAACAATGAGATATCCCGGGAAGGGTATTTATTTAAGGTTAAAGGCATGACCTTGCCGAGTCTCGCAGAGCTGGGAGGCTGTGGGCTGAAAAGAGCCCTTGGTAGATTTGGCATCTCCCCCCTGCCAGCCCCGGCCCAGTCTGGCACCACGGGAGCTCTCAGAGAGGCTGCGGCTGCACCTGAGCTCTTCATCCCTAGGAGAGGACTTAGCAACCCATGGGGTGGGACTCAGTGCTATGTCCCCTCAGCATCCAAGGTTCTGGTCCCTGGAAGGGGACTTGGCATCCCATGGGCTTGGTGGCTGTGCCAGCTCTGGTGTCCACTGAGAGCTTGTGGCCTTGACACACAAATCGCGCTGGTCTCAAATTTTGGAAGCCCATGAGCTCAGGGCTGAGCATCCCTTGGGATCCCCACCAGACCAGGGCTGAGCATCCCTTTGGAACCCACTGGCTCAGCTTCCTGCCCTTGGCCAAAGGCCGGCCCGAGCAGGCGCTGCAGAGCTGTGACCCTCCCTGGTGCCTGCCCCGTGGTTCCTGAGCTCGCCCTTCTCTCTTCCCTCATGCCACGGGGAGGGAAGGTTTGGCGTGTCCCACAGGCCTCGGGGCAGCTCGGGGTGGATGGGTGAGAGGGGACCGGGGCTAAACTCGTACAGCTGTGTGAGCTGCTCGCTGTGGAACTCGGGATGTGCCAGGGCCGAACCCGGGGCAGGAGCCGCTTTCGGGGGGATGGAGGCAGAGCTGTGCCTCCAGATGGAGCTCCTGGCTCGGTGCTGGGCTCAGGGAAAGGGGTGGAGCGAGGGGATCAATCCCGAGAATTTCTCCTTCTTGAGGAGCCCCACAGTTCTGTCAGACCCCGAGAGGCAAAGAGAGGCGGTGCTTCAGGTCTCCCTGCTGGGCAGGGGATGGTGGTAATTAATCCCTGATTACGTTAATTACCCAAAAGCGTTTGGTCTGAAAGAGGTGGGAGGAAGCCGCCCAAACCCGGGTATTGTAAAAGTGAATCTCTGCAGACTCAGCGCACCATGCCGGGGGAAGGGGAGGTGGTTTTGGGAGTGCCTGGCTGAGGCAACCAGGGGATGTGGTGGTGTCCCACTGCCAGCCCCTGCAGCCCGAGCCTTCCTCTCCCGGGGAGGATGAGGGTGTGCAGCGTGGGGGGCTGTGGGGAGGGAAGGGCTGCTAAGGGAGCTCCATCTCCTCACCACAACCCCGGGGTGCAAATACTGCAGCTTTTCCACACTCCTGGATTTGGGCTGGAAACTGCACTTCTGGGACTGCAGTGGGTGCTGGGGGAACCCTGGGAGGGCCCAGCAAGGAAGCAATTGCAGCTGCTGGGTCCTGCTGGTTTGACATGTGCCTTGTGCCAGGCTAAAATGGCCCGTTTTCCTCTCTTTGGGGAGCAGGGACATGGGACGAGCTTGCTGGGAGCCAGATTTGGCCTTTCTAGGGGTCGAGTGGGTCTGGATGAGGACAGTGGTGGGCTCTGATTCCCGTGGCTCCCTCGGCATGGCAGATGCAGGGGGGGAAGTGGGGGCTGCCTGTGGGACCCTCGTGGTGCCCACGGCAAGGGACAGCCACAGGGTCAGCAGCTGCTGGCCCTGGCTTGCTGCTTTGGGGATTATGCTGATCCCCTCCTGCTGCCCTGCTGTGTGCTGAAGGATTTCTGAGTCTTACACATGTTTTCCCTGCTAAATTGGAGGTGTTTGTGCCGACAGTGCAAGGGCCAGGTCAGCGTTTGGTTTGATCCCTAAGATCTCAGCTGGGTCAGGGAATTGTGTGACTTGGCCTGTGTGCGGTGTGAAATGAGATGTTTAAAAGTTTCTTTTGGAAATGGAGCTCTGTCAGGCAGCAGATTTAGGACTACAATCCTGAACTGCTGAGTGTCCTTATGGCTCTTCAGACTCTTCTTACAGTTCCTGGTCTGGTGTCAGCATTGTACTCCCATCTTGGCTGTACCTCTTCTGGGCTCAGCACTTTTCCTCAGAAATCAAATTTCAGCCCCTCCCATGGAGTTTTCAACCCACTATTTGTTCTCTTCTCCCAGGTGGTCGCTGGTCCTAGTGGCAGCACGGAACTGAGTGATGCCATGCACCTGCCTGTCCCCGTGCCAGCTGCAGTGGGATCCTCATGGATCACGTTGGTCTTGGATGTGTGGCTGATCCCCACCCCCTCCTCCTCCTCACTGTGCCCCCATGAGCAGTTCTGCCCCGTTGTGCACTGGCAGTTCCAGCACAGCTCACCCTTGCCCCTGTCACCCTCCTGCCACCATCCCTTGTGGGACAATGAAGGTGAGTATGTCTCAGGAGCAGCCCCACCCAATGCACCTTTGGGTCTGACACCTGCCTCCCCCAGCCTGGCAGCACCCATGGGTGCTCTCCCAGCTGTGGGCAGGTGGCAAAAGCCATTCTGCTCCTCAGGATGAATCACTGGCTGGGCTTCACACACGCCATGATCCCTCAGTGCCCCTGGCTCTAGAAATGGTCTCTCCTAATGCACACTCTTGTAGTGGAAATGAAACCTCAGCAGGTCTCTGATGCACTCTCAGCTCTGCCCCTTTTGCAGCAGCTTGGATGTTGTTTGTTTTTTTTTCCCAGAGGATGATGACAATTCCCTGGGGCTTGGTGTAACTTGGGGGTGGGGTTTGCTTCTCTGCAAATCACGGCACTGATGTGATGTTCCTGGAGGTGCTGAGCCCATGGCAGTTTGGGGCTGTGATATCCTAGTGATGGATGTAGCAAACCAGCCTTATTTGTTGCAAATCCATATGGATTTGATGGATATTAATGTTCATTAAGGTTTTGGTGGATCAGCTGAGCTGATTTGAGGTTTGGCAAGGAGAAGTAACAAAGCAAGAAGAAATCCAGTGCCACAGCGAGGAACAATGTGATTTTACTTTCCTTCATAAAGAAGTAGGGCTCTGGAGTCCTGGTCTGTGCAGGGGCATCCCCAGAGCTTTTGGATGCCAGTGTCTGGGAGAAGGCAGTGATGGAAACTGGGGGAAATTCATACAGAATCAGGTCAGAAGAGAAGAGAGACCTTTGGTAGGGTCAGAGCTGGGTGTCAGAGCTGCGCGGGACAGATTTGGGGTGGCCTGGTCCCTGGCGAGTGCCCTGAGATCGGTGTCCCCCCGGTAGAGCGGAGGGTGCTGGGTGGCTTCACGGCAGCCGCAGCTGGGGCAGGTGAGCACAGGCAGCCCCTCCTTCCTGCAGCCTGCTCCTCGCTCTGGAAAAGGCCGATTTTCCTCCAGGCTCCATCCTGCAGCCTGCTCCTCGCTGTGGAAAAGGCCGATTTTCCTCCAGGTTCCATCCTGCAGCCTGCTCCTCGCTCTGGAAAAGGCCGATTTTCCTCCAAGCTCCATCCTGCAGCCTGCTCCTCGCTGTGGAAAAAGCCGATTTTCTCCCCCAAACGGCTCCCGCGTGGGACAGGCAACGTTTGCTCCTTCTCCCTGGCAAAAGCGAAACCCTATTCCAGTCCTCAGTGCTCCTCTTGGGTTTCTCAGGGCTGTTCCTGGCGCTTGGCTCCTTCGCCTCCAACGTTTCCATTGCCTCTCTCCATCTTTTTTCCACTCCTTCCCTTCCCTCCTCTGCTGCCGTCGCTTCCCTGTGCCCTCGGACGGCATCCTCCCTACGGCCCCGCTGCCACGGCTGCTGCCCTAAATGCAGCACGAAGGCGGATTATTGCCACAGCTCATCTGCATTCGCCCTCCTCCCGGCCCTCCCCTGCTCCTCCTCCTCCGAATCGCAGCTCCAGCGGTGCCCGGGAATGGCCAGCGCCGGGAGAGCCCCCGGGCCGGGGCTGCCGTGAGTAGGGGGCTCTGCTGGCTCTGCTGTCCCTCTGCTGGGGGCTGGGTGGCTCTCCGGCCGTCTCCGCTGGCTGCCTTCTCCTTGGATTGTTTAATTTTTTCCCATCCCTGCCCTTCCCGTGTCCTTCGGCGGCGGCAGGAGCCGGCAGCCCGTCCGCGGTGGGTCGGGGTGCTGGGGTTACTGCTCGGGGTGACACCCTGCGTGTCTCTGCTCAGCAGGGACATTTCGCTGCAGGATGGGCACTCGGAGAGGCTGAGGGGACGGCAGGTCAGTGAGGTTAGTGATAGCCCCCGGCTCAGGGCTGCGGGGGACCCATCGCTCCGGGGCACCACAGCACCTGATGGCAGCAGGACAGACGGGATGGCAGAGGGCGGGGAGCCGCGGCCAGCGCTGGGTGACGGGGACGTGACCCCCGGGGCAGTCCCACAGCAAGCATGGCAGCCCGAGGAAGCCCTGATGACCGAGCTTTCGGAGCTGGTGCAGAAGGTGGTGAAGAGCAGCAGCTGGTGGGAACGGCACGGTGTGGACATCAGCATCCTTGCCTGCAGCTTCCTCCTGCTGCCAGCAGGTAACCTGGCTCAGCCCCCCAAAACCATGGCCACGGGCGTCCCTGGGGGTCCCACCACCTCCTCATGGCTGCCTTGTGCTGGAAGCCTGCTGGCACCTACTGAGGTTGTAAGAAAGCCACAATAACTCCTTCACCCCATGATTTGGTGCACTCTGACCCCACAGCAGGTGACAATGACACCCGGGGTACAGCCTGGGCTGAGGGGATGGTGCCCAGGCAGATGTACACAGGGCAGGACAGCAGGTGATGTGTCCCACCACGGGACAGGGAAACCACGGTGGTTTTGGTGACAATGGCCCTGGCTGTGGTGGGTGCAAGGGAAAAGAGTTTAGCATGGGTCTCTGGTGGCATGGCTGGAAAGCTGGGACCTTCTCTTGCTGTTGAACTCCTGGAGATGCTGAAATCCTGGCAGAGTAATGGCACCAGTGGAATCCCACATCCCAGAAGTGTGGGGTGGGATCAGGCACCTGCAGCCCTCATTGCCATCGAGGCTGGAAGTAGCCAAATCTTCAGCACAAGGGTCAGTGTGGCTGGCCCAGTCATGAGGATGATGAGGAGGCCAACTCTGACTTGCATGGTTTAAATACCTGTAACTATGGCTGAAGAACAGGTTTAGGGCAGTGGCTGGCGTGTTTGGGTGTAGCAACACCCCCAGCCTGGCTCAGAGGGCTGCAGGACATGTGCATGGCCAAGCTCCTGCCCAGCTGGTTTCTCCACAGGGTTCCTGTGCCTGCGGTCAGCCCAGGCCATCCCTTTCCTGGCGGGTGTCCTCACCCTTGGCGTGGTGCATCACACCCTGACCGTCAAGGGCAGCCACCTGGCCAGCCACAATGCCTTGACTGAGTCCAAGTCCTGGGGCAAAGTGTGGGCTATCTTCTTCATTGAGGTGAGTGGGGCAGCCCCCAAAAACACCCCAGCAGCACCTTGTGGTGGTGGGGAATGTTTGGAATGGTGAGAAAGGTTTCTAGTGCTTAACTCTTTAAAAGTTCATTTCCAGACAGGCTTGGTGTCTATGGGGTGCAGAGCATCTCCCCATGGTGCTCCATTATGGTGCCAGAGCACCTCCCCAGGTTCGTCCTACACAAGCCCAAGCCAGGCAGTGCCCAGCCCTGGCACCACAACTTTTCTCTCTTCCCTCCCAGCTCTGCTCAGCTTTCACAGTTGAGCAGGCCACCTACAACCACGTGAAGATCCACCACGGCTACACCAACGTCATCGGCCTGGGGGACTCCAGCACGTGGAAGCTCCCGTTCCTGAACCGCTACGTGTACATGTTCCTCGCGCCGCTCGCCGTGCCCATCCTGACCCCTCTGGTCGCACTTGGTACGTGTCCCAGGCGCCTTGGGACAGGCTGCTGGCTGCAGGAAGCTTGTGAATGCCCAGATCTCACTCCACCCAAGGGTCCTGCTTTGTTTGGAGGCATCACATTAACTGCACCAGCCCCTGGTGGGACACTGGGCTGCAGGAAAGGCAGGGGATGCTGCCCTTGCCCTGGGGACCACACCTGCATCTACTTTCTGCTGATGCTGAGAAAACACTTCACCTTTTCCTGTGCTGGATGTTGAAATCTCTGGAAAAAGCCATCCTGAGCCTGAAGCACCCCAAATCTATTCTCCTTTAACTCAGATCTGTGGCCATATTGGGGTTCAGTGTCACACGTGGGTCTCAGGCTGATCAGAGCATTATGGAAGGTGTTTGATGGCTGTGTATGAGGTGGAGGTTTGTGTCACACTAGAGTGCAACACAAATCACAGAGACGCAGCAAACTCTAGCTCGGGAAAAGGCGAAGAACTTTATTTTGATTTTCATATTATATAGAGTTTTGGCAATGACCGTGGATTGGAGAATGAGGTCACCACCTCTCCAACACTGGTCAATGAAAAGGTCCATCAAACCTTTCTCCTCCCAGGAGAAAGGAATGAAAAACAGAGACAATTAACAAAACGTGCATGTTTACAGAAACCAGCGTGAGAAACTCCGCTACAAAAATGAAAACAATCAGAAGGCTGAAAATCAGGGTGACAGGTTTGGGGGGCTGTGGGCACCAGACACAAAGAACTTGGGCAGGAAAGGTGGTGGCTCCAGGGAAATAATGGTGCCAGAAAACCATCAGGGAGAAGAGTGCAGAAAGCAGTAAGAGGCTGGGGAAGCAAAGCGCTCCGGGCTGCACGCCCCAGCTCTGGGCAGTGCCAAATGCACGGACAATGACTTGGCAAACTGTAAGAAATGAAGGTGGATCCAATCCCCTGAGTGATGTTGCACAGCTGGATGTGCTGCTCTGGGGAGGCTCTCAGACCCACACCCCAGCAGTTTTATAGGGTTTGGGCCAACCTGGAGGATGGGGAAAGTGAGTTCACAGGCTGGGCTGGGCCGTGGGGCTGTTGGCACACTGGGCTGTTGGCCTGACTGCTGGAGCAGCAGTGGTGGTGGGGAAACATCAGCGTCACTGCCTCCTCTTCCTTGTGCAGGTTTACTGAGGAACGTGGAGTGGAAAGCAGCTCTCCGGACCCTGTGCTGCATGTTCCTGGGGTTTTACTGCCATTACTGGCTCCTGCTCCACGTCTCAGGCTTCCAGTCGCCGTGGTCAGCCCTGCTCTGCATGCTGCTCACCCGCTCCCTCCTCGCCCATCCCTACATCCACGTCAACATATTCCAGGTAGAGACCTGAAGCTTCAAGGTATCCCAACAGTGCTGGAGACAGACAAGCCACCACCCAGTGCTGGTGACAAAGCCCTGATGCTGCTAGCTGGAGCTTGTGTCACTTTAAGGTGTGTGGGTGCAGTTGTCACCTCCCTTGTGCTAATGTTGTCACCAGGAGGATCAGGCTGGTGGTGCCAGGTGGAAAGTGGTGGCCCTTGGGAAATGTCAGGGCAGATGGGTGCAAAGGGTAGGAGGATGATGTCCTCTGCAGTGGCTGGCAGGACTGGGAGGGCTGATGAGTGTTTCAGGGGGTGTTACAGGCCCTGGGGTGGGGAGAGGCTGGTGGCTCTAAGTGAGGATGTGTTAGGGGAGCAGAGCCTGAGAGCTCCATGGACAAACACAAGAAGGAGTGACTTTAGGGACAAACTCTGGGACTGCAGAGAGACCCAAAACGTGGCTCTTCGTGCCCACACACAGGCAGAGCTGCCACTGGCTCTGCTGGGAAGAGGCTGGGAAGGTGACAGGTGCCACAGGGTGCCCCCTCTGCCTCTCCTGCAGCACATTGGCCTCCCCATGTTCGCGGCCAACCGCAAACCCAAGCGGATCCACCTCATGAGCCTGGGTGTCCTCAACCTGCCCCGCAACGCCCTCCTGGACTGGTCCTTTGGCCACTCGCTCATCAGCTGCCACGTGGAGCATCACCTCTTCCCCAGCCTCTCTGACAACATGTGCCTGAAGGTGAGACAGCCCCACGGGGTGGCTGGCAGGAGACATGGGGATGAGAAATCATCTCCCCACTGCCCCCACTGCCCGACCTGTCTGTGCTGCTCCTGCTCATGTTGAAAACCACTCATTGCCTTCCAACAGGCCCTAATCCATCTCCTGCCATCCCATTCCTGTTTCTCCTCAGTTTCTGCTCCTTGCTCATTCTCCTAGTCCCAATTCCAGCCTGCAGCAACCTTCCAGCAGTCCAGGATCCTCTTGGTTATTGCACTGGGAAAGTATCCCCAGCATTGCACAGTCCAGTGTTTGGTTCAGACAATCCAGTCAAACCTTCTATCACTTCTGTCATGCCCTTACTTGCTGCTCTGAGGTGTGGGGTGTGTTCAGAACGTGGGCTCTGAGCACTGCCCCAGCTGGAGGGGATCCCAAGGCAGGTCCATACCCCACCCTTCTGCACAGGATTGCCTCTCGCTTAGTGCTGTGCCCTTGTTCTCAGTGTCCTCTGCTTGAGCTCACAGGGCTGGCGTGCTCCCCCAAAGAGGTGGTGTGGGGAAGGAGGTAATTAAGTCTGTGGCAAGCTCCCAGTGCCATCCCGAGCTGCCTGTGCGGGCACATGGGAATAACGATGGGTGTGACCATGAGCATTGGTGGCTGGCCCTCATTAGCAGCCTCATTAGGGCATCTCTCCTAATTTGGAGCCCTGCAAAGGTGTTTTGCCAGGGTGAACTCCCTCTGATGCTGCAATTGGAAACCACCTTCTGTTTAATATTCACAGCAAAGATACTGCCTGCCTGCTCCAGCCCAGCTTTGGTCACGTGGGGTGGGTTTTCTGGGCACCTTTCAGACATCCTGCACAGCGCTGATGGGACCTTTGCCTTTGCAGATCAAACCCGTGGTCTCCCAGTACCTGAGGCAGAAGAAGCTGCCCTACAACGAGGACACCTACAGCTCCAGGCTCTGGCTCTTCCTCCAGAGATACGAGGAGCTGATGGTCCATGCTCCCCCCATAACGGAGCTGGTGGGCATCCAGTGAGGAGCGTGGGGGCTGCAGCACTCAGGGCTGTTTCCCACAGGGACATTCAGAGGGATGGCTTCAGCAGGATCAACACCTCCACAAAGTCATGCTGTAGGAAACATCCCTCCCTGAAGTCTTCCTTTTGGCTGGAAGCTGGTGCACAGAGCCATTGCAGGGGGAGAGCCAGGTGCTGCAACACCAGGGACACAGAAATCGGGGTCCTCCCGCAGTTATTCCCAGCCAAGGCTTAGTTTTATCCACTCTGCTTTCACACCTGGGGACAGGAAACCACCCCATCTGTGGGGGATGCAGCACCACGGCCAGGACACCCAGAACTGAGAAGCACCAGGATCTGTAGGGTGGAGCTGCAGCTTCTGGTTGGGGTCTCAGGGAAGGGGTGGATGGTGGGGAGGGGTTGTGTCACTGCTGCTTGTTATTTGCCTGACTTTGGGCTAAATCAGTCCCTTCTAGGAACAAAGATTTGTCAAATTCGGCCTTAACATTTTGTGGTGGATTTCCTTTGTCATTGGGTTTTGTTGCTGGAGAGTCTTACTGGTCTCCTGTGGTGCCAGGGTAGGAGTGGGGGAAGGATCCTCACCCCATGGAGGGTGTCTGTGTTGGGGTGCCAGAGGTGGCCCTAGACCTGGCCATGGCTGTGGCAAGAGTTCATCAAGGGAACATCTGCCACTGGCTGCAGGTGTCCCAGGCTTGGGAGATTTTCCTGTTTAGGGAGGGTGAGCTCTGCCCCCTGTGCTGCTGCAGGGGCTGGGACACTCACCTGGCCAGTCCAAGGCACCTGTGGGAAGCTGTGGCTCTTTAGCAGGGTGCTCTGCTGTCCCAGACCTGCAGGACTGGTGACAAAGTCCCAGTGCCCCCCCAGTGCCACGGTGTGGGTTTGAAAGGTGTGGGTTTGAGGCTTCACTGGCAGAGGGGTCCCAAGGCAGGAGGATGCTCTGCCCTGGCCCGTGGCAGGGTGGTTGTTGCAGCAGGCAATCCATGATGTTTTACTCCACTTACCCCCGACCAAGCCCAGGAGCATCCTGAGATGCCCTGGAGAAGTGTCCCTGTGGTGTGAGGCTGGAGCTGGGATGGCCATGGCACCCCTGCAGATGATCCAGACCCAGCACAAGGAGGAGTGGCTCTGGATCAATCCAGTGTGACCCCTTTGCCATCAGAAATGCTGAATTATTGATCTATCCTGGGCTGGGGCCCAGGGGCTGCTGCTGCACTGCACCTCTGTGCAGGCCCATGTGGGTCATCGATCCAGGACTTATGAAACACCCAAAGGACAAATTCCCATCCTTTGGGCAGGGCTTGGGCTGGCTCTGTGGGCAGGGAGCAGGTGGAGGGACATGGCCAGAGCAAATGGCCTGAATGCTCTGGGGGGTCACAGACCCTCCCCNTAATATAAATTAAGATAAATGTGACAAATATTGGCATTCCCAGCTCCAGCAAGGGAGTGAGGGAGCATTAGAGGTGCTTTTGGTTCAGGCAGGGCAATCTTTACCTCACATGTTCCTGTTCGTGGGCACAAAATGGTCTTTGGCCTTCTCCAGCTGCAAAGAGATCAGCCCCAAAATGTTCCAAAGCATTGGATGGAGCGACAGCCCTTTTCCCAGCTGGATTTTATGGGTGTTGTTTAAAGCAATGCCATCTGAAGGCAGCTGTTTGCAGGTCCCTCAGCCAGCGGGAGACTTGGGAAATAGGGGGATTATCCCCTGCCAGAACTGAAGGGGGATACAGAAATTAACCGGGGGGAAAGGGAGAATTCTGGGAAAAGAGGAGGATTCTGACTGATGTGCTTGGACCCCTCCAAATTTAACCCAGCTGCTTTGTGGGTGAGCTCTGTGGTGATTTTTGGAGCCTCCAGCCGTGCCTCTGAGGGCAGGGCTCGGTGGTGGCTGTGCCGGCCTGAGCAGGAGGGTTTGGGGCCGTGGGGATTCCTGTGCTCAGCACAACCCCTGAAGGAGCCAGCGGCCATTCTCAGCGTGCTTTGCAGGGAAACATCGGCTCATTTCCCAGCCGGGAGGGAAAGGGGGGGAGTTTATGGTCCGTGTTACACCGCTCCTGCCTGTAAACTCCTCACGGCCTTAATTGCGTTTAAAAAGGCCCATCAAGCACTGGCCTGCGCGCTCTGGCGTTTGCCAGCTTTTAGCTGTCTGCTGAGATGGGTTTTGTGTCTGGCGTTGTGCAGGGTCTGAACCGGGATGGGACGGGGTGTCCTGCCCGGGAAGTGAGAGCACCGGCATCCGAAATGCGCTCAGTGATGGGGATGGAGGAGGAAATCAAGCACGGGCCGTGGGGGCGCTGGGGCAGGAGTTCTGTCAGCATCATCCATCCGCTGTCTCTGGCGTTGATGTTTTACCCTTTATCCAACAATGCTGGGGTTTCTCCCGGCAAGAGCAGCGTCGCCGTGCAGCGCATGGTTAGAATCAGTCTGAGGTTGGCTTTCCGCGGCAGAGCTCGGCAGGTGGTCGCTGTTTGGGAGATGAAGGCCGCAGCAATCAGCAGCATCGGCGATGATGATGAGGGAGCGCGCCGGGTGCCGCGGAGGTCTCACCATCGAGAGCGGCGGTGCGAGCGGCCGCCAGACGGCTCCTCCTTCCCCGCCTCTCTATGGTACTACCGCGTTTCCCGTCAGCCGCGGTGGAAACGGCGAGCTGCCATTGGCTGTCGGTGCGGGGGCGGGGCCCGGCGGCGGCGGGAGGAGGGGTTATGCTAAGCAAGGCGCTGTGCCGCCTCACGATTGGTCAGTGCAGGGGAGGGGCGTGGCCAGGCGGCGGCGGGAGGAGGGGTTATGCTAAGCAAGGCGCTGTGCCGCCTCACGATTGGTCAGTGCAGGGGAGGGGCGTGGCCAGGCGGCGGCGGGAGGAGGGGTTATGCTAAGCACGGCGCTGTGCCGCCTCACGATTGGTCAGTGCAGGGGAGGGGCGTGGCCAGGCGGCGGCGGGAGGAGGGGTTATGCTAAGCACGGCGCTGTGCCGCCTCACGATTGGTCAGTGCAGGGGAGGGGCGTGGCCAGGCGGCGGCGNGGGACCGGGGCACCGGGGGTGCCGGGGCTGTGGGCCCGCGGGGCTGGGAGAGCCGCGCCCCGCAGGCCCGTGCTCCACCCCGGGGGCTGTGAGCGGCGCGGGGCCCCCGGGAGCCCGGTGCGCGGTTCGGGGGTCTCGGTTCTGCCGCTCCGGAGCAGCTGACACCGGCTGGCCCCGGCCCGGCTCCGAGCGCCAAGGCCGCCGTGCCTGAGCTCGGGGCGTTCCCGCTTCCCCGGGGGCGGTGCTGCGGCGATGGCCGGTGCGGGAGGACGGGCCCCACGGGGTGGGTGCGGGCCCGGGGGGGATGCGGGCCCCGCTCGGTGGGTGCCGATTACCGCCGGGTGGGTGCGGACCCCGCCGGGTGGGTGCCGGGCCCCGCTGGGTGGGTGCGGGTCTCGTCGGGTGCGTGCGGGCCCCGCTCGGTGGGTGCCGATTACCGCCGGGTGGGTGCCGGGCCCCGTTGGGTGGGTGC
>VWZP01000515.1:192840-208360 GCA_013396995.1 Dicaeum eximium
CGGGCCCGGGGGGGATGCGGGCGCTGGGTGTGCGGGTGCCGGGCCCGCCGGGTGGGTGCGGGCTCTGCCGGGTGGGTGCCGGGCCCCGCTCGGTGGGTGCGGGCCCCGCTCGGTGGGTGCCGGGCCCAGGGAGGGGCTGTGCCGCCCCCGAGCTCCCCCTCGGGTGGTTTCACGCCCTGCCCGCCGCTCTCCCCGCAGGTCTCCGGCGCTGGCTCTCCTCGGCTGCTCGGGCCCCCCGGGTGTGCGTGGTGGGCAGCGGCCCCGCCGGCTTCTACACGGCTCAGCACATCCTCAAGGTACCGGGACGGGACCGGGATCGGGCCGGGGAGGCAGCGCTGCGCTGCCCGGCTCTCGGCAGCTCTGGGGTGGGTCAGTGCCGGCCAGGGCGGTGCTGGGGGCTGCTTGAGGCTGCCCACACCCCACAGGGTCCTTCGGAGCCTCTCTGGTTGGGTTGGTAGCGCTGTTCTCATCCCTGCCCTGCCCCTGGCTCATCCCTTCAGGACTTGGGTTGGTTGCAGTGAGTTCATCCCATGTGATTTTTCTGGAATCAAATAGTCAGCAGGAATCTGCGTTGCTCAAAGCTGTTGTTACCCAGCAGGAATGACATGAGTGTCAAAAGTGGATGTGTGGGATCTGCTCTCCTCCCTCCTCCTTCCCCAGCAGAATTAAGACACATGGGTGATGCTTTACCTTCTGTTCTGCAAATTTCAGTGCTCTGGGCAGTCAGGTCTGTTGGAAAATGAGACCTGAACACAGAACTGGGCTACTGGCACCCTCCAGAGACACAGCAGCTTAACCCCATCATTAAACCGTGCTGTGTTGTCTCTGGAACATGTTGGAAAATAGCTGTTACTAAGCCTCAGGCACAAATTTCAGGGCTGCTTAATCTGGGAAGAGGCTGACTCAAAATACAAGGTAACAAAAGCCTTGCAGCCAAGCAAAAGGCTCTGTCCCTGAGGTGACTCAGCCTGGGCCATCTCAGGGTATGGACATCTCTGCTGGGGACTGGGAGATGTCTGGCAGGTCCCCCAGCACCCAAGGGTGCTGCACTGGCTGCTTCCCAGCTGGCATGGGGGCTCTCTGATCAGCCCCTCAGCATTGGGGACCCCCCAGATTAGTGTGGAAAAGGAGCTGGGTAAGAAGATGGAGCCCCATAAGATGGACTTGATGGTGGTTGGGGTCACTCTGCTACATCTCGTGGTCTGAGCTGGCACTAACAGGTGCAGCAGCATCCTGCTCATGGAGAAGTCTGGAAAAGGCTGTTTCTGGCTTGCTGCAGCCCTTCCTCCTGCCCTGTGTGTCCCCCAGCTGCAGATGAGTGTTGCTAGGCTCTCCTCATCCCAGCTGTGACTCTTCTCCTGCAGCACCATGACGGGGCCCTGGTGGACATCTACGAGAAGCTGCCGGTTCCCTTCGGGCTGGTCCGCTTTGGAGTGGCCCCAGACCACCCTGAGGTGAAGGTTGGTGCTGCTCCCTGCCCGTGCCTGTGTGGCTCAGTGTGGTGACAGTGCTGGGTGCAGCTCAGGTGGTTCCTGTCCTTCCTGGTGCCTCCAGCTCCCTGTGACATGGAGCAGTCACAGAGTCACAGTCTCCTCCTTGTCCATGCTAAGGCCAGGAATGGGTGACATGGGACACCTGGCAGAAGGGCTCTGGGCACCAGAACAGGCTCTTGTGAGGGGAAGTGCTGCTCCTGGAGCTGGCAGCCTGGCCTAGAGCAGTGCCAAGGAGCACACGTGGGTTTGTGTCCCTGGGCTGCTCCTTGCTGCTGCTGTTTGCCCCTCAGGCAGTACTTGTTCTGGGAACACACAGATCTCCTCCTGGGGGCATGGAGTTGGGCTGTAGGTGCTCTCCTGGGCAAGGAAGAGTTAAACCAAGGATTTCCCAACCATTTTGCTTTGCCTGGCAGTGAGTTGTACCCAGGAGTATCTGCTATATCTGAGCTGGAGTGGAGGTGGTTGGAAGTGTAGGACACAGGAGATCCAGACACAGAGGATGCAGACACAGCAATATCCCTGGAGATCTGAAGACCAAAATGCCTGGATCCCTTTGTGTGAGAGGGGAGGAATGGACATAGTGCAGACACTGCCCCAGCTATGATGGTGGTATCTGGCTGTCCCCAGGCTGAGTCCATCTGGAGCTGCAGGGTGGGAGTGATGGTTCTGCTGTGTAGCCCTGATCACTCAGAAGAAATAGGTCTGGATGCCATCCTGCCCTGCATCCTCTCTCGAGGAAGTGGCTTTCAGGAAGGGCTGAGATGAGATGCTGGCAGAGGGGGCAGGTGGGCTGCAGACCTCACTTTTGGGAAGGAGTTTTCCCCTGCAGTGGGATTTATTCTGAGGGGCTGAATGTACTGGAAGGGTCCTGTCCTCAGGTGGGTGCAAAATACAGATTTTCCTTTCACAGAGGGTGGTGGAGAGAGTGCCATGTCACAGCTGTGCTTATCTCCCTGTGAGTTATCTCTGGCTGTTGGTAGATAAGAGCTCAGAATAACTTGACTGGGATGAGGCCTGAAGCATCTCAAGGCTGGAGGGGAGGGCACAGATCAGTCAGCACGGGCCCTGGCTGTGGGGTGTAAGTGCAGGTCTGTGCTCTCTGCAGAACGTGACCAACACCTTCACGCAGACCGCGCGCTCCCAGCGCTGCGCCTACTACGGGAACGTCACCGTGGGAAGGGACGTGACAGTGCCAGAGCTGCAGCAGGCCTACCACGCCGTGGTGCTGGTGGGTACCCAAAACCTGGCTGTCCAGGAGTCCTGGGAGAGGTCTGCAGGGTTATTCTCTGCTGGGATCTTGGGAAGAGTGTTTGGGTGAGGTGTTTATGGGTGCCTTGTTACCATGGGAAACTCCTCCCTGCCTTGAGACAGCTCAGATGCTCCCAGGCTTGTCCAAAGCCCTTGCAGGGGGCATGTGCTGGAGTTTGGCATCAAGTGCAGGTCTCTGAAACCTCTCCCTGTGCTGGCCAATGCTTATTTTAGCCTGCCATGGATTTGTCCTTGCTGCTCAGTCCTCAGCTTGTCATGCTCTGCCTTGGACCAAGGACATCAAATCTGGCTCTGGAGCCCAGGATGATGAGGTGGATACAGCCTCTGTGCCTGGGCTGTGTTTAGCCCTTCTGCTGAGTATCTCAGCCCTTGGGAGGGGATGTCACAGCCATGCAGTGACCCTGGCAGCAGCTGGAGGGGGAGAAGATTTGTGTTTTGATGTTAAACTCTGCACATAGTGATATCTCTGACTGTGTCTGCTACTTCCTCAGAGTTATGGTGCTGAAGACAACCGGGTCCTGGGAATCCCAGGGGAGAACCTCCCTGGTGTTTACTCAGCCCGAGCCTTCGTGGGCTGGTACAACGGGCTGCCCGAGAACCGGGATGTGAGTACGGCCCTGTGCTTCCCTGCCCTTCCTCCTGTCCTTCTTCCCAACCCAATGCAGGCATTCAGCTCCAGATTAAGTCCTGAAAGGCCTGCAATTGGAAAAGATTAGCAGGAGCCTGGTAAATCCTTCTTAGATGGTAGAAACGTGAACAATTTGCACATCAGCGAGGGTGGATTAGCTGGCTGTGCACGTTGGCAGCACATTTTGGCAGGGCCAGATGGGAACCTGTAGGGGTGATGCTCTGCTTCCTGAGGAGACCTTTTAGCCAGAACAGCTCCTGCTCCCAGGAGAGCAGGAAAGGTGGGAAGAGGGATTGTCTGGGGTACCTGGAGCAGCTGTGGTGCTGTGCCTGCTTGGGAAGGAGGCTGGTGTGGAGTTACCCAATCTGCATCACCTCTTTTTGGGGCAAAGCAGGATGGAAGGAAATTTGGGTGGTGGGAGTGGGTCTAAAGGGCTGGACATTGTGGAGGCCATATGGATTCAGTCAGAGCTGGGTCTCTCCCCACAGCTAAAGCCTGACCTGAGCTGTGAGACAGCGCTGATTCTGGGTCATGGCAACGTGGCACTGGACATTGCCCGGATCCTGCTGTCCCCACTGCAGCTCCTCAGGGTGAGTGATGGCTGCTCTGCCCCATGAGGGCAGCCCAGGCCCTACATTCCCTCCCTGCTGGGTGGCTGCTGGCTCCCACCCATCTCCAGGGTGGGAGACTCCTGAGACTCCTCTGTCTTCGGGATCTTTCCCCAGGGAAGGCTGCTGCCTGTTAGGTGTACCCATAGATTCACAGTCTATAGAGAGTGATTCAAAGCTGTGGCCATGACTTGGGTGATGCTGCAGAGCCCTCTGGATTGCTCTGATGGCATCCAGAAAGTTGGAAATGGAATATCATCCCTTGCTTTCCTATGAGAAGCAAAAGAGGAGCCACTTTCCCTCTTCTGCCACCAAACCAGAAACTTCTGTTGGGGTTTATCTTTTTCTACTGGAGCTGAGGGCAGCAGCCTGGTTTCAGCTGGTGGCACTGGGCAGACTGTTGAACCTCATCCCTATAGACAGCTGGGAGCTGGTGTGCACCAGCTGCTCCATACAGCTGCTGCCCTAGATGTTGGCAGCAAAAAGCTTTCCTTCTGGGAGAAATGCCACGAGGTTTGTTACAGCTGTGCAGCAACTTCCTGTGTTAATATCTAAATCAAATTTTAAAAACCCCCAAACTTGGAGGCACTGCCAGCCAGTGACTTAAGCAGTGCTGCAAAAGACATGGCACTGGTGTGAGTGCCAGGGTGGGCAGGTAGTTCCCTGATGGGAACATTGGTCTGGAATGGTTTATCCTGGTTACCTTGTCTCTCTCCCATTGTGTTTTCTCTGGAAAAGATCTTGCAGTCTAGATAAGCACACATGTTTGAAACAGAGCACAGGATATCTGTGAGGTGCCCATGCTGGGGTGAGGCCAGGCCCTTGTGCTGGAGCTGCCTGGGGCAGGCGGGTGCTGATTTGAGCTGTGGTTTGCAGCAGGTTTCACCCAGAGCCTGTGTGTCCTGGGCTGGGAAGTTCCCCAGCAGCATCTGCAGGTGCCCCAGAATGGAACTCACTGGAAGGCTTTGCTCTGTTAGCCCCAAGGTGAAGCTGCTGGGGGGATCCCCCGAGGCAGTCACGGGGTGCTGGCTCGTTACCTCTGGTGCATTATGGCCTTGGAAAGAACATTCAGTGATGAGGGACCAGCTGTGCAAATAGCTCTGTGCAAAGGGAGATGACTTGTTTCCTTCCTCACCGGGGCTCTCTGCATGCACAGCCAGCTTTTCTGCTGATTTTTCACCTTCAGAGGCTGTGCCTTCCCCCCAGCTCCCTCCAGATCTGCCCTCATCCCACTCTGCTGTCTCTGTTTTGCAGAAGACAGACATTACTGACAGCTCCCTGGCAGCTCTTGCCTGCAGCAAGGTGAAGCGTGTCTGGCTGGTTGGGAGGAGGGGACCTCTCCAAGTCGCTTTCACCATCAAGGTGAGGCTGGAGGTGCTGCTGTTTCCCAGAGCTGAGCCCCAAACTGCTTGTCCCTGGTGGGGAGAGGTAGTTTGGGGGTGAGTGTGGATCCCAGGCATCCTCCTTCTTGCACCCATTTCCTGGCTCCTGGAGGTCTGGGACTGTCCTCTCTCTGCTGGAGGTAACATTTTCCTGCCCACAATTCCCAGGAGCTGCGGGAGATGATAAACCTGCCTGGTGCCAGAGTTCTCCTGGACCCTGCCGACTTCAAAGGCCTCGAAAGTGCTGTCAGAGGTGAGGGAAGTGTGCCATGCTCCTCCAGACAGGGACTCACTTTGGCAGGCGAGCAACCAGGGGCGACCTGCAGTTGCCCAGAGTGTACATCAGAGACAAGAGTTTCTCTGATGTACCCTCTGGGCAACTTAATGCCTGGCTCATGAAGGCTCAGTTACCATGGTGTGTCATGTCCTCAGAGTGCCAGGAGGCACCAAGACAAGGAAACATTGTATATCTTCCTTTGTGCAGCCACTCAGTGCTTACACTCTTGAGTGATGAGGCCAGGAGACACTCAGGAGGGCTGAGGGAACCTTGCAGGGGAGATCCCAAGGCTGTTGATTTAAGAGCTTCCTGTAGACCTAAAAAGAAAACACTGAGTTCAAGGGTGTCCAGAGACCTGCTCTTCTCCACGGGCTGCTGCCTCCAAGCACCAGCAAGACAGGAAATTGCAGACTTTGATTTGTGTGTCCCACTAGCCTGAAGCCTCAGGAGGCCCCCATGTCACTGTGACTTGCAGTTTGTCATCTCAGAGGTGTCAGGCTCCTACCGACATGACAGACTCACATACTGATACTGCCCTGACATGGCCTTGGCCCAGTGCTGTGTCCCAAGGGGCTTTTGCTCATTCCTATTGTGAAGATTTCTCTCTTTTCCTAGATGCTCCCAGGCCCAGGAAGCGACTGACTGAGCTGATGATCAAAACAGCTCTGGAGAAGCCAGTGGAGATGCAGGCAGCAGCAGCAGGGGAGGTCCCCCCCCGGGAGTGGGGGCTGAAGTTCCAGCGCAGCCCCCAGGAAGTGCTGCCCAGTGCTGATGGGAGCAGGGCGAGGGGCATCCGCATGGCCCTGACCCAGCTGGAGGTACCGCAGGGCTGGTGGCCCTGGGAGGCTTGGGTGGAGCAGGACTCTGTTGTGTCCCTTGGGAATGTCCTCAAAGACAGCTCTGTGTTCCCTGTCTGGAGGGACACACAGCTGGAGTGGCTGGAGTGGCCTCTGGCAGGCTCTCAGGGAATCTGGTGCCACTGAGGGTTTTTCCAAAGGGAGCTCTTTCCGTGATGCTGCTGTGGAACGGCCTTTAGCAAATACCCAGGGGTCAAAGATGCCAAAGGGGACTGGAGGGGGCTGTTGCTATGCAGAGGTGACAGTGGTGGTCTGCAGCCTTTTCCTCCCTCTCTCAGGGCTCGGGTGACTCTGCCAAAGCCATTCCCACTGGAGATGTGGAGGAGCTGGAGTGTGGGCTGGTGCTCAGCAGCATCGGGTACCGGAGCGTGCCGCTGGACCCGGCCGTGCCCTTCGACAGCCAGCGCGGGGTCATCCCCAACAGCTCGGGCAGAGTGCAGGGTGTCCCAGGTCTGTTCCCACAGGGATTTACATGGGACATGCTGAGCACAGCCGGTGGGCTGGGGGCTTTGGGGTGGGAAGTTCATTCACCAAGGGCATGGATATTGCACACGTTGGAGAGTGGAAACTGAGGAAACGAGCTGCCTCTATCAGGGGTTGAGAGCTGGCCAGTCTCCATCTCTTTTTAGGGTTGCACAGGGGTTTTACTGCATCCTGTTACTAAAGTGACACAGCCCATGCAGCTGCTTAGTGCTGATCTGTAGGTACACAAATTCCTGCCACAGCACTGTCTAAGGATCTGTCCACACCACCAAGGTGTGGAACAGGGCAAGGACTTGCAGCCAGAAGGGTCCAAGGCCATGTGCTGACTCGAGCCTGGCTGCTCCATGTGCCCCTGCAGGTCTGTACTGCAGCGGGTGGGTGAAGAGAGGACCCACAGGTGTGATCATCACCACCATGAACGACAGCTTTGACACTGCCCAGTCTGTGCTGGAGGATCTCCAGGGGGGTGTGCTGGATATATCCCCTTCCAGAGAAGGCTTTGGGCTCGTGGAGAGCATCCTGCACAGCCGAGGTCAGTGCGAGGCTTGGTAGCAGCCAGCAGGAGGGTTCAACACAGCCAAACTCCTCTTGGATCTGTGAGGGAGCAGAGTCTGAACCATGGGAATGGATTTTTCTGTTTGCTATTTCGATGTTCCAAAGCCCAGGGAGAACAGGACTTGAATTCCCTCAAATATCTCTGTCATTGCTAAGGTTAATGACCACTTTCTGGGAATGGCCATTAAAAGCAGCACAGACCTTGGGTAAAATGTCAGTGTCAGCTGCTGTGACAGTGAGATATTGTTCTTGAGTGGTTTTACTAGTAATCCTTCCAAGCAAGTTAGGGGAAAGATTAAAATGCCCAGGAGAGTAATTTGCTGTAGCTATGTTTAAAGACATTCAATTAAACTGTGTGTGTGTACGTGTGTGTTTTGCCTCTTAAACTGTCTAAGGTTTAACAGTGAACTGGAATCATTTTGTCCCCTGAGGTGGTTTGTGCTCGCTGTTGTTACGGCTCACAAAGGTCTGACTGATCCAAGCCGACTGGAACCTGCCACCTCTCTCCTTCTGGCGTTAGAAATTGTGTCTCCTTTGCAAGGCTGAGTTCTGACACCGTGTCAGAAAAGGGGAGCTTTGCTGCCACATCAGGGCCCTGCCAATGGGGAGGTGAGGCTGAACTTGTTCTTACGTGGTTAAGTTCTCTCTCCTGTCTCTCACCATCACCCCAGGGGTCCGTCCAGTTTCCTTCTCGGACTGGGAGAAGATTGATGCTGCTGAAGTGGCAAGAGGCAAAGCTGCTGGCAAACCCCGGGAGAAGATCGTGGATCCTGCGGAGATGCTGCGGATCATCGGTCACTAAGGCAGCAGTGCTGGGAACGTGGCACTGCTCCAGTGCTGCCACCCTGGGGCAACACCAGTAGGTCATGAGCAGAGCCTAGGGGCACAGGGCTTGTGTCTGGGGCTGGTGGTGGCTCTGGAGGGGTGTGTGACCCTGGAGCCTCTCTGCTAACAATGAACTCTGGGTTCCCAAAGTCTTAAGACCTGAGGCTGCTGGCTGGCCCCACATCCCTGGAGCCAGCTGCCATTGCTGGCAGTGATCCTTGTCTGACTTTGAAGCATTAATGAATCATGCAGTGCAGGTGAAGGGAGGTGTGTGCACCTGGGGGACTCCTGGCCAGCCACATTCCCACAGCAAGTCGCATGGAGAAGCTTCTCTGTCTTGCTGTCTCCCCTTTAAGCCACAAGCCAAATGGATTTGTTGCCTTGTCATTCATGCCAGACCAGGCATCTTTTAATAATGATTTTTTTTTTTAAATAAACCCTTTCAGGGAAGCCAAAATGGACCTGCAACTTGAGTCTGGGTTCTTTGTCTGCCACTGCCTTTACCTCAGAGCAGTGCTGCAGCTCCTACGACATCCCAAGGCAGGGCAGCTCTGGGTGCTCTCCACTTGTCAGCTCTATACAAGCAGAAAAGGGCATTAATTTGCTTTCTGCTTCCCACAGTCTGTTTTATGGGGTAGATTGGGATAACAAGCATGTAATTGCCTTGTTCAGGATCATGAGGGATCCTGTGTCCATCAGTACCTGCCAGTGCTGACTGGTGCAAGCAGTGCCTTGAGCTCTTTCTCTCCTTTCACTGGTGGGGTTATTTTTTTTGGTCTGTGTGTTTTGAACCTTATTAAATGCTTCTCTTAGCCCAGATTGCCTACGGTGACAGTGTCAGGTTTTAAGCCAGATTACAAGCAATGAGCTGTAATCTCCTCTTTATCCGTGGTGGGGGGGCAGTATTAGCAGGGCCCCTTCCATGGCTGGCCCCAACCCCCCCGTGCTCCCTGCCAGAGCACTGCAGGATTGGAATGCTTCCTCCTCAGCATGGAAATGGTGGCAGGGGCAGTGGCTCTGTGATGGAGGCAGAGGGGAAATGGAATTAGGGCAACTTCCACCTCAGCCCAGCCCTCCATCACGACAGAGGGCTTGCCCATAGGGCACTGTTCTCACACCTCATCCCTGTCTCAACTCAAGGAAGAGAGATCTGACTTCTCCCTATTCTTCCCTTTTCCCACTCCCCATACTTTTCTATTTAAATCGCGTTTGAAAGCTCATTAAGAAACTCAGGAAATGTGATAATGGGAACTCGTACTCAAACGAGCAATAAAGCTTTTGTACAACAGCTGTTTGTGTGATGTGCTCTCCTTACGTGGCTGATGCAGCCCTAATGCTGAACTCTGAGCAGGAGATTACATCAATGCTGGGGTCCAGAGTGAGTCAGAGCTTTGGAGGCGAGGGGGGCTGCACCTGCCGTGGGCAGCAGCAGTTCAGGTTGGTAGCCCAACCAGGAGTGTGATGGCAAAGGGTTGTTGTGGCTGCATCAAATCTGAAGGTTTTGAGAAGAGTGGAGACGGATCCTCCCCAGGATTTCCTTCCACATCGCCTTGAATATTGATGCCAGGGCGCTTTTGTAGCCATGGAAAAGGGCACTGTGCTCGCGCTGAGCCTGGCATATGGCTGTTCCCAAACTGAGCATGCTTCAGGGTAGTTTTTGGGCTGTGATAACAGATTAACAGGAATGTCTGTCCTTGCTGAGCTCAGTGACTTTGCTCAACCCTGAACTTGGCCAAGGCCCTGGGGTTAATGCTGGTCTGTGGGAAAACCATGGGATGATGAAGGTCAGTGAAGGGCAGGGGCAGGGGACTGAGCCTCACGGGCAGAGGGAGGCTGGTTACCATCATGTAAATTCTTATTCAACACTTCAGGCTCTCTTTCCTCTGCTGCCTACGACCTCAGGCCCCAGCCCCGTGTCCCGGTTTCTTCTGCCTCCCCATCGCTGTCACTGCCCTCCATCCTCCTCGGGGCACCGGGATTCATCCGGCTCCGGGAAGGTCCTTGTCCCCGGCACGGCAAGGTCCTTGTCCCCGCCGCCGTGTCGTTAGGTGGCGCTGGGAGGCCGTACCGGGGAGCGGAGGGGCCGGGCGGGGATGGGGGGTGCCCCGGCACCCCCGGGCCGCGGGGTCCCTGCAGCCTGGGGCGCACTCAGGCTCCTGCTCGCATCTGGGTTCTGCTTTTAGGTATGAATAACTCTGTCTTTGCCCCAGGTGTGTTCCCAGCGCGGAGGTGCAAGAGGGCAGCCTGGCTGGGCAGCCATCCCCTTGCCCTCTGCTCTCCTGAGCTGCCACAGGAGCAGCTCCAGGGCCATTTTCTGATGCAAGTGAGGAGGTGGAAAGGCGATGCTGTGGGTGACACAATGCTGTGAGTGACACGGTGCTGTGAGTGACACCCGTCTGCTGTTGGAAAGAGGCCTGAGACACTGAAAGTTGTCGCTGCCAGCTCTGCATGTGGATTGCCCTGCTTGGATAAGTTATGGCTCAGCTGAGCTTTAATGAGGCTGCACAAAGCTGCTGGAGGTCAGCATGTGCTGAGCGATGGCCTGGAGAGCGGCTGGACACAGCTCCCTGCTCCCTGCTTTCCCTGCTGGCTCCTGGGTGTTCCTCTGCAAGGCAGCAGGGCTGGCTGTGGGGCCGAGCTTGTGACCCTGTGGGGTGATGGCATGGTTCCATCTGGGTCTTTGCAACTTCCTCTTGTAGCTTGCACTGCCGTGCCTCAGTTTCCCTGTCTGAAGACTGTCCAGACAAGCTTTTCAGGCTCGTGGGCTGCCTGTGGGCTCCTGCCTCGGAGTAGCAGGTCTGACACATCCCAGAAGCTCCATCCTGTTGATGCTTCATTTTCCAATCACTCCCAGAAGACAAGTGCAGATCTCTCGCTGGCTTTGCAAGTTGACTGCCGGCTGAAGTTGGCCTTCTCTAATGCACACTTATATCCCACAAAGCAGGAGGTTTCCTGTGCTCTGGAATAAGGGAAAACCCAGCTTGAGTTGGATCCCTGGCCTGGCACCGAAGAGCTGTGTTGCTGTTTAAAAGCCAGCTCACGCGACCAGAAAAATGGTTGAAAAGGCTTTTCCCCAGCGTGGCTAATGCCCAATTTTCCAGCCCCATCTCGGAGCTGGCTGGCGCAGGGGCGGTGTCCCGGCCCCTCTCCGCATGAATCACCGAGCTGCGGCAGCCCGGGCGGGTCCGTCTGTCCGTCTGCGCCGGGGAACAGATGGCTCCGGAGAGTGCTGACCTCAGCACCTTGGCCGAGCACAGCTCCGGCCCCTGCCTTAACCCACCCTCACTTCTTGCTGTCCCGAGCACATCCCTCGTGTGCTCTTCCCCTCCAGATCCATCCCCAGCCCCGGGCAGGGATGCAGAACACGTTGGCATACCAAGCTCTGGGGTCATTGGAGCAGAATCCCAGCCCCACTGTGCCCAGGAAGCCACTTCACTCAAGGGACAACATCATCCTTTCTCCCAGAGGACCCCAAGCACATCCTTGACTCCAGACCCACCATGGGCTCATGGTTTCCACACCCAGCCTTACAGATCCAGCCTTGCCAGGGTTCTGCACTTGCCAGAGTCTTGCTCGTGGCTGAAGGGTTGTACAGGGTCAGGTAGTGGTGCTGCAAGTCCAGATGTTTTTCCTCTGCTTGGGATGAATGACTTTGGAAATTGGGACTGCATGAGCCCATTTCCCAGGGTCAAGAGAGGAACAGAGGCGTAGGAGATGCAAACTCCAGGCAGCTGTTTCCAGGAATTATTTAGGGATACGACAGCGGCAAACAAAGCTGTTGGTGGATAATGGCTGGTTATGCCCCAGAAAGAAGTGATTTCCTTCCTTCCTGGGAAATTTCCATTTCCAGCAGCTTTGTCTGCCTCATCCCCAACCTCTGGGGCAGCCCTGCAGGCACATGCCACCCCAGGGAGAGGAATTAACCCTGCAGGGGGAAAGCCATCCCTGTTTATTTTTACTCCTTTAATTACTGTGAGGGTAGGACAAGGTTGCAGCAGAGCTGTGCCAGATAGGAGCTGCACCAGATCCGTGCCAGGCATGCACCATGGACAGCACCATCCCCGTGACTTCTGTCCCACCTTCCTCCTTGCTCCACTCTCTGCCTTGATTGCTTTTGTGGCTGCTGGGGTCCAAGATACTGGCCAGCTCTGTGTGATTATACAAGCACTGAAGCCCTGAATTCTCTGGGGGATAGAGCAGACAGGGTGGGTGGGGAAGGAAGGGTGGCCCTGTCAGCTCAAGGTGGCACAGGGTAGAGGAAGATGATCTACACCTGTGTTTGCATTTTTAGTGAGACCCAACAGGACAGGGACAGGAATAGGAGCACCTGGGCTCAGACCTTCTTCATTTTTGGCCAGACTTCTTGGGAAGGGGAGGTTGGCAGCCAAGAGGAAGGACTGAGATGGATGCAGGACCAGGTGTAGGTCCATGGCCAAGTCTCACAAGTGTCACAAGTGTCACCTGCAAGATTCAGCTCTGGCACAGGGACCTAGGGGTGTCTGATGTCAATGCCATTAGTGGGGTGCAGATGCCTGTGGGGACAGCCCAGGAGGGCTGTCACCTGACACACCCTGCCTTTCCAGGGACAGCTCTGGCTTTGTGCTGGCAGTGCACAGATGCAGGTCCTCTCCTTCCCCAAGTGCTGTTCTAGGATGTCCATTGGTTAGAAACATTACACTGATTTTCTCCTAGGAACAGGAGGCTGGTGCTGGGGTTTGCCTCACAGAGCTGGAGATCCCAAAGCTTTGGTGTGCTGCTCTCCTGGCTGGGGGTGGGTGCTTTGAGTAGGGTCTGGCGTGCTGGTTTGTGTTGGAAGTGGGGGCTCACAGGAGCTCTGGGGGAACCAGAATGGAGGGGACTGGGGCAGGATGTGGGGCTTTACCCCAGTCTAGGATATGAGATCCCAGTGGGGTTGCAGTGGGCTCTGAGGAGTCTGAATGGAGCCCAGGGCACTTCTCTGACTGATGTTGGCCTGGATGGGCCAGTGCAAACCTGGACAAACATCAGGGTCCCAACAGGACCCTTCCCCATTCCCCTTGCTCCCCTGGCCTGGCTGCCTGTGAGCTCTTCCCTGCAGGAGGTGGCTGCACACCAGGAGCTGTCAGAGCACCTTGCCTTGCATTTATCAACCTGCTCACAGAGCTCCTGCAAGAGGAGATGCCAGGGAAAGGTAACGAGGCAGTGCAGAAGCTCACGGTTCAGCTGAGCTGAGCTCCCTTGTGCTGGGGCTGTGCCATGGGCAAGGGACCAGCTGGGATGCCGAGGGTCACACACTGGGCCACCACAGCCGTGGGAAGGAGGAAGATGAAGGTAGGGAAAGGCACTTTGTGCCTGTGTTGTGCCCTGCTTTTTGGATGGGGACCCAGCCCAGAAAGCTGGGCAAGGAGGGCACAGCATCCCCTGAGAGAGTGGCACTGAGGGGCTGGGGAAGTAAAACTGCATTTCCTGGGCTTGTGAGCTTCATCCTGGGGTGCCACTGGTGCTTCTGTTTCAACCTGGACCTTTGTAGCCATCAGGGCACTTTTTTTTTTTTTAATATATAAATTACTTTAGGCATTTAAATGCACAAATAAATGATTTTGATGATGCAGAACAGCCCCCAGAAGCTGCATCATGTCTGGTGACCCAGACCCAGCAGCAGGTTGGATTTGGGAACTCACTTCCTTCTCCCAAAGAAAAATGTTGGGGGTTTTGTTTTTTGAGACATTGAAGGACTTGGCCAGGTAAATTGAAAAACTGCAGTTGGGCTGTCAGGGCAGTGCTCACTGCGAGCCACTGGAGAGATGTGGCTGGGGCCTGGCACAAGTGTCACCATCAGTCCTTGCTCTCCACTGCTGTCCCCACTTCCAGCTGAGCCCAGGACCAGACTTGGGGTTGTCTCTGTCTCACGTGTGGGGACTGGGCTGTGATGGGCACTAAATGTCCCACGGGATGAGGATGCTGGGGGTCATGGATGTGCTGGTGGAGCTGGGTATTGTCCCAAGTGTGGGGTTGTTGCGCTCCCCTCAATCCACCTGGAAGCTCTGCTGGGAAATATTTGTGAGCCAAGACCCTCTGAGGGATCCAGTCCAGGGAGCAGCCAGTCCTGGGAGGGATAAATAAGGACCCTGAGCTGCTGGAGGAGTAATAAAGGTGTGGAAACAGCTCAGTGCTTCTATGCCAGCCCCAAAGGACCAGATCCCTGGAAAGCTGATCCCACAGGCTCTGTCACACCGGATCATGGAGGCAGCAGAAAGGGTTAAACGCAGCCACTGCCTCCCTCAGTGTTAAACCCAAGATTGGCCCTTTTGTTGACCTGGGAGAAGAATTTGAGGTATTGAGGACCTGTTGCCAACTCTTAAATCTCTCTTTGGGCAAAAGAGTGGGCAGTGTGCCAGGCTCAGGCAGAGGTGGGCAGCCTGAGGCTGGGGGAGCAGGACATGGCCAGCAGGTACCCAGGACAGGAGAGATCTGCACTCCTTGGCCTGAGCCCTCACACTGCAGCAGCCTCAGAGATTTGGCTGAGCTCTCCTGCAGAGAGAGTGGGTGCTGCTTTACAGGGATTAAAATGTAGCCCTAGATGCAATTTTCTCTTCCCTCATTTTTTTGGGCCCCTTTTCCACCCCCGAGGTGCCCCAAAGGCACCCACACCACCTGGGCAGGAGGTGGCCAGGCTGTCTCAGGGACCAGGGATGGTGTGTGGAGGTCCTGCCTCTGGCAGCTCGTGGCTGAGGTTCTTAGGCAAGTTGAGACCTCTCTGGAAAAGGCCTCTCCAAGCTCAGCAGCCACAAGGATGCTGTTGCAGGTGGCTGCAGTGCCAGCCTGGGTGGCAGATGCCCAACAACCCATTTGGGTGGCCCTGTCCCGAAGCTGTCTGTCCCTGGAGAAGGCAGAAGGGCAATGCCTGGGCGTGGGCACGGCTGGCAAGAGCTCTCGGGGTGGTGCCTGGTGTTTTGGTGGCTCTGAGCCAGGACATGGGGGGTTTAGAGAATCTGCCCCCCACAGTGGGGTCTGAGTTGAGCTCTAACTCCCGCCAGGTCCTGCCAGAGCTGTGATCCCTCTGCCTGCAGCCACTGGCTCATTGTAGGGCAGGGTGGGCACCACCAGGGACAAGGGAGGCCCAGCAGGGCCCCTGCCTGTGTCCCCCCTTCCTTTACTGGATCT
>VWZP01000515.1:209379-271414 GCA_013396995.1 Dicaeum eximium
GCCCCGTTCTCTTTCCGGTCGCGGTGCCAGGAGAGGCGGGCCGGTTCCAGCAGGGAGGGCTGCCTGTCCCCCGTCCCCCCCCTTCCACCGGGGCTGGCGGCCAGCCCCGAAGTTGCGGCGAGGCGGGAGGACACACGTCCCGTCCTTCCACCGCCCCCGGGCTCCCCCCAGCCTCCATCCCCGCATCCCTCCCCNAGGACGAGCCGGGACCGACGGCAGCCGCCGGAGCGCCCCGCCAGCCGCGGCGGGGGCCGGCTGCGCCCCGGGGAGCTGCCCCGCAGCGGGAGAAGCTTTGCAAGAGCCGAGCCCCCGGTGGGACGAGCCCCGCCGGAGCCGCGGGGCATGTAGGCACCGAGCAGCGGCGGTCCCGTAAGTACCGGGCGGGCTGCGCCCCGCCGCCGCCGCCAGCAACTTCTAGGGATGAGGCCGCTGGTTTTACTGGGATGGGGCTTTTCCCTGTCCGTCTTCCCCTACCTCAGCATCCCCCCGCGTCCCCAGAGCTCCCGCTCCCCATCCCGGGCACGGGACAGAAATGAGCTTTAATCCTGGGCGCTGTTCTGGGGGGTTTTGCGGGGAGTGGGAGGCAGGAAAAATTGAGGAGACGACCCTGGGTGCCAGCAGCCCTGTGTCCCCCGCCGCCACCTTGCGTAACCCAGCGGCAGGCAGGACACTTGGCGTTTATTTTTGGTTAATCCATATTCGACCTTTTTAAGCTGCGTTTCGGTGCGTGCGTGTGCGGGCCCTTCAGCACCGCCCGGCCCGCAGCCCCCGGCCCGCAGCTGCTGCTGTCGGAGGTGTGGGCGAGGAAGGGGAGGGCGATGAGGAAGAGGAGGGTGATGCCGGGCGGTGACGGATGAAGGTTGAAAGGAGACGGTGCTTGCCCGGGGGTGCCAGTGCTTCTCTGTCCCGAGTCATCCCCCCTGCGTGGGGACAGGGGTGGTGAGGAGTTGGCTTTGAGGAGGTTTTGCTGCTTTCTCCCCTTCTGAGGGGCTTCATTGAGGTGGCCTTGCTCCACGGGCATGTCCCCATCGGGGCAATTACAAGCCCTGTCACATCCTGGTGCCCTCCTCCGTGCCCCCCTCTCCTCCCCACATGGCTCTCACCAGGTTTGGCTTTGCTCTGTCCCTTCCATCCATCAGCAGCAGTTCCCAATCCCCTGGTGAAAGGTTGGGTTTTCCCTCTGATTTCAGGCTCAGAGGCTTTTTTGGGGGGGATAAGGTTTCTCTTTCCTGGATGATATTTTGCATTTTGGAATTTTATTTCTCCCATTCCCGAGGTCAAAATATCTGCATGAGCTCTCCCTCTCTTGGAGCAGGGGAAGGAGTGAGGGCAAAAAAGGAGGTTTGAAATGAGGAGCAAACTTTCCCTGTTGCATTAAAATGACATTTCAGGGTCTGGTGAGAGGTAAGGGTTCTATGGTGCCTTTAGCATGAGGTTTCTGTGAGATTGGTGCACCAGGGGAAGTTATGCCTAGGAAGGTGGCTAACCTACTCGAAACTACCCCAAAGCAACAAAAACCAAGTGCCAAAGACACCAAGCAGCTTTGTGGTGTGCTCTGGTCCTTGGGGAGGCTGCCAGGAGGTGGCATTGCCTGGCCCAAGCTCCTGGCCATGGTCACGTTTCTCCTGACCCTGACTGGTCACTGGCCTTTCACCAGCTGGAAAAACTCCCTTTTGGGAAAGTCTTTTCCCAAGGGACCAATTCTGCAGTGCTCCCTACAGGGGGTTGGAAAATGTGGATTTTCTTTGAAGTTGTCAGGGGCTTTGCTGTATTGTGCTGAGCCCAGGAGCAGCCCCAGCTCTGGCAATAGCTCCAGGATGGGCTCAGTTTCTCCTCAGCCTCCACCACTCTCCTGCAATCTGTCACCCCCCCAAAAAAACCTCAAATTCTCCTGTAGCCCTCTAACTCAGTATGAGAAACAATGGACTGGAAATGCATGGTGTTAGCTGGGCTGGAGGAGCTGGGTGCCCTTTGCCTCCCACATTGGGCCATTTGAGAGCAGCCCCATCTCCAGCTGCACACAGAGCCCTTGCCAGCCGTGGTTCTCTGCCCTTAAACCCTTCCACCCTCTTCCATGTCTGCCAAAGGCTGTGGCGAGCCAGCCTGGCTCTGTGTGGTGGCACTGGATTCCTGGCAAGGATGGAAACTCATTGCCCTGGCTGTCTCAGCACTGGGGGAATGATGGGATTAGCCCGTGCCCAGCTCCCCTCTGCTGCTGCCATTGCATTCCAGCTGTGAGGGATGGGGATGTTTTCCACCTGCGGCTTGGTCCAGGGAAATCAGATTGCTCAGTCCTGTCCCCAGTCACAGCCAGGAGCAGGGCTGGCATGGCAAGGGATGGCCACTGCTCTGTGCCTGGGCTACTCGGGGTTGGAAGAGGCTCCCAAGCTTTGGCAAGAGCTGAGTTGAGGAAAAGGAAGATGAGGGCCTGGAGTAGGTGAGGTGCCAGAGCTGGCACAAGCAAACCCCATCATTCATCACAAGGACCCAGAGTATATTTAAATGTCCTTGAAGAGGGCTCAGACAGGCAGTGCTGCTGGCAGGGTGGTTCTGTTTGTTTTGGGTGGCGTTTTGCTCCCCTTCCTCTCTGCTCGGGTAGCTGATGCCAGATTCCCGATGAATTATTTATCACAGGACTAAAAATACTTGGGAATTCGCAGTGAGGAGCAGGCAGTGCAAGCTGCCCTGCCACTGAGCTGGCCGTGCCGGAGCATGGGACACTGCCAGCATGGCGTGACTCACCTGCTGCCCTCCCTGGCCAAGGGGCCCTGCCTGCGGCCATCGTGTGGCGTTGTGGCTCCTGCAGCTCCACCAGCTGTGATGTGCAGTGGGGTGGGGGATGCACTCAGGCAGGGTGAACCCCCTGGGTGGTGGTGGGTGCTGGGGGTGGGTGATTCCCTGATGAAACTCACCTGGTTGAGAGAGGCTGCCCAGGGAGCATCAGTGCCCGGACAGGTGCCCAAGACCTCCCCAAGCCATGGGGTAAAGGAGGGAAATGTGTGGTTTGTGTTCCCTGTCTCTCCGGAGCTGACAGCCCCACTGCTCAAATCTGCACCGAGCAGCTCTCGCAGGGTGCCCAGCCCAGCAGCTTTTGGGTTTATATCTTGCATTTTCAGTCCAGCATGCTGGCAGTGTGCCGAAGGGGTGTCTGTCACTGCGACACAGAGGAGTGTTGGGGTGCAGGTCACCAGGGCAGCCCAGACCCCAAAACCAGCCAGCACTCAGTGAGAGGAGCATCTGGCTGTGCTGGAGACACACTGAGCAACAGCAGCTTTTAATTGCAAGTGACGTTTCTTAGCACCAGCTGGCACCTTGCTGCATGAAGCAACACTGGTGCATGGCTGGTGCCACTGTGGAGGGCTGCTTGTCCCCCTCCCTGCTGCCCAGCTTGGCGTGAGGGTGACAGCCCTGGGGTAAATGGGGTCAGAGGGGTTTGGATATCCCTGGTCACAGGTTGGTTTTGCTGGAGGCTCTGGGAGGTGAACTGCAGCACAGTGGGCAGGACTGTGTCCCCCTTCAGGGGACTGTCACCTCACCTGCTGCAGCGTGAGCACCCACGGGCAGTGGGGCACTGGGCACCTGGCAGGGAGGATGTGCCCAAACAGCCCCTGAGAGCCTGGATTTGGGGTGCAGCCAGCAGAGACAGTGTGAAGGGTGTCCCTTCGGGGTGGGCACTGCCAGCAGGGGACACACACGGCGGGTAAAGAGAAGAAGAAGGAAAGCTGAAGGATATTGTAGAAAACTCGGAGGGAAAACTTGGAGATACGGAGCCAGATAGGTGGGTTTGTGGCAGAGAAGGGGCTGAAGTAGGGTGATGGGTGGGAGACAGGCAGCAGGACAGGCAGGGGAGCAGCTCCTTCAGTGACTGTGATTTGCAAAATCTCTACAAGCAGAGTGCAGAGCTGAACCATCCCTCAAGGGCAAAGCCTTTGAATATTGAAGGTGGCTGTCTGCTGCAGAGAGAGGCACCAAGGAGCTGCCAGTCCCTCCTGGCACCTCTTGCAGCTGTCCCTGTCCCTAGGTGAAGGGATGATATGGACCAGTAGCAGTGGTGGCTTTTGGATGGGGTGGGAGGGAGATGACGATGGTGAGGTGAGGACAGGGTGGCGGTGGGAAGCAGTGACTGGCTGTGAAAGGTTAGTGGTTGATAAGACTGGAGACAAGTGACACAGCACTGAGGTGTACAGCGGGGGGTGAGTCCAACACCGTGGTCATTCCTTCCCCACACCCAGTGTCCAAGGGATGAGGGTCCCCTCGTTCCCGGGGTCAATCCTCAGTGGTGATGCCCCAGGGCAGTGGGGAGGGCTGGGGCAAGGGGGGCTGGGTGTCCTGGTGTGTGTCTGGGTGCAAGGGCTGTGTTTTGCGCTGGCAGGGACACGCTGGTGGACATGGGCAGAGCGCCGGCGCACGCTCTGCTGCTGTCCGTGGTGCTGGGCTGCTCGGCCGCCTTCTCGGACATTCTGCTGCCGGGCCCTGAGGAGCCGGTGGTCAACGTGGCTGTGGTATTTGGGGGCACGTCCTACCCCCTGCACATCCGCTCCCGCCTGAGCCCCCAGAGTTTCCTGGACATGCCCCTGGAGATCCACCCCATCACTGTTGTCGTCAACAACACGAACCCCAGCACCCTCCTCACCCAGATCTGCGACATCCTTGCTGGCCACAAGATCCACGGCATCGTCTTTGAAGACAATGTGGGCACGGAGGCCGTGGCCCAGATCCTTGACTTCATCTCCTCCCAGACCCAGGTCCCCATCATCAGCATCAGTGGCGGCTCTGCAGTGGTCCTGACCCCAAAGGTGAGGTACTCTCAGTATTTCCAGGGGGGTGAGAGAAATGAGGAACTGCTAGAGTGGGTAGGTAAGGGATGTGGAATGCTGGAGGGCAGAGGAACTGGACTGCAGCCCTTGGGATCAGAGGCAGCGATAGTGAATCGGTGGCTGTGGCACCAGTGTGGCACCAGTGTGGCTGACTGCTCCCATTAATGGGATGGGGGGAGGACTTCAATGCCCTGTGGAAGGGCCTTCCCTGGTGTGGTGCTTCCTGTGCCCACCATGGGTTGCTGGGTTGGTGGCACTGGGGCTACTGGGGCAGTGGCAGGGTTATCAAAACCTTATTTTCCTCCAGCCCTGCTGGGGCTGGATCCGGCCCTGGAATGGCTGGGTGGGCAGCACGAAGAAGCATTGCTCAGCTGTGCCAGTGATCTCAGGTGCACCACGGCTGACACAGGATTTCTGTCTTCTCTGCTCCTCACTGGCATCAGACAGTCTCAGTTACTGTCACCTGCCTGCTGGGAGCTGCTGGAGCCAGGCTGGAGGGTCCTGGGCATGGAGATTTGGGTTATCTCCTCATGGCAGCTCATCCCACCCTACCTGACCTGGGTGCTGGAGGGGTTTCAGTGCTTGCTCTTTCCTGTGGCTGGAGATCCTGCCCTTCTTCAGGGAACAAATTCTGTGCTTTTCTTGCGTTGTGATTTGGGGTCCATTCCCCTGGATTGCACCCCCACAGCCCTGCCTGTACTCGCTGGTGCTCATGGAGCACCCAGAGCTCGTTGTGGGTGGGTGCAGTGGGCTCTGGTTGGCCCAGTGGACTCAGGTGGGTGTGGAGGGCTCAGATGGAGCCTGGAGCAATGGAAAAATATCCATGGCTTTGCTGTCCAGGTGATTTTCTGCAGCTTTCTCCAGGGGTTGGGTTTTCAGGGTCAGTGGAGGGATCTGTCTCCCCCTCCCTGTCTGGGATTCTCTGGGGCTCTCCCTAGACTACTTCTCTGGAGGTGCAGAGGGTCTGAGTGGCAAAACCTGCTGCCTGCATGTGACCTTCGGCAACTGCCATTCGCTGAATCATTTAAGACAGAATCAGACCAATTAAGGTTTGCTAATGAGAGGCCAGATGGCCAGGGAGGTGGAGCGGGAGGGAAGGAGCCATACAGGCTCTGGCTGCAGGTAGTGAGATGGAGCAGGGATGGATTTATGCTCCTGGCAGAGCTCTCGTCCACCTCCTTCTCCTGGTTTAAGGAGAAACTGATGATCTCCTTTGGAGGATGGAGGAATTTTTGGTCAATATGCTAAGAAATGGATGTGAAGCTGCAGGAGTTGACCCTTTGCATGGGGTGAAGATATTTGGAGGAGGATTAGTCTGATTTTGGGTGTCTCCAGCCCATGCACCGCACTGGTTCATGGCAATCTTGAACTTTTCATGATGGCAAATTCAAGGAGGCTTGCATAGGTGCAAGAGACCTGGATCATGAAGCCAGAGCAACCCCTGATCCCTCTCCTCCTTCAGGAGCCCGGATCAGCTTTCCTGCAGTTGGGTGTCTCCATCGAGCAGCAAATCCAGGTGATCTTCAAGGTGCTGGAGGAATACGACTGGGGCTCCTTTGCTGTCATCACCAGCCTCTACCCAGGCTACAACATCTTCCTGGACGTCATCCGCTCCTTCACGGATGCCAGCTACTTCGGCTGGGAGCTGCAGGAGGTGCTCACCTTCGAGATGAGCCAGGAGCAGAGCAGCTCCAGGACACAGCGGCTCCTGCGCCAGATTGATGCCCAGGTCCTCATTGTTTACTGCTCCCGAGAGGAGGCTGAGTATCTCTTCTCCATGGCAGAACAAGCTGGGCTGGTGGGGCCAGGATACATCTGGATTGTGCCCAGCATGACGGTGGGCAACATGGAGGTGCCACCCTCGTCCTTCCCGGTCGGCCTCATCAGCGTGGTGACAGAGAGCTGGAAGCTGAGCCTGCGGCAGAAGGTGCGCGACGGCGTGGCCATCATTGCCATGGGGGCAGCCAGCTTCTTCCGTGCCCATGGCTACCTCCCAGAGGTGGGGCGAGACTGCTGGGCCCCCACCAGGGCCACCGCCACCAACAGCAGCTTCTACCGGTGAGGCTCGGGGACCTCCTGGGATGGGTGCAAAATGGGAGGAGTGGGGAAAAGGCGAGGGAAAGGCCAGGGGGGAGGGGGATGGACCTGGCCAGCAGCAAGGATGGTGCTCACCGAGGGCTACAGCTGGTAGTCCATGACTCTTGGCTGGGCTTCTCCTGGAGCATCTCCCCAGAGATCTCCCAGCATCTCCCTTGCCTTTTCCCGTGTTTCTTGGTGACTCAGGACCTCTGGGGGTCTCAGGGGGGCTATCATAGCTCTGTGGCACCTCGGGGCTGCTGTGGCAGTCTGTGCATCCTCAGCCCTGCAGTGGGCCATCATCCTTGGTGCCTCCTTGCTAGAAGAGCTTTCTCCAGCTCCCCTCTGCCCCTTGCATGGTGGTTAAAGCTGGTCCCCAGCTCTCAGCCCCACATGTCTCCATGGGACCTATGGCAGCCTGGCTGAAGGTGGAGGAGGAGGAGGAAGAGAAGGAGGGCTGTACAGTGCAGGGCTGCACAGCCAGAGGCTTACAGGGTCTGTGTCCCACCAGGCACCTCCTCAATGTGACATGGGAGCACAGGGACTTCTCCTTCAATGAAGGTGGCTACCTGGTCAAGCCCACCATGGTGGTGATCACACTCAACCAGCACCGGCTCTGGGAGATGGTAGGACCCCCAGGCCCCCTGGGATGGGCACACTGAGGGGTGGCTGGGCAGGGTGAGCCTGGGGCCATGCACAGGCTGGGGTCCCACCCTGGCGTGGGTTGTACCACACAAAACCCAGAAGTACCATGGCTGGTCCCAAAAGTACCCGTGGTGGGGGTTTGCAGCAATGATGAGCACCAAACCTCTGCCAAGAGTTGTCAGTTTTCCCTTGCAATTTGGCTGATAAGTCCAAAAAACATCAGAAATGCAGATGCCCACCTCTGGAGAACAGCAGCCAAACACCTAGACCTGAAACAAGATGGATGGAGAGTTTTTTGGTAGTTTGAAAGTATTTTGGGTAAAGTTTGGCCAGGTGTGTGCTCACCTGAGTGTGAAGCTGGGGGCTCAGGAGGAAACACCTCACCCCATGGTCCAGGGGAATGTGGGGAAAGGGATGCTGAGATGGGGCTCACAAGGAATAAGCACCAAAGGTGGGAGGATGGATATGGGATCCTGTGAGACCCCCCCAGAGCCCCTCACTGGGGTGACCATGTGCTCTCCTTGAGGGCAGGTGGGCAAGTGGGAGAAAGGCATCATCCACATGAAGTACCCGGTGTGGCCCCGCTACGGCTCCTTCATGCAGCCCGTGGTTGACAACCGCCACCTGACAGTGGCCACGCTGGAGGAGAGACCCTTTGTCATCGTGGAGAACACGGACCCCAGCACGGGCGTCTGCGTGCGCAACACCGTGCCCTGCCGCAAGCAGACCAACTCCTCCCAGAGGTGAGCAGGGACACGGAGCTCCCTTGGCACGTGGTGTCCACGGTGCTCAGAGCATCTCTGTTTGGTCCAACCCACCTTTCCTGGTGTGTTTCCAGTGGTGATGGCCTTGTGGATCCCTACACCAAGCTGTGCTGCAAAGGTTTCTGCATTGACATCCTGAAGAAGCTGGCCAAGGCAGTGAAGTTCTCCTATGACCTCTACCTGGTGACCAATGGCAAACATGGCAAGATCGTCCGTGGGGTCTGGAATGGCATGATTGGTGAGGTAGGGATGGGCACGGCTCAGACCTCCACTTGGGCACTCCCTGGAGGGCACCACTCACCCCTGAGCTGTGCCTTTCCTGGTGAAGATGGGATTTGTGATGGGACTGTGGTCAGGGGACAGCTTGGCACGAGCTCCTCCTTGGAGGAGGAGTCAGACGAACACTTACAAGCCCCCAGCAGGTTGCATCCGGGCCACTGCTCAATTAGGAAGCTAATTTTTTTTTTTTAAAAAGGCAGAAATTAAGGCTGGAAATTCTGGAGATGAGGAAATGCCTGGGGAAAGTGGTCTGGGTCCCTCTGCCCATCCCAAGCTCACCTATCCTTTTCCAGGTGTACTACAGGCGCGCAGATATGGCCATCGGCTCCCTCACCATCAATGAGGAGCGGTCTGAGATTGTGGATTTCTCTGTGCCCTTTGTGGAGACGGGCATCAGTGTGATGGTGGCCCGGAGCAACGGCACCGTGTCCCCCTCCGCTTTCCTGGGTGAGCCCTGTGTCCCCCTGACTTTCTGCAGGTTCATTCCATGCTTCCTACAAATGCAAATTGGAAATATTGTTCCGTTTTAGTAACTTTCAAGAAAAAAAAAACCTAAGTCATAAGGGATGGAGATTGTGCTGTCGGCTTTGGGGCTTCTTCCTTCCCTGCCTGAATAATCCTTTTATTATGGAGATGGAGGCTGGAGACTGAGGCTGGGCTCAGTGGTTTTCTCTCTTCTTTTTTTTTGTGTGTGGAGGAGGGAGGACAGGGACATAGGAGGACTTGCCAGCTTGGAGCTCTGCTTTGGGGACCCATCTCTGCCACCAGAGCCAGTGGTTAAGCCAAGTGTAGTAAACCACCAGTGCTAAAAGTTTTATTTAATGAGTTTTACACCACCAAAGCTGCAACCTAGGAAGGGGAGGATGGGCCAATGTGGTCAGGAATTTCAGCTCGGGCAGCGCTCTCAGCTCTCAGCAAGGGCACAGCAGCAACGTCCCAGCTCAGCTGGTGCTGGGCTCGTGTGTGGGGAGGGTGTAGGTGGGTGGGTGGGTGCCAGGGATGCCATGGAAGGTGGGACCATCAGCCTGGCACATCCTCCTCATCTTGTCCCCCCCCACCACGAAGCCCAAACTCTCATGGAAGCAGGGTCACCTTCAGCAGCCCCAGGGACAGGCAGAGCATCCTGCTCTGGTTTGGCAGGGCCGGGGTCTGCAGTCCCCATGTCCCTGTGTCTCCTGCCTCTGCACTAATGAGCCACATCCCCATCAGGGGAGGCCTCTCCTCCCTGACAGCGAAGGACGCGCTGACAAATGCACCTCGGTGGCTGCACGTTGATGGCTCGGATGCATCCCCGGTGCTCCTGCTGCTCCATCCTGTATCACCTTGGGCAGGCAGGCGCTCATTGCCTGTCCCCACTCATGGGGGGCCCTCCCCAGGGCTGAGCAGGGCTGGGGGGCTGGTTCTGTGCCTAATGCAGGAACAGTCCTGAGGCCAGAACCATCATGGGGGACAACCTGTGATCCCATGGGAAACCCTCCTGCAGTGACCCTGGAGATGGGCAGCATTTTGTAAAGATCTCCCTGTTGGTGAGAACCTGATTTGGTCTAGGCAGGGAAGCATGGCTGCATCCCCTAGCTCTGCAGCAACACCTCTCCCCCCTGATTCCCTCTGGAGATGCTTAGCCATGGTGCTGCCAACCTCCAGCTTCTCTCCAAGGAGGGGCAATATGCAGGATGAGCCCCATCCATCCAGGAGGGCTCCTCGCAGTCCTCAGAGGACCAGGGGATGTCCTTGGAAGCTCACAAATTTCTACTTGCTTTGCAGAGCCTTACAGCCCAGCTGTGTGGGTCATGATGTTTGTCATGTGCCTCACTGTGGTGGCCATCACTGTCTTTGTGTTCGAGTATTTCAGCCCCGTTGGCTACAACCAGAACCTCACCGGTGGCAAGAGTGAGTTGGGGAGGGGGGAGCTGGGCAGGGGGACACGTCCCTGGCTGGGCTGACAACTCTCCCCTCTGCTCCCTGTCCCTGCAGGGCCAGGAGGTCCCTCCTTCACCATCGGCAAGTCCGTGTGGCTGCTGTGGGCTCTGGTCTTCAACAACTCAGTCCCCATCGAGAACCCCAAGGGCACCACCAGCAAGATCATGGTGCTCATCTGGGCCTTCTTTGCCGTCATCTTCCTCGCCAGCTACACAGCCAACCTGGCTGCCTTCATGATCCAGGAGCAGTACATTGACACTGTGTCAGGGCTCAGTGACAGGAAGGTGATCATTGGGGTGGGAACCCTAAAAAATCCCTAAAAAAAAAACTTTTTGAAATTACTGGCAGTGATGTGTGTGTCACTGCCAGTTGGCTGGGCATGAGTGCATGAATAGGGGGCTGGCTGTGGGGAGGGGACATGCTGGGGACATGGGCACCATGTGATGCCACCCCCTGGGGCTCCCATTGCAGTTCCAGAGGCCACAGGAGCAGTACCCACCCTTCCGCTTTGGCACTGTCCCCAACGGCAGCACCGAGAGGAACATCCGCAGCAACTACCCCGACATGCACACCCACATGGTGAAGTACAACCAGCGCTCGGTGGAGGATGCCCTCACCAGCCTCAAAATGGGGTACGGCTCCCTAAGACGGGGTATAGCCCCCCCAGATGGAGTATGGCCCTCAGAGCTCCTCCAAATGGCATACAGCACCCCCAGATAACTATGGCTCCCTGGAATGGGGTACAGCACTTCCCAGATGGACGAGGGATTTCTCAACTGGGGTACAACCCCCTAGAAGTCGGATGTGAGCCCCCCAGGCTGGGTACAGCTGTCCCAGACAGGGTTGCACATGGCTCTGTGCATCTTCCCTGGATGAAGTACAGGACCCCCACATCTGCACAACCTGCTGCAGATGGGGTACAGCTCTATACAGCTCCCCTCAAAAGGGATGCAGCTCACCCCAGATGGGGCATGGATCCCTCAAGTGGTGCACAACTCCCCCCAAGGTTGGGTACTTCCCCTCCAAGTGTGATTACAGCACTCCAGGATGGGTCAGGGACCCCTAGAGAACACAGAACTCCCTCCAGATGGGCTACAGCTTTCTGAAAGGGATAGAGCTCCCCAAACAGGCACAACCCTCCCCCACTAAGGGGCTTTCAGACCGCCCTCACCCTTCCTCCTGTTGGTGGGGCAGGAAGCTGGATGCCTTCATCTACGACGCGGCGGTGCTCAACTACATGGCGGGCAAGGACGAGGGCTGCAAGCTGGTGACCATCGGCAGCGGGAAGGTGTTTGCCACCACGGGCTACGGCATCGCCCTGCAGAAGGACTCGCGCTGGAAACGGGCCATTGACCTGGCCCTGCTCCAGTTCCTGGGAGACGGTGGGTGTTTGTGTGAGCTCCTCGTTAGCCCTGTCCCCATCCTCACCCCACCCCTGCCTGCAGGGTAACCCAGGGGACAGGGCTTTGGTCCTTGTCACGGCTGACATCCTTATGGCAGGATGGCACTGAGGCACTTCACCAGCTCCTTTCAGGGGATACGAAATCCTCTGGATGTTGTGAGTGTCGTTCCCTCTGGGGTTGTAAAATCCTGGAGTTGGCTGTGCACAACATTTGACGGTCCTGAGGAGAAGCCTGGAAAGAGGACAGTAAGCATGGCTGGCTGGCACGTGGGTGGGGGACAGAGTCAGGAGAGGACCTGGAGAGGGACAAGTGTCTGGTGGGATGCTCAGGGCAATGGCAGCAGCAGCGTTACGTGATTCCAGCTCCAGAGGCTCAGGGGTCTCTTTATCTTCCTCCACCCACAGTAGGGTGGAAGGGGGCAGGGGTGTGCTTGGGAAGATGATTCCCAGGGGTGGATTTTCACCCCCTGCAGTGTTTTGCATGTCCCAGGTGAGACCCAGAAGCTGGAGACGGTTTGGCTGTCAGGGATCTGCCAGAATGAGAAGAACGAGGTGATGAGCAGCAAGCTGGACATTGACAACATGGCTGGGGTTTTCTACATGCTGCTGGTTGCCATGGGGCTGAGCCTGCTGGTCTTCGCTTGGGAGCACCTCGTCTACTGGAAGCTGCGCCATTCCATCCCCAAGTCCCACAAACTCGACTTCCTCCTGGCCATCAGCAGGGTGAGGGATGCTCACAGGGGCTTTCAAGGGGCCCAAATGTCTTCACACGGTGTCACAGGGATGGGCACAGCTTGGTGGGCATTGTCCTTTGACCTGCATGGGAAGGACTGGAGATGAGCTTGCTGATGTGAGATCTTGGTGAGAAAAGCCAGCTTTTGGGGAAAGGGCTCAGTTGTAGGAATGACCTCACATCCTTATCAGCATCCCTGGGGAAAGGGGTGACAGAGGATAGTGTCACCCATGCTGACAAGTTCTGGGGATCCTGGGGAGGGGGCATCAGTGCTCTGAAGCTTCCTCAGCCTCAGCAGCATGACTTCAGCTCAGCAGGGTGGGCTCAGGGGGGCAGGACCCCACTGACCTTGCTGACGATGGGGGTGGCCCCATTTCTCCCCGCAGGGCATCTACAGCTGCTTCAATGGCGTGCAGACCCTGTCGAGCCCCAGGCGGGCGCCCACACCTGATGTCACTGCCAGCTCAGCCCAGGCCAACGTGCTCAAAATGCTGCAGGCAGCCAAAGAGATGGTGACGACGGCCAGCGTGGGCGGCTCGCTGGAGCAGGCCACGCGCACCATTGAGGACTGGAGCAACCACAGCGAGCGCCTGCAGACCACCTTCTCCCTGAGGACACCCCAGCTCGTGGTGCAGAACAGCACTGGCGCACACCGGGGGCTCCCCCCGGGCCCGCACCCCGCCGAGAGGCTCGGGAGAGCCTGTGCTCCCAAGGGTGCTCCCCTGGGGCTGCCGCTGCCCCAGCCCATCCCCGTGGACTCTCGTCTGCACGGGGAGGAGAACTGGAGAGGGGAAAACGAGCACCCCCACCTGCTACACCCCCTTAAGTTTCGGGGTGGCTGTGTAGGGGATGAAGCCCGCACAGGTTTCCCCCACCTCCTGGTGAAGACTTCCCCAGGAGGAGATTTTGGGGAGCAGATGCTGGTGGGGAACCATGTCGGGGCTCCCCTCCCGCCCCCCACATCCCCCAGGGACCTCCCACCACCGGACATCTACAGGGAGCACAAGCGGCCGTCGGGACGGGGGGAGCGGCTGCAAAACAACCCCGTGCTCCAGAGGGACGGGGCACTCGGGGGCTCGGGGACTCTGCCCCGGCTGCTCTCGGCAGCGGAGAAGAAGCGGGAGGTGAGCAGCGCCTTCCTGCCTCCATCCTGCTCCCGCGGAGCCTTCCCCAAAGTCAGCAGGACTTGCAGAGGCAGGGCCGAGCCGGCGCGGCCGGAGGCGGCGGCGATGGAGCGGGAGAAGCTGAGCCGGTGGGCGAGCTCGGCCGGGGCGCCGGGGCAGCGCGGCGAGAAGCGGCCCCCGGCGGGGCTGAGGCGCTGCGGGGCTCCGCGCCCGCCCGCCCGCGCCGACCTGCCCGACCTCTTCCCCGAGGCGGAGGCCGGCTCCGGCTGCGGCTCCCGCTGCCCTCGGGCCGCTGGCCGGCTGCCGCCGCGCTCGCCCGTCACCAGGCTGCCGTCTTACCGGGAGGCTTGTCGGCAAAACCTCCGCGCCGCCTTCACCGTGCCGGCGTGCGCTGCCCACGCCTGCGGGAACTCCTTCGCCAACCCGCCCCTCTACGCGAGACACCTCCCGCGGGGGTCCGCGCCGTCCCGGGAGCACCCCGGGGTGCACCCCGGTGAGCGGGGAGCCGGGCGCTGGGACGGCGCCTGCAGAGACTGCGGGAGGCGCGCGGAGCTGGCCTGGCTGCGGGTGGTGGGGACAGACAGGAGGGACCCGCTGGTGGCCCGCGGGGTGGCGAGTCCCTGCGCTGGCGGGGCCTGGCGGCGGGTCTCCAGCCTGGAGTCGGAGGTGTGATGGGGGGACGGGGGGTGTCCGAACCCCGAACCCCTCTGCCTGCCCTCTGCCCGGGTGTCCCCACGGGCCCGCCAGCGGCTCCCGGCCGGGCTCCGGCCTCCCCCGGTCCTGCACGGCCGGCAGCGGGATGCTCCAAGCGGCTCGGCGGGTCCCGCTGCGTTCTTTGGAGGAGTCGGAGGAGCCTGGCAAAGGCCAGGACGTGCTGGGTCCAGTTGTCCCTACAGGCGGAGCTGGCATCGGGAACGCCAAACGCATCGCCGCCGTTTCCCCGTCACGTTTTGGTGTCATTCAAAGGACTCGAAACGCCATGTCCAGGTCATTAAAAGGACATTTTCAACTGCCTGGGGACCCTTCTTACATCCTACGGGGCTGCCCTTGGCATCGTGGATTGCCATGAATATTCGTTGTCCTGTGCACCCCCTCCCCGTCCGTGTCCCGTTACCGCTGAGCCGCGGCACAGGCTCGTCCCAGCAGCAAGGGAAAGCTGGAAAAGGAAAATGGCAGCTGCTCGAGGGGTTCATTGGGAGCCGTCAGCCTGGTAGAGGCTGGAGCCGAGCGCTGGAGCCGGGTTGATGCCCCCTGCTCAGGCTTTGGGGTGCTTGGCACCGATGGCCCTGAGCTCGGCTCAGTGAGTGATGCTGTCACGGCTCCAGACACAGCCTGGCAGGGATCTCCAGCTCGGCACAGCAGCTCCGGGAAGGTGTTCTGTGGGGAATGAGAAAGGGAAAAATTCCTCCCAACTTCCCAAGCTGATGGAGCCATAAATCAGGTGTGATAGATGAGCCGGGTTTAATTCTTCTCTTCATGTACGTCTGAAACAGCCCTTTCCCTGCCGGGCAGAGCAGGCCGTGCCTCACAGCAGCCTCAGGCAGGGGAGGAGGTCTTTGGGAAATAGGGGAGGAGGTCTTTGGGAAATGGGAATTGAGGCTCCGGGGCCCCGGGATGCAGCCGGGGCTCTGCTGGGCGGTTCCAGCCCCATCCCAGAGCAGCACGACCAGGACTACACAGAGCTGCCCGTGACTGGCTGGCAGGCTGTCCCAGGGAGATGCGAACACCCAGCCCCTCTTCCCAGCTGGTTTGGCATTGCCTTCCTCCATCAATGTCTCCCCGGAAAGCTGCTCTAGACCTCCTTTTTTTTCTTCTTTTTCTTCTTTTTTTTTTTTTCCCTTTTTTTTCCCCCCCTCTTTTTAAAATTTTCTTTTCTGTCTATTAAAACACAGTTGTTGGGGGTTGCTGGCAGCCACCGAGCAGCTGGGGCCAGTAACAGCGAGGGGACGATGGCAGGGACTGCTCTGCTCTGTGACACCCAGCCCTGCCCCAGGGATGGCTGCAAAACCCCGAGGAGGTCCAGAAGGGCCCGGCCACGGCAGTATCTGTCTGTCCACCCATCTGTCCATCAATGCATCCACCCATCTGTCTGGGGTTAAATCCTGCCAGTCCTCCCCATCCCCCAGCCTGGCTGCCATCACACACTGGTGCCGGCGCTTTAATTCCCTTTACTTATTTATCATCCCAATTGTCTCTTAATGGCTTTGGCAGCCCCTCCAAGCCTCCTGGCGAGGGGGGGAGGTGCTGATGTATAAATAAAAGCCATACATAAGTAAATCCGATTGAAGAGGAGGGTATTCGTCCAGGCTGCCACAGGTGATGGCACCCATTCACCCGGGGCAGCTCTTGCCCCAGATGCCCCCTGGAGTGACAGGCTGGTTCCTGCCAAGCTTCAGTGTGGCCTTGGGAACTTTCCCTCAAATTGTGGCTCTCTGGCTTGAGGAAGCCAGCACACACAGCTGCAGTCAAACCTGAGCTGAGGTTGGGGCTGTGACAGCAAAGGGGAGCAGAAAAGGGAAAAAAAAAAGTATCAAAAATCCCCAACCCACGTTTTCAATTAATTAGTGATGTCGCTGGTGACTCAGCAGAGGCCAAATGGAGCTGCTTCATGTTTTATAGAAGGGCTTTGCTGCAGGAGGCTCAGGACAGCAAGGGACAGGGCAAATGGGGTGCAGGGGGTGCTCCCAGGGGAGGTGGCCCCAGGGTTGGATGTCAGCACCCGCTGTAAGGCCAGGGCTATTCTGGGTGCCCCATGTGAATGCCCAGCTCCCTGGCCACCATGGTGGTATTTACATAATCATTTTTGCATGCCAATTGGGATGAAAAAGCAGTTTTTCTCCCATTCCTGGTGCCAGGCGCTGGGCACTGGTGGGAAAGGAAGTGTTTGAGGCATGACCAGTCCAGTGCAGGTGGGATCTGTGACCTTCAAGGACCAAGAAAGGACCAAGCTGCTCCTGCAGAATTTCCCTGCTCGTTGGTACACTAGAGACAAACCTTCAGGGAAGCAGCAGTCTGGAAGGACCCTCTGGCTAGGCTTTCCAAAGAGGGGCTGGGTAATTTAGTGTTTAACAGACGTTGAGGGATATTATTTCTTTTTGGTGAAATTGTCTAATCAATCACTTTTTAATTCAGCCTGCTCTGGCACCTAGGGCACCCTGGGAGGCTGTGGGCTGCTATGCAGAGAGAAATAAGGCTGGATCACTGCTGGGTACCCACCTGTGGGGCTCAGCCCCAGTGAGGGGGGCAGGCAGTGTCCCCCAAACCCACCCCCCTGCCTCTGCCAGCTCTGACCCACTGCCCCATTGCTCAGCATCGTAAGACCCATCCTGAAGAGGAGAGGGGGAACAAAGCAAGCGAGCACAGGTCAGTCACTGGGAAGGGGTTCCAACAGCAAGGACATGCTAGTGCTGCTGTGGGGAGATGGTGACTCAGGTTAGGGCAGAGGGGACTGGTTACATCACAAACCAGGACACATACGAGGCCAAGAAGGCGCTGGGGACAGCTGCCCTGCCTGGACCAAGGATGCCTGAGGGAGCAGCAGGTGCAGCCACCTCCTGGTTCCTGCCTCCTGCCAAGGCAAAGCCATGGCACAAAACCTTCCCCAGCTGAGACCCTGCAGCAGGTGCCCTTCCCTGAGCCCCTGACAGCTCTTGGGCTGCCTAAATCCACCCAGGGGAAAGGCTGGTGAGCACTTTCCTCAAACGTTCAAACAGCTGAATCCCCTCAGGGACACGTGGCTCCTTGGTGGTGGTGAAGCTTTGCCTAAAGCTTCTTCTCAGGTTCAAAGTCTTTCTTTCCCTGGCCATTGCTCTTCCAAGTGGTGCAATAGACTGAATTCCTCCCTGATGCCAGTTTGGCCTCAGATTTACAGCCCAAGCCCAAAATCCGCTGCTGCTTGTGAGGTCCTTCGAGAGAATCACAGTAGAAAGTGTTTATTTCCATCATAAAGATCTGCTTTAATATTTTAACATAAATCAAGCTGTGCTTTATGGTGATAATAAATTTGCTGGCAGAAACTGCCTTTGCAGCCTGAGACAGCGGAGCAATTCAATTTGTTTGGCTTTAAGTGTAAGGAGCCGTAATTGAGAAGGGGGAAGTACAGATGTTTTAATTGAGTTTGGAGCTAGCACCCAGAGTTGCAGTAGGCTAATAGAGAAGAGGTGAGGGTCTCCATTACCCTCTCCACTTGCTATTTCTCCTTGGCCTGCAGCCCCATCCGTCATGGCCATTCCCTCCAGGAATAGCTGCTCCGTGCCTAAGCATGAGGAAGAAAGGGATGCAAAAAGAAGTCAGGCTAAACCAGATGTATAATGTGCATTTTATTGGTTTTAATCCCATTTTTTAAAAACTAGTTACAGTCAGGACAAAGCATCACATGTGAATCTGCAATAACGAATTGTTAGTGCCGATAATGGCCAAATAAAAATAGACTTATTCGTGATGAGTGAGAGGAGAGAGCTTGTGCCCTGCACCATGGGGTCACCCAGCCTCCCCTCAGCCAGTGCTGGCTGCACTGAACCATTCCCTTCCTGTTTCTCCAGTAGTTTTTAAGGCATTGCTATGTCATGTTTTATATGAAAAATGTTCTCTGCTGTAGAGCTTCTTTCTGTTAATCACCCCAATTCCTCGGATATATTTGTTTTGCTACTGTGCAAGGACAGCCGGTGTCTGGGAATTGATGGTTATTTATTTGAGAAGCACTCATGCTTCTTGGGGAGCACAGTCCTTCTCAGTAAGGTACCATGGCAAAAGCTGGGGCTGGAACACAAGCCCTCAGCATCCCATTGCATCCAATACCTGGATCCAAGCAGCTCTTGGAGGTGCAGCCCCTCAGAAGTCACTGTCACACACTGTTGAGGGGGAGAGGGGGACACACAAGCCAGGGAAGAGAAGGCACATCTTTAAATATAAGAGATGGCAGAAAAAAGGGTGCCAGGCTGGTCTCCCTCCCTCCTGAGAAGGGAAGGGAGGGTGAAAGGAGATGAAAATAACAGGGAATAGCTCTGTTTCCTGGCTGCAATGAAATGTGAAGGCAAGAGACTGAAACGGGCATGTGGAGGGCTGAGCCAAGGGCCTTGCAACGCATGGGCAGCTCAGGGCAGACAGCCCTCAGCCCCTCCATCAACCCACATCTGCACACTCGTGCAGAGGGACAGCCCCCTCCGCCTCTCCAGCTTCCAAAGGCTCATTTCATCAGCATTCAATTCTCCATCTAGCTCTGCCCAGCTCCCAGCTGCCAAGCAGGTGGCTCCTAGATCAGCTGCCCCATGAATCTGCCCTCCAAACTACTGCTTCCTAAACAAGACACCAGCACCAGATACCTGTAAAATACCTTCTTAATTTGGTACTGAAGGTACCACATCAGCTTTCCAGGAGCACCTGGGGATGTTTAAACTCACTAGCAGGGGCTGCCAATGCCTGTTTAGGATCAAGCTGGAGAGAAGATGAACAGCCTCTCCAGATTCTCTCCAGGCAGCTCGGCAAGGACACAGTGGCGGTGCTCAGGCTTGAGAGGTGCAGGGTTTTGCTTTAAAAGCTATGAAGTGGTTTTATACAGCTCCAGGTACTTGCATATTCCCCCAGGAGGAGCACTTCAGGTCATATGGAAACCAGAAAGTCCTACTTGAAAACAGAGCTTGATTAAAAAGAGCTGCAGTTCAAAGCTTGCTTTAGTGAGCGATGACATTTAATACTGCAGCAAGTGCAGAGGGCAGGAGGACCTGACATGCACCTGACTTTGAACCTGCTTTGATAACAGGGGGTTTAATATAGTTCAGTGAAAACTTTTAAATTTCTTCCTTCTGTCAGGAAACCGCATATGATCTATCCCCCAGGGCATCTGAACACAGGACCTGGAGACACAGTGTAGTGTTCAGTGACCACAGTTATCCGAAAAGCAGAGACTCAAGGTAGGAGCAGCCCCAAGCCCACCTTAACCCTGTGCAGAAAGACAAGAGGGGGAATTCAAGCCCAGTTCCAGCAGAGTTTCAGGTTTTGCTCTCTCATTTTGGGAGCCCTGCTGCTGCAGGGCTGAGCCAGGGCACAGCACCTCCTCCAGCTCGTTCCCCTGAGTTAACACCCACCTTGTTTCAAGGCTAATTACCCATCACAGGAGCTGTGACCGCATCAGTGTGCACAGCCGGAGCCTCCCGCGTGTCAGGACTGGGAAATCAGCACCTCCCCCGCCCACACCGCTCCCGATCCCGATCTCGATCCCGGCCGCTGGAGTTCAGGGCCCGGCTGCTTGTACCAGCCCCGGGAAGAGCTGAGAAAGGGAGAAGGGCTCTGCCAGTGGAAAGCTCCAAGTCGTGTACTGGTGCTGAGGGAAGCAAGGCTGATTTCCTTTCCAGTGGGAAGAGCTGTATCCCTGCATGCAGAGGGGCACTGCTCTGCCCAACTGAGCTGTCACAGCACAGAAGAACAGGATGGAACTGTGAATGTAAACTCCCAGGCTGGAGATATCCAGCTCTAAGCAAAAGATCCCCGATTCCAGGCGATGTGCACAAACTGATAATGCTTCTAGAAAAAGAAAATGTAACAGCACAAAATTATTTCCTTCTGAATTAGGTCTATTTCCACCCTTTTGTTTTCCTCAGCGGGCACAGGAGGCTGGTCTGAAGGAGTCTCAACAGAAAGAAGAGACTCAGTTATCCCAAACTCCTGCCGTATTCTGCACAGCACATTCCTGCCTTTGGGAGAAAAGACATTTAGTGATGCAGTGAAGACTGTCTCTCTCCTGTGTGCAGAGACCTGCAGCACACAGAGGGCCACAGAGGGACAGACAGAGAACATGCTGCTCTGACGGAGCCAAAGGCAGGAATGGCTGGACACTGGTACAGGCTGCCAAGGGCTCAGCCCCAGAGCCTGTCTGAGAAGCAGGACTGTAACAAGGCTGAGTCCACTCCACCCAAAGTGGAATGAAGAAAGTCTGTTGTCACCAAGCCAACGGCAGGGAAACCTCCCTTCATATTGCCTCTCCCCCTCATTGCACAGTTCCAGATACCGTCCAGATACTGGGGGAGCTGAAGTGCTGGAGTCTCTGGAGCTCCGTATGCAGCTAACCCTCATCAGAGCTTTGACTCACTGAGGACAATGTTTGCAGTCACAAACATGAAGCAGGAGAAACCCCAAATGAGCACGAACACAATCCAGAAGCTGTGCCGGAAAGGGGAGAGGTGCTTGTTCACTGTCCCGCTGCCGAAGACCAGCTGAGTGTCCTTCCGACTGCAGTACGCGAGGAAAGCCGGGATGAGATACTGAATCCCATTCCCAGCGTAGGCTCCCGTGATCCCCACCAAGGACTCCAGATCGTGGGTGCAGAAAGCCACCAGCACTGGGGGAATCAGTGTGATGGCAGGAAAGACAATCCTATCCACCACCCACGGGTAGGTGCCCCCTTCTCTGTGGAAAAGCGTCTTCCAGTTGTTGCGCAGGGTCACTGCAATGATAGGGAAGTTGGTGCTGATGGTGAAGACCGGGAATAGGCCCAGGAAGTACCGAATGAAGGCCACACTGATGACCTCACAGTTGGTGAAGTTGAGCGTGTACATGTCCATGAGGGTGTTGTTGCGGAAGCAGTAAATGGCAGTGAAGGACAGGAGGCTGTAGAATGCCAGGATCAGGATGTAATCGAGCAGCACAAGCTTGTTGACGTGCTTCTTCTTGGAGATGGGAGTGATGAGGGATGGCAGGGAGTGCTGGCACATGAAGGAATAGACGCACACCCCAAACAGGTTGCGGATGCCCGACAGCTGGGCCATGGACGGGTGACCTTCGGCTTGGCCTCTGCTGATGCGGATGAGGGCCAGAATAATCATGAGGATGAAAGCTGGAGAGAGAGAGAAGGTCTCAGGTCAAGCCCAGGCCCACACTCCTCATGACCTCCTGCTGTTGCACTGCCAGTCCTGGCCCCAGCTTTCTCCTGCTATGCAAAAACATCCCCTTATCTCTTTGATGCACCACCTTATCTGAGGGTGCTACATTAAAGGCAAGGTGCACAGGAATTAATTGTGATTTGCTGTCAATGCTAGTCAGCAGATAAGGGAATGGGGCTCAGACATCTCCCTCCCACAGAGACTCACCCTCTCACCCCTGAGAGCACAGGGCTGCACCAAGCCCTTCAGAGGCAGAAGTCTGACATGGCTGGTGAACCCTAAGCCCTCAAAGGTTTTGGTCCATAGATGCTTCTGCCACACACACACTGGTTAAATACCATAATTTCAGAAGGGCTTAAAGATGTTTGAGCTCTGACTTGGCTCCAGTCAACCCCAGTAATAGTCCTACACATTTCCAACTGGACTAATGTTTTCAAGACCTCCCCTTTGTGCACAGGAGCAGCAGCTCCTCGCAAGCTTTCCTGTCCCTGGGATCTGTCAAGCATGATAGAGCAAGAGCTAGCCAGCCATTTCCTGGGTAGGAGAACAGGCTGTCTATAGCTAATCCCAGGGTGGAGAAGCCAGTCTGGAAGGGACTAAAGCAGCACTGAAAGACTGCTATTAAAATTCATCATTTCTAGACACAAAGTCTGCTTGTTTACCCTTCACTTATGTCAGGAAAAAGCCTAACAACATTTTACAAAGCTCATTACAAATAACAACGTGCCAGGGACAAAATGAATTGAGGAGATCGGGCTAATGCCCGTATTACTCTGAGGGTGAAAATTTGAGCCAGAGCAGTTACTGTGAGACTCTCATTCCTACCGTGGCATATAAAAGCAGCAGAAAACTAATTCTGGTGTCACAAAAATTGTATCAACCTGGGAAAGATGATCATCAGCTGCTGGAGTTAAAACGTAATGGGGAGAAAAGGACCTGCCTGGAAGGGCAGCAAGCAGTGAGATTTACAGTCTGGTGCTGCAATGGGTGAGCCACTGTGGCTTGCACAGAGCTGTCCTTGCACCAGGTCCAAGGCACAGAAACAGAGCTGTGAATTATCAGGTAATGAAAAAATCAACAAAATGCTGAGACAACTACTGCAGACAACTTTGAATGTCATTAATATAAATCCAGAGGAATTAAACAGAGCAGTGCACTGTTCAATCGTAGGAGGCTGGCACCAGTGCTGGGAGCTGGGCAGGCTCACCATGGGGTGACAAGATCACAGGCTTGCTCTGTGCCCAGTCCTGCTCCCCACAACAGGTGGCTGGAGATGGGAAACCCTGCCAGGGATGGGACTAGGGAAAATAGTTACAGACCAGTTAGCGAATGCTGCCTCTCTTGTGCCCAGCAAGATCACATTAATCTCACTGAGCATTGCCTCCCATACACCCTCAGCACTCTCCAAAACACTCCCTCAGAAATTCATGTTCTCCTGCAGCAAACACCAGCTCCATACTGAACCCTTCCCAAGGCACACACTGCATTTCATCCTGTGCTGCCTCAGGAAGCCTCTTCCTTCCCCCTGTTTCCCAGTGGCAGGGCACATCTACCAGCCCTCCCCAAACACCACACTGACAGCAGCAGATCCATTCCTTCACAATACCATGAGGCCAGATCATTTTGGGAGTGCTAGGCTCTATTTCCTCCCCCAAGGGCAGTCACAGAAAGCTATGGAAGGCAACAGCTCATTGCTCTGGGGTGTGCAATTCCCCCTGCCTTCACTCAAGCCGAGCAGGTGAGGGGCACTGCGAACAGGAGTACAGGTGCTGTGCCTCCCCCACTGCTCCCCAGAGGGGTGATGCTTGCCAGCCATATCTGCTCAGCAAGAGACCCACAAAGAGCTGTGTTCCAGGTGATGTGGCATGGCTGCACAGGCTACAAGGGAGAGGAAAAGATGCCCTGAGTAATAAGACAAAGCAGGTTGGGCAGCTCTGGAAATCCGCTGATACTGTTCCTTTCCTTCTTGTCTGGGAGAGGTGATTAAGCTCTGCAGCCCCATCCTGAGCTGGTCCTGTACCTGGGCTAAGACTTGATTCAGAAGTCTCACACCTCTTCCCCTGCACACCAGACAGTGGATCTCCTCATGCTCTGCTCAACACAGTAATGAGTGATCCATTTCCATCCCCCAAACCCACTCTCACCGTTGGCTCAAAGCTCCACTTTCTGCACCAGTGCCAACAGACCAGGTCAGGGGAACTTTCAGGCAGGCACCCCATCCTTGAAGCATCTCCCACAGACACTGCCCAACATGTGCTTTTCTGGCAGGGAACACTGAAGGAACAGAATTCTTGTGGATTCCCTAAATGATGGATGGTCTTTGGCTTAAGCAACTAGAATTTAATATATTTGTTTTTCATTAAATATGCATTTCAGAAATTTATTAAAATTACAAGGAGTGAGGATCCAATACTAATATCCAAACTAGTTTTGCTTCCAACAAAGCAAGCTCTGCTTCCCCTGCCTGAGCACTGGTGTTCTACAGATACAAGACCCTTGAGAGAAATGGTGCTGGGTAAACTGGAAACCTCCCCTGCACAATTCCAGCCTCAGAGAGGACGATAAAAGCCCTGCCCCATGGTTGTTTTCTCTCAGTCCCTGAGGCAGAAGAGTTTCTCACTCCTGGAACTGGAGAGCTAAAACACTTGCCTGTCAAATTTATTTCTCTGTCCATGAGAGTAGGCGAGCCAAAAAATGAAACTCTGAAACCAAGATATGGTTTGGATGATAAGTCAAAATGAAAAGAAGATGACAGGCTGATGGACAGGCAGCTTTGAGCAGAAAAGAGGCAGCACAGGATCCTCAGGCACATACAAAGCTCCCACTCACATCCCCTACCTGGGACAGCAGGCTGAAGGCAGAGTCACACGACACTATTTCATGTCACCTACTGTTGTCACATCAGCTGAGCAACAGCATTCCTTCACCACAAGATCCTGGTGAAGTAAGACATGGATTCACAAAAAAAACCTTGGTGGATTCCTCTCCACACAGAACAGAGGACACAAGCAATATGTTCCAGGTATGAAATACCTTCAGACCACGATCAACAGCACCCAGAGCTACCATGCAAGGCTCACAGTGATGGCACCTTGGATTGTTAGCTGGTTACATGAAAGATTTGCTTTAAGCTTTGTTTTATATAAATGCTTAAAAAGCAATCAAGAGTTTTGCTTTTCCTGATTTTTCCACAGTGTTAAACCCACTCCAAGCCCCCACACCACAGGCTTGGCAGTCAGCAAGGCACAGAGGCCACTTCTTGCCTCATCTTGTCTCCTCTAGCTGTTCAAGCACCATTTTTAGAGCAGGATCTAAGTGAGCCTGAGGAAAAGATAAAGAGGGGCTACGCCACAAAGGAAAATTGTGACGAATCTCATCCCAACCATCCAACTGCCTCTCCTGCAGACTCTCTTTGCTCCCCTCATTATCTGAGGAACAAATGTTCTTCTCAGATAAAGCAGACCTTGCAGTCAGCTACTGCTGCTTCTCCTGCTTGACTCAGGAGATGTTGATTCAGAGACAGGGCAGTTCTACTCTGGCTCTTGCAGGTGAAGGAAGGATGAATATGGATGAGCAGACGTCCAAAGTAGTACAGTTTGGGAAATATGTGAGTCTGAGGATATTAAGAAATACATTTTTGTGCATTTTGATAGAAACATAACAGAGCTCCAGAGAAGCAGAGAGGATAATTTAGCCATTCTGAGTTTAAGGATCATTTTACAGAGTCAGAGAAAACACCTCTGTAAATGAAAAATGGTGTTTGTACATGAGTTTCATCTCTCTGCAGAAAGTCTATTGCAGAAAAGAAAATAAGTCCAAGCCTCCCACACATTTTTTTCCCCTGTCATGGTAGGTTCCTGCAAGAGCTGATGTTCAGAATGAGCTTCTGCTTTAACCCCCTTTGCATCCCTGCAAGACATGGTACTTGTGAGATGTTCACATCTTCTCCAGCGCTGTCCCTACTCCCATTCCTCCTTCTACAAGGACAGCCTGGAGAGAACACCATCACACCTGCCTGCCACCTCTTTCAGGGACCAGAGAGGCAGTGGTGTGCAGCCACCCCATGCCTGGCTGCTCCCCTACCCCCAGCCATTTGTCTGAGCTGGTGCCACGACACGTTTGTGGCAGGGCCATCCGTCACTGCCGGCAGACGGTGTGACAGAGCTTTCCTGTCCAAGAATCAATATGCCAGGAAATAATGATAATGGATCACCCTATCCCAATGCACACCACTTCCTTCCCTTTTCATACATTAGGCAGCATGATGGATTCCAAAAGGAAGATGTTTTCAGGAGCTTCCTAACTCAGTCTCTTTGGAAAGGGGAAGATTTCTCCCACCTCAATCCTGTATCAAGTGAAAACACAGCAGGCCACTCTTAAACAGAGGAACAGATCTCATTTAGTTTAACATTAGGCAGCTCCTTCAGAAAGGGCACAAAACCAGGAGCATCTGCTCTGTACACACTGAACAGCCCAGGAACACATCAAGACAGTCCTACCTTCTGCATCCCCACCTGACACTTGTGCTGTCTACTTCCCTGCTGATGTCTTGGTGCCCCTCCTCAGAGCCAGCTGCCTTCCAGCAGGGATGTGGGCAAGTTGAAGAGCCCACTGCAACTCTGGAACCACCAGGCATTCTGGATCCTGTGGCATTTGAAGTATTAAAGCACAGCTGGAGTCCAACATGCTGGCAGAACAAAGTATTTGAAATTAAGACATTGATTTTTAAATTTAAAACTCATTTAGCCAGTTTCTCTTGCAGAAGCTATATCCTGCCACTTGTTCATGACCTCCAGTTCTCCACAAACTCCAGACCAGTATTAACTGATTAACTTCTCCAACCTTCAGAGGGGGTTTCTATATGAATTGACAGTAAAGAGGTAACATGAAAACCAGGTTTCCTCCATTAGATGTGGGAGCTGGAGTATTTAAGGATCAGATTTGACAATGACAGAGCCTAAAACACCATCTCTAGGAAGATGAAGGATTTATGAGTGCAGAGACTGTGGGGAAGCAAGATGGATATGTTCATAGAAGACAGCAATTCTCCAGAGAGAAGCGTCAGAAGGAAAAGAGGAGGGAAATTACCTCCCAGAAAAAAGGTATGAGCAAAAGCTGTGGAACATCACTGTGGCTCCTTCCTCTAATGGAGAGCAGGGACTTGTCTAGACAGTGTTACCCTCCCTGCCCAAAGCCTGAGGCAGGGTCCACGTGGCAGGGGACTATTGCTCATACACAGGAGTGTGACACAGCTTACCAAGAAGGCAAGAAAAAGCCTCTCAGGCACGTTCACTGCTCCAGGCCTGGCTTGCTCCTGCTGCAGCCAGCTCAGACACTGCTGCCTTGGGCCAGGTAGAGCCGCTTTTCTTCACTAAGGGAAACTCCATTTAAAAAGTACTCCCAGGACCTTTCGGCAGCCAAAAGCACTTCAGTGGAGCTTCTCTGCTCTAAGGGCATAATTTCCCTGCTTTTCTTCATCAGGCTTGTGATACTATAACCAAGATTTACAAGTAGCTTCCCCAGCTGTGGTAACAACACCTGCCATGAAACCAGTGTAGCTGCCCCATCTCAGCCCACATCAGCTTGTCCCACAGACATCTGCACACCTGTAACAGTTCACAGGAGAAAAATGGCCTTGCACTTGGACGTTTATCACAGATGCTTTTCCTCAACATATGGGAAGGAAAGAGCAGCCAGCAAGGCTTGTTTGCTTCTGGGGGAAAATTACCCACATGGTTTATGGTCCTCTCTCTGCTGGTCACCTTTGGCACAAGAACCATAAAACCTCTGCAACCAGGACTCTGCTCTCAGCTCTGCTGCTGGCTTGGTCTATTAGCTCTGACAGTCACTTCTCCGTCCATGTCATAATTTAGTCTTCTGAGAGAAGGGAATAATTCACACTTTGGTGTCACTGTGAGCCCGAACTATGGCTATGCATGATTTGGAAAGCACTGGCTGCAGAGCACCCATGTCCCATAACATCCAGGTGCTCTGCAGACTTAGCCATATCTTGCCCATTCTGCCTTGGGCCCTACACAGCCAAGTTTTTTATTATCTTGTTCCACCAACATCCAACTCCGAACAGAAAGCAGCTTTTCATGCCACAGCCCCCTGTGAAAACCTGCGTGGGCAGACCCTTTTGAAGGGTTGAATATGACCTTACATTTCCAGTTCCTCTTCTTCAGCTCTCAGGCCCATCAGTGTCTCCTGCTGCCTGAATAAAATGCTCTTTTCATTATCTCAGTGGTCCCGTCCAGAACGGCAAACCACTCTCCATCTGCATCTGAAGCTCACAAGGTTCTCTCTCTCACACAGGCACTGCTTCACCCCGTTGCCTCCCACAAACAGCACTGAAATGAGCTCCTCAGCCAACAATTCCAAAAGCAGGAATGACAGAAGCACAGCATTTTAACTAACTCTTCATAAATATATTCAATTCTCTTAGTGAATTATTTACCCTGGACTCTAGCAGAAGCTTCATCTGCTCCAAAACGGATATAAGAACATGAAGTAACTTTGTTGAAGCAGCTTGTCAGAATGAACATGCAACAGTGTCCTGATTTACAGTCCAATTCCCTCATCCTCCTGTATGCCCTGCAGTGTGAAAGGAGAGGGGCAGAGATCACAATGATCCCTCCTTAAGCTATTTGCAGAAAGCTCAATTTCTGATGTGAAAAAAGGCCACCCACCTTGAGGACTGTGGGCACTGGCAGACTAATTTCTCAGCAGGAGACTGGAAATGCAGGACTTCAGATAACTGTCACCTCCTCCTAAATCAGCCTCCTCTGTAATTCTCAGTCTCAGTACTTGAAGGGATGTAGCACAGTGACTCCGGGTTTCTGCAGCGAGTCAACTCCAGCACAGACACTTCAGCTGCTAAGGATGGCACTGAGAGTTACCTGAGACTGCTCACAGGGTGAGATGGTCTGAGACCAGTTCTCTGCAGAGCAGTGCTGTAAACAGCAGAGCTCTGGTGGAAAGAGCAGAAGTATCAGAGAAACCACCAGATACAGAATGTCAGCCCCCCTAGCATGCTCTGGACAGCCCTTTCCTAGTTTCTGCCCCAGAAGCCTTTTACCAAGTATCCTGGAAGGGAATGGGATGGAGAAAAGACAGGTTTAACACAGACGTCCCAGAAATTCTTGTCTGCTTTCCCTCCATCTTATTGGCCAGGGGAAAGAGCTGTAGAGATTTTATTCCTGAGCATGTAATTGCGAGATCACTGTTTGGGCAGGGTTGTGAAGGCTCTGTCTCAAGGGCTGCATTTACTTGAATAGATCCCTGTGATCCAACAGGGAGAGTGAACTGAGCCTGTTCAACCAAACCCAGAAGCTTATTACTCTATGAACTATCTCTTCATTAAAACACAATACTTTCTAATAACTACAATACAGCATCATGAGCAGCACACAGAGCACAGGCCCCATGTGGGAGCTGTCTGGGAACATTTGGCAGAGACAATTTAATAACAGCAGCGATAATCACACTACCAATGTCTTCAGAGCCAGCAGTCCTCACCTACAGAACTGGACATCTCAGGCTGCAACAGGCTGCAATTAATCGGGTTAGCTGCTTAATACACAATAGCCCAATATTTGCTGCTCAGCTCCACCAAGCTCTGTCCTTTTGTTATCTTTCCTAATCCATACCCTATCCCATGATGCTGCTAGACAGTTATTATCCAATATTATCCAATAATAAAGAGGTAGGGCTGTGCCCGTGAGCTGCATCCCCTCTGCTGTGAGAGGTGCATGGGACTTTCCTGGCTCAGTCCCTCTTATTGGGCTGTGCCCTTCAGCAGCTCACCCCTAACAGTACCCACTTGATCAGGATTGAAGAAATGAGAGGGAAAAAAACCAGCTAGATAAGCAAGTCTCTTTAAAGAGCAACCCATCGCCACCATAGATTTAAACCCTCCAGGAAAAAAAAAAGTGTCTAAAATCCAAACAGCAGAATTGGAAATACCAACAGCTGTAAATTTATTGATGGCTTAGTTGGTTTAGCCTTCTGCACTTTGTAAGAGACCTGGAAACAGGCTCCAAAACTGGTAAAGGAATTGCCCTAATAACAGTTCTACACTGTCCCAAGGCTGAAGTGGAAGAGAGCTGAAAGGAAGGCAGGAACTATACTTTGGGGAAGGACTCTCCTCACCCTATAGGAACAATCTGTACTCACATGGCCCCAGAGCTGGGTGAGCCAACAAGGTTCTAACCACAAATCAAAAGAAGGCTTCACTGTAGGCACCACTGTCAGGATTTAAACCAAATGATATTTCATTACTGGCCCTTTCTTCAGGGAAGCACAGTAGGCAGGCTCCCTGTTGCACCCCTTAGGATGCCTCTGCTCCATCTCCCAAGGCAACTTAGGTACCTGCAAAAGGCTGACAAAGCAGTCTGAGGAGCTTCTGCATTGGGAAAGGGATAAGAACTCGGGTAGGCAAAGCCTTACTCATCTGCCAGCTCCTGGAGAACAGAGATCTCTAAGCAAGGATAAGGCCAGCAGTTCAAGCACCAACTGCTGCACTGAATTTAACCATTGGCACTCACCAATGCCAAGTGACAATCAGCTCTGCAGCCAAGTGTGTAAGCTGCTACTCTTCAGAAGACTGGCAACAGCTCGATTCCTCTGGAAGCCTTCTCTGCCACCAGCCCCACTCCACCTGGAGACACTGATCCACCCTCTGTGCTCCTATCAGTCCTGGCAGGGAAGTGTCTTGCCATGCCAGCCTTCTTTCCAGATGAGCTGTCCATGATCAACAGGCCCAGACAAGGAGAGCCCATCTGTCTAGGCTCTCTAGCAGCACAACACTTGGGCTTGGAAGCTCCTCCTTCAACTTTCTCCTTTGAGAGGCTTCAGAGGTGCCTGTCCTGGCTTAGTCCCTTATCCTGGGAGGACGCCAGATAAAGGGCTCATCCCTGGAACATCTCCACATTCTTTGAACTGGCCCATTTTTTAATTTCCAGCTCAGATCCCAGTGTTTAAGGCTATTTTTCAGAGAGAGAATTAATTTTTTTTTACCTGTGAGGTGTGGAATAAGACTGCTGTAGGCTTTGATAGCACAAGGCTCTGGAAGAGGCTGGTGACATTTGATTATCACTTAGATCAGGAGAGAGGGAAAGCAACTTTCAAAGGCAAGGCTGACACTGTTACAAACACCAGCAGAAATGACCTTCATACACAGCTAGAGCTCTCTGCTGCCAAGAACCATCCTCTCAGCTGCTATCATCTGAATCACCAGTACACCTGGGGCAGTGCTGCTTTACATCAGCCTCTCCTGCTCAGAAATCCAGGGACTTTACACCAGGCTGGGGAGAAGGGTGTGTGGTGGGTCCTGTGGGAGGCACTGACCTCCCAGCTCAGGGGGGCTTGAATTTTTCAAATCATGATGCAAAGCACGAGTCAGATTCCCATCCACACCAAGCCAATGAGCACAGGTAAGCTGAATAAGCCACTGTCCACACAGGAAGGTTTTCTCTCCCCCACACAATAAACAGACAGGCAGGAAGCTGCAGTGTTGCTCTGCTGCTCAGAGTGCTTTGCAGAACCATCCTCAGCACCATATGGCTAAAACCAACCAAAGGAAAGTGAAGGAAAGGCACAGCTTATATCAGGACAAGGAGCTCACATCTGGCCATTCACATGCAGGCAGCAAAAGTCCAGAAGACCACAAAACACTACCCAAGACCATTCTTTAGGATCTAAGCTCTCTAAACACCAACCTGTGTTTATTCACAGCCTGACTTTCGCAGGAGGGGACAGCAGTGATGTGAGGACATGGGAGAAGCCAGTTTGACAAATCTCAGCAGTATGGGATTGATCCTTACCCCAGGATCTGCAGCAAAAGCTTTTTCCTGCCCCCTGCATCACGTGGCTTTCTGACAAATTGTCTTTCCCAATAAATCTATCCCTCATTGTACACATACGGAATCTGTTCTTCTAAGTAGCCACTGAGGTGCTGTCAGGGTCATTAACTATCATTATCTGGGGCAGCTGTTCCCCAGCGTGCTGACGCAGGAATCAATCAGGCTAAAGCATGAATTTCCCCTACACTTCTCCAAACACTGCCTTTATCCCTCTCCATCAAGCCATGAAAGATAGGAACAGTTGTGCCATCACACCAACGTTTAGCAATCCCCGTACCAGAAGGAGCTGGCTGAAGGGAAACCAGTGGCAGATGAGGCAGGCATCAGACTGTGGCAGAGACAGGATGAGGTCTGACTGATGTCTTTACCAGGAAAGAGGAGGCAGGGTGATTGGAATCAAGCCAGTCAGCTGAGCAGAGATCACTCTTATAAGGGGGAAAAAACCAACAAAAAACCCCTATGCAAAACTTCCTGATTTCCTTTAGTACCCCTTAATGAGATAACCTCTTTCCCTGAAGAATGGGGGTGCTTTCAAATCTTTCATGTGCTCAGACAACAAAGGAGAAAAACAGGCATTCAGGATTTTCAAAACATCCAAAGTCAGGATTTATTAACTCAAACTGTTCAACATCTTGGACTTGAGAGCTTAAAATCCAACTTAATTTTCCTGTGTGTCAACTGCTTAACCCTATCTCAGGAATTCTCTAGAACAGATGATCTCTATTCTTCTGCAGTGACTGCCAGCCACCTCCAAACAGGATGAATTCACAGAGAAGGGACAATACCCAACTGCAGTCTGGCCAAGAGTATGTGTGTAATGGGAAATAGTTAGAGAAGCAGCTTTTCTTCTTATTCCAGTGATAGGTATAAAAAGAGCTAATTCCGTGTCTGAATGGTCTGGATTTACACACCAGGAGACTCTTAACCTGTAGAAATGCAGATCATTAACCTGCAGAAAAATGCTCTTTATTAGCCCTGAGTATCAGTCACTCTGTCCAGGTGACACAAAAAAAGACAAACCTGAACATAAATCTCCACAACCCACACACACCTCTCAGACTTTAAGGGCATGTACACACACAAGCCAGACATGAGGCAGCTGCATCTCTGAATGACAAAGGCATTCGAAAANTCTTACTTCTCTTAAGGGAATGATCTGTCTTCCCAGAAGTTCTTGGCAATATTTTGGGAAGAACTCATGAGAGCAGGACTTCCCAAGGACAACACACACTACTTTGGGGGTTTCCAGTGCAGCACATCTTACCATAAAGGAAGACCGAGGAAAATAAATGCAAGTAGCTGATAAAACTAAGGGTGGAATGTCTGAAAGAAATGTCTTTTTTCCTCAGATCAAAACAAAGATTGTCCAAAGTCTGTTGTGCATATGCTGTGAGAATGAGAAACTTCCAACTGGTGGGTATCACAGCCAACACCCAGACAGGAGACTCTGCCAAACCTTTTCTGCCCCTCACACAAACCAGACTAAAACCTCATTTACCAGCCATGTCTGATTGAGAACAATTTGTTTTGTTTTAATCAGAAATTTCATCCTAGACTAAAACCTTTCTCCTCAAAGATTTATTAGGCCTGCAGAACAGTGCCCAAAGAGGTTGTTTTGACAAGCACTTGCTTCCAAACAAGAAGATCTTGCCAAGGAGAAGCATCAGGGGCGTGACTCGGGTTCCATCAATGGTAAAAGAGGTGGCCAAGCCCCTGCCAAGACTCACCTATCCATCTCATGAGGGACGTCATGATTTGAAGATACTTCGTCTTCTGCACATTGAAGAAGGTGAAAGGACCCAGGAGGAGCGTGAATGCTGCCTGGAAGGACAACAAAAGCACACATTAGATTAAAAATCAGAAATTCTGCCAGCAAGCTGAATTTATCAGAAGAACAAAGCTTGCTTTGAAAGCTCACCTCCAGACATGTCCGTTTGTCATGCAGCTTTCTTTGTTGCTTAATTTTACAGCTAAGTTGGCTGACACAGGGGGTCAAGTAAGCTGCTGGTTATCAGAGAACATGCCTTGGGCAGAAGTAGAGCTCAGTATCCTCCTGGCTCTCAGCTGTTTGCTACACTGCTCCAGCACTCTTTTACTGACACATTTCAGTAAAAGCTCTCAGTGTAGCCTTACGGAACATTAAATATTCAACTGTGGCCTCTTTGCCCAAGTACATGCTCAGTTTAGGTATGAATAGCAATAGCCCTCACCAGTCTACTTCCATTAACATTGATGGGGTGGCTTTGGGGTATCCCAGGCTCAACAGCAATGGAGCCATGTCTGCCTGGAGCTTTTTTCCCCCATGCTTTAAGTCACCTGTGTAAAACATAGAGGGCTTTTTATACATGTGAAAACAGATAGTGGGAAGCTCCTGTGTAACAGTTCAGCTCTTGGAAGCTAAAAACTTGTGCAAAATGAGGGAAAAAGGCATCAAAGAGATACTCATAAGAGAGGACTTAATTCAGTGTGGAAAGTAAAGGTTCTTCAATGAAGAACTTCCTCACTGCCCTCTTGGATGTCTACTAAGAGACCAGTGTTTCATAGAATCACAGAATGGTTTGGGTGGGAATGGACCTTGAAGACAATCTCCTTCCAGCCCCCTGCCATGGGGAGAGACCTTCCTCTAGACCAGGTTGGTCAAAACCCTGTCCAACCTGGCCTTGAAGACTTCTAGGGATGGGAAAAATTAAACTGGGGTACACTGCAGCATCAGTCTGTTGCATCTCTTCCAGCTGGGCTGCAAAATACATCCAACAAAGATCCATCCTAGGAATCTGGACTATACAACTTCCCATGGGAGTTTTCTTCTAGCACCTCCTAGAGCACTCAAGGCAACCATGCTATTGGCCCATGCCCAGAGGTGACATGTCCTGGGCAGCACTGTCACCTCTGCTCAGGCACAAAGCAGCACTCAAGCCTTACCCACCCCAGAGAGAAGAGAAAAGGCTTCACTGCAAGAAGAAACAGACTCTGGCTGAAGTCTGAACACAGACTGAGAGAAGCTACTTGTAAGAGGGAGACAAAATGGGTGTTAAGAGAAGAGAGCCCTGCCTGTCCTCCATGGGATGGCACCAGTTAGCAATACACTAACAGGTCCAAATGCTGTAAGCAGGCAGTGCTTAGAAAGCCAAAGCACACACAGCACAGGTCTGTAGAGCATCCCAAAGAGATTTTTAAAGACAAATATTCAACATTAATATTTACACATTGCTCTTTTCCATGACTTCTTAAAGCAGTTCAAGAAAAGGTTTCACCAGAAGCGAAAAACTGGACTCAGAGGGGAAGGTCTGCCAAGCCTCAAGGTCTCTGTCAGCCCCAACAGAGTCAGGACAGAACAGAATCCAAGCTATTTTAAGACTAGTACAACCCCAAGAAACCTTTTTTGAGACAGTTTCAGAATCTGCAAGGCAAATTGGAAATGCCTCGCATCACAAGTATTCTCAGGTGACAAAAGTAAACCCAGAAGGGGAGCAGGGGAGAGAACCCTCAGCTGACATGTTGCTTGGTGGGGATATATTCTGATCCGAGACCACTGCTTACACCAAGTCTTGCTTTTACTGCTCAGATTAAAAAAAAGGACAGGAAGCATGCAGAGAATTCAGATTTGTGAAGCCATTCATGGTTGTTGGACGAAATGCTGAAATCACACAGAATACAATGCCACAGGCATAATTGGCAAGACTAAGAGCCAAATCGGGTTTAACAGTTTTGGGACTTCAGGTTTTAACACAGAAGCAAAACAGTCAGTTAGAAACTTTTTTTTACTCTTCTCCCTCTTGTTCCTTTCTTCTAATTGGGACCTTAAGTCCACTCTTTTCTCTTTAACTAAAAACCAAGTTATGTTAAACCACGACACCTGCCCACTAGGGACTGCCACTCCATCCTAGAGCAGTCCACAAACCCCGACAGACTAAATAAACTTCTGACTAAAAAGTGAAGTAGGGCGAGGGCACAAAGTAAACAAAGTTGACACCAACTGTCTTATTCACAAGTATTTTTGAGTTAGTGACTAATCTCTTTCAACCTTCTCTCCCAACACTGCTCAACAGCCTCCCTTCAAACCAGTTTATAGCTCCTGTGTCAGAAAGTGCTGAACACAGAGAGACAGACTAGGGATGTTACAATTAAGGAATGGGTGTCTGCTGCAAATGAGAATGCTCCAGAACCAACTGGCAAAACTGCCCTTCAAACCATAGCAAGGATTGACACAAAATCACAAAGCACCAAAGCAGCTGGGTCTGAAACCCAGATTTGCCTCACCCACCGAGGAAAGGAGATGTGTCAAGGTGGATTTGGGGCTCAGTTGCTGAAAAGCATCAAACAGCACCCTTAGGTACTGGAAGAACTTGGGTGTTCTTCACCTTTTGCAGTTATTCTCCAGTTCTCAGAGCACCTTAAACAACCAAATCCATTCAGCAAGGTTTTAAACTCTCCTACTCTCTGGCCATTACTGTTTAACTCATAGGGAAGAGATACAAGTTGTTGTGTTTGAATGGTTGAACATCCCCTCCCAGTCTTTAGGATGATCAGTGTCTTCTGTTCTTAACAAGATCCTGATCCAAAAGAGCCAAGAGAGAGATTAATTCTAGTGCAACAGAAATTTATTACCTTTTCCACTTGACACCCATTAGTGATCCAAGATGAATATCCATGGATCAATACAAACAATGCTAAGGCCTTCAATGAGATGAGGTTGTCTTGCTTTGCAGGGATTTGTGCCAACCACTGTTAGGAAGGGAAGCTACAAAACACACTGGACAACTTGGAAGAAGAAAGCCTGAGCAGAACTGCACATTAAACATCCAGATGAACATAATTTTGAAGTGAAACTGTGTACAGCTCAACAGGATTGAGCATAAGGGAGGAAAAAGGGGCCAATTTCTCACCAACAGCCAGGACATGAGGACAAGGAGTCAGTCCCTGGATTAGAGCTAATCTCACTGTCAACCACCAGAAGAGTCCCAAGGCGAGGAACTCTATTTAAAAACACATCTTGAAAAGGATGAGAAGAGACCTCCAGCTTAGCAGGAGGATGTCTACTTCCTCTTCCTCACTGTGCCAGACATCTCAATCCTCTTCCAACCCATTCAGTTAATTAATTTAATAACTTCTCCCTAAGGAAAATGTAAGCCCAAATAAGCACCTCAGACATATACCCAAACTTTCTATCTGATGTTTTCCAAGCTCCAGTCTCTCCCAGAGGGAAATAATTCACAAAGTACTTCATTACACATGTAATTCAAACAATCTAAAACCTACATAGAAAACTGTACCAGTCAGCCCTGTCAGAAGTCAAACATGCAGAGCCCTGGCACATTAAAAAAATCCTTACAAGTTTTCCAGTTCACCTCTTGAGTAAGCTGAGGTATTTTCTAGGAGTTTATCATTCTCTTCCTAAGATTCAGCAAATAAACCCACCCAAGGTAGAATGGGCATAGTCTACTTTGATTAAGATTTTTCTGCTAGTGAAGTGGTTTATTAGAAACAAGCAGGCATAGGGGGCTGATTCATTGCTAAACTGAAACAAGGTAAAGAAATGCTTCTTTCAGCTAAGTAGGAGAACTGAATCTATTAAGTGCTGTCTAAATTCACAGGATGGCAGAGAGAAACCACTACAGTGCTTTTGCACAGGGCTGGCTATTAAGAATGATTCCCTCATTTCCCTCCAAGCTCCTTCATTAAATGGGAAAGGCCAGGTAAATCACCAGGCTCATAGTGGAGGGTATGTGGAATCCATACACAGAAAGTAAAAGCAAAATTATTTATTTTTTTCTTCCTTTCTCATGCTGAAAAAAAAGTATGAAAATCCAGCACGCTAAGGACTAAAAAAGACTGTGTTTTTGTTGCTTTTACTGACATTTCTAGTCAAAAAAATGAGAAACCAGTGAGGATAGAAGAAAGAACAGCAGCTTGTCACCCTGAATTACAGTCTTCCCTGCAGGCTAGTAGGAGCCACAGGCAGCTCACCAGCTTGCTCAACCCCTGGGAGGGTCTGCAAATCCATTCCTCCCACCAAGCCAAGCCACAGCAACACAGGCACCAAGGTTTGGGATCTTCCCTGAGCTGACAACTCAGCTGATACCACTTTCCCAGCCTCTGCACCTGTCAGCTCTCAGTATTTCAAAATGAAAAAGCAGGCTGGTCACTTCGAGTCCTCTTGCCACGGGGGAACTAACTAGGGCTTACCATTGCCTGGAATATATTTTTATATATATTTCTCAAAGTATATTTTATTAAAGATCTTCTGTTAAAACTTGGTTACATAACCTTGTTTATTGGATTACCTTATAAAAGCAAGAGTAAGATCAAGTGTTAATAAGACATCTAGTTGGTTTTTATCAGCTTAGTCGAAAGCCAAGAGGACCACCAAGACAGCTCTCAACCACCAAGTGTTGGCCATCTAATGGAAGGAGTCTTTCAGACCATACAAACATGCTTTAAGCCAGTCAGAGGGCTGTTTGACCTAACAGGTTCTTTATTGACCTGAAGGGTCCATCTATCACTCTGAACCAGTACAGTTCAATGGCTTTCATCTGCTGCTCAGCATGTGGCTTTTACAGCAGCAGCCAATACAGCTCAGGAAGCACAATTAGCATCCAAAATGTGGCTGATTCATTTATTAGATACAGTACTTACAGCATTATGGCTACTGCCTGCATACATTTGCAAGAGGACCATCTGAAAAACCAGCCTCATTCATAACTGTCATCAGAACTTGCTTGTTTTCATGCTACATGTCCTGGATTGTAAGATAAATTTGTATTCTTTTTACCATCTGTTAAAGGTGGGGCAGTTTTCTTATCTCTTCCACAACCAATCCTCCCTCTGGGGAGATATCTTCTGTTAATGGGCCATTGAGCCTCACTGCATGACTGATAAAATTACATAATTCCATTGTGAGATGCTCTGCCCAGGGGGAGGGGCCAAGCAGTCCTACCTGAATATAATCAGAGATTTTGGGACACCAGGAGAGCCTCTTCTCCACTGCATTCCCAGAGGAAGACCAGGCCCATCTACACCACCACCAGACCTTCAGAGGAAGCCTACACCCTCCTACAGGATCAGAGCTGCAGCAGAACCACATCTGTCACTGCAGGAGGAGCAGCCACCATTCAGCTGGACTGGTACCAACACCCTGACCCACAGGTGTCAGGTTGTGCTCTGACTCTGTCAGGGGTTTTGTTTGTACTAATTACATTTGTATTTTCAGTGCTTTCTAGTAAAGAACTGTTAATTCCTATTCCCATATCTTTGCCTGAGAGCCTTTTAATTTCAAAATTGTGTTAATTCAGAGGGAGGGGGTTTACCTTTTCTATTTCAGGGGAGGCTCCTGAAGGGGAGGCCTCCCTTAGCAGACACCTGACTTTGCAAACCAAGACACTACACAAACTCATCTGTAATAATTGCATCTGTTTTTGCTGCTTGCCAAGTAGTGAATTAAAAACAGTAGCTATTGCTTCTTATTGACTCAGAGCCTTGAAACTTTCAGAAAGATTGGGTAGAAACAGGGTATGTACCTGAGCAAAGTGAGACCATGATTGTTAAATGCAGCAAATGTGCCAAGAGCAATGCAAAAAGTGCCAAGTGTTTTTGAATAAAATCATTAGTGCAGCACAGGGCTATCATACCAATGAGAAGTTACTAAGTTTCAAACAAAACAGCAGTGATCCCTCAGTTTTAATGTGAAGATGGAGGTGTTGTAGTGCTCACTTGTTAGATATCCATCTCCCTCTGGGCCCCCAGCCACCCTACCTTTTCCTTTCCTCCTCCCTGCCTTTTACACCCTCATTCAAACCCAGCCCAAACAATATCATTCCTTGGAGTTCTTGCTTTGCTTTGACAGAAGTGACAAAATCTCAGACGAACTTCAGTTTAGGATGGTATCAGCTCCATCTCTGCAGATACTGATGTTTAGATTTCACAGCTGTTGAGCAATGGTACTGCTGTCCCACAAGACAGCACAGCAAATAACCCTACTCTAAAGAGGGGTAAGACAAGATGTCATTAAAAAGTCACTGGTTTAATCAAATAGATCACTGTCCTTGGTAGACTTTTGACACTTTTGCAGGAAAGCCAAGGGTTGAGTGCTTGACACTGGACTGTGGGTACACAACATCCCCACAGCAAAGCCTGACACCAATAAGACACAGGCTCAACTGGACGAGCACTTCCCAAAGGAAGCTTTGCTTGATTCAGTGCTCAGATGCAAGGGAAGTCTCCTTGAGCATGGCAGGAAAGAGCAGGCATTTCTTACATGCTGTCAGAAGTGGCAACTCTGACACTCGCTCTGTTTCTGCAAGACGTCCCTGAGCTCAGAGCTGTTTCACAACTCCGATGGGCACTAGAAGGGACAGATGAAACAATCCAACAAAACCAGACTGCGCGAGTACAGAGAGCAAACAAGATGTCAGGGAACTGGGATACTCTGTTCCCACCTCAGCTGCTTTCCACTAGAGTGTGTCATGTGTAGGGAAAAAGAAGTCCAAAAAGCAAAACTGGATTTATTGGTATGGGCACAGGTCAGAGGTTTTATTCCTGGCTGGAAGGCTGAAGCAGATCTGTGGCCTTTAGTAATTCCTTAGGAACTGGTGTTCTGTTCACATCCTCAGGGAATTTTTAGGGCTGACTTTGGAGATAAATGTTAAATGCATGGTGCTTTCTGCACTCTTGTTTGGAACTCCTAGATAAAGAAAACAGCTTCAAGGCATTTCAGACCTACCTGCAGCTCTCCCAGCACACACCTGCAGCCTGTGCAAACTCCTCTGTACCCACTTCAAGTTGTCATTACTGCAGTGCTACCCCAAGGTGGGCTCCAGTTACTCCTGCCAGGGCCCCAGGGCTTTTCAGCTAAAACATCCTAAGAAAAAGCATCTTGAGTGTGGTGTCTCCCCTGCCCTCTCTCATCCCCTTCACTAGGGTGACAAGGCCATGTTTCTGTCCTACATGAGCTCATATCTCAAGCTACAGAGCCAGATGGCCCACCAGCAAGGGCAGCAATCCAAGCTTTCCTTGGTAAAGCTTTACCCCTTGCAGTGGACAGTACAAATATAAATACATGGAAAGAGTCTGATTGTTCAGGAAGGAGCTTTTTAGAGAGAGAAAAAAAAAAAGCTGAAAATCCACAGCCTCTCAAGGCTGGACGCAGGGCTGCAGCAGGGGCTGTGCTGATAGGCAGTAAGTTTTTAACAGACAAGCTGTTACAAAGCTCAGAGTAGGATGAAAAGAGATAAACCAGCCACAGAACAAGGATTGCTCAAAGAAGTTGAGAGGCAAGAGGGATTTTAACCTCCAGATCCCCTGCAGAGTCAGGAAGTTACAATGGAGGGAGACAATCCACACCAGACAATCCACAAGGAATATTTATAGCTGAAAAACAAGGGCAGTTATGCTTTGGGTACAGCAGGCAGCTGCCACAGCAGCTTTGGTAATTAACGTGCTGCTCTCGGGACACCTGGCAGAGCTCTATAATCATAACTCACACCAGGCACATTCCTGGCACTGAGGAGCCCTCACCCACCTTCTTCCCCAGCTCCTTCAGGCAGGGAGGAGGTATCCTCCAGGAATGAAGACCTCAGTTGCTGCCAGGCTGGTTTTTGCCAGAGAAGCCAAGTGGCCTTTCACCCCTGCTACCCTTTAAGCTGGATGCTGCCTCCCCCAGCTCCTGTGCACAGTGATCCTAATGCCTCTTCCAAACTGGAACACCTTCTGCAAGGGATGAAAATAAGTGCTTGTATCCCCAAAGATACCAACTTCAATGGATGTGAATACTATCTAGGGATCTTCAAAGGCTCCAGCCCACCACCAGCATCTGATTCCAACTGCCCACCCAGCAAAAAGGTATAGTCATCCCAGCTCCTTAAGCTCTCATTTTGCTGGTCATCCAACACACTAAAAAACAGCTATGAACTGGGCAGCCTCCACATGCAGCTCTGGGAGGCCAAGGCAGAAGCAGCACATGGACAGCAAGGCAGACTGGAGGGTGCTGCTCTCTTCTCCTCTCCCTATCCTTACTCAGGAGCTGGTCAATCTCTGAACACCAGGAACTTTCCACTTTGGAAAAAACACCCTGAAATACCAGTTATTTCTCTACTTAATTTGAAGGAATTCAGGCACAAAGTGTTCTCAGAAAGTAATTAGGTGCAAGGATTCTGTTCCTGGTATACCTGGGGTGTGCAGGATCACAGCCAGCAGCAAGCTTACACTCTCTGGGGTAAATACCCTTCCATTATAATTTTTCACAACAAGAGAGAGATAGAGACCAGCAATAACCCCGAGGTGACTGGCATCTAATTTTTCATCATTGCAGTATTTATGGCACAGCCATTTGCAGCATCCTGTAATCACTTTACTGCCTCCTTGACCCCTGGCTCCCCCTTATTCTGCATCTCCTAATTGCATCTGAACAAGCAGAAGGGAAGCAGCAAAGTGGATAGATTCAGGAGAGCTGAATGCTTGGGTTGTGATACTTGGAAGGACAGCAGAGGAGGTGCAGAGCCAAATTTGGCTGTACCCCCCACCACCAGCTTGCTCTGATCTCCCACAGCATATGAAAGTGAAGCTTTCCTCCTTCCTGACATTGGGTGACCTTGAGGAGTTGTTCTCTGCCTCCCCAATTCATTAGCATGGTATGAGAGATTAATAAGTTTCCTCCCAAAAAGTGTGAGGGCATCAACTTTATACACAAATACTGCCCCACATTTCCTGCATATTGTAGCCTCTCCCAGCAGGGCAGTGGCAACTACAACAATATTTATATTGACTACAGAAGCCCCTAGGTTAGACAGCACAAAGCAAGGGAGATGTGGACCAGCATGACCCAGATGCACAGAGGGCCCTGCAAACATGTCAAGCTACAAGCTGCCCGAGTTAGGAGGTACTTGGGTTCAGCAAGGACCAATGTTCCTGATGGCCACTAAGCCCTTGTCTGCCACAACATTAACAGTGCTTCCACCACTAAGCCATTTTTTGTTCTCTTTGCTTTTTTCCCCTACAAACTTCTCAGTTGAATTTCTCAGGATTCTCCAGCTGCCTGGAGGATGTAGCTTCAGGAGCAGCAACAGCCTGCCCACTGTTTCATGCAGGAGCTGCCTGAAGGAAGTCCTTCACTTTGAAACTACTTAGCAGGAAAGAAGAGATAAAGCCTTGTTACCTGGGGCTAGTGGGGTATCTGTTCACTTCCAGCCTTCTTCCCTGCACAGTGCACTCCAAACAGGTGCAACAGGCTTGGCAGATCAGCTCTGCCCCAGAGCATTATACCAACTTCAACTTACAAGATAAATCCCAGCTGCATTATTTGTATTTATAGTCCTGCTTACAGAAGCATTAGCTACGTGTGGGATTTGCTGATGTAGTCTAAAAATTCACATTTTTGGACAAGAGCGTCAGTGATCTCATTCAGACATACAGCGCAATTCAGGATAGTGTTAAGTTGCAGACTTATTTAGGAGTAAAAAGATACATGGGTCTGTCCAGAGCTTTCCTCCACAGCTTCTGATAATGTTCATAGTAGCAGAACTGCACAGTTCTACAGCCCTGGTACTTTCTAACTGTATATTAAGGAATTAATAGTAATTTCAAGGGATGAGAGATCAAGACTGTTGTCTTACTCAATGAAAACACTGATGTGAATCAAGCAGGCAGCAAGGTCAGACCTCTCTTTAAAAACAAAGCTGGTGCTAAAGCACCACACAGAATACTGGAAAATATGCTGTTAACAAAAAGGCTTATATTGCATTTCCCAGGGGACTGTTTAGCTGACTTAACAGGTCTCCTCCAACTCTGGCTCCTAGGATGCTGTCACAGTCACTGCAAAAAGTAACACTGCATAGGGGAAATGTATTTATTACTTATTTTCTACAAATGTTCTGAATACCTAAGATTTGTGGCTCTGCTGGAACAGCCTAGTCCAAGAAAGGAATTTTAAAGGGCCCTTTTTAAACCTTTACCATTCGGTGTAGGGAGCGGGTGATCACATATATTAGTTCTGACACCTGCCCTATTCAGGAGAGATTGGTCTCCAGTATCAGGAGAGAACAGTGTCAGCTTTGGTGCCTTGCTGCCCAAGTGAGCTGACTCCAAAGGACAGCTTTATTCAGGGAAGGCAGCAGCATGGCCTCCCAGCCTTGGCAGGGTGGCTGTGCTGTGCAGCAGGGCTGTGGTTTGAGCCCAATATCACCTCTGATGAGCTCCCAACTGCAGAATGTGCAGAAAAGCAAAGAGAGATCTATCTAAAACAACTGCTTCACTCAATTTGTTTAGCTGGTTTGCTTCCAAGGTTCATGATCACCACCCAACACCACCTAAGTCAAACCAAGCACTAAAGTGTGCACGACATTCTTCCTTGGGGAAGCCAAGAGTGTCTGAGCTCAATGGCCTCTGCCCATTGTATCTCTGCATCTCTTGCACCTTGCTTCTCTGAAGGGCTGGTGGCACCTGCAGCACACCTGGCCATGCTTTCAAGCAGCACCACAGCACACTTCCCTTCCAGACAGCCCTTGGCAGCCTGCTGGAAGTGCCAGAGGGGCAGGATTGGAAAAGCTGCCCCTCTGGAAAAGCTCAGCATCCAAGTGACAAGCACAACCCAAGGGCCATGTAGGAAAAACCCACTTCTCATTGTGAACAGACAGCTCTGTACAGAAAACACATTCCAGTCCCCTGCACTATTGATTTTCCAGTGAAAAGAGACAAGCTAATCCATTAATGTTAGTTGCTTCAAAGTGTGGTCTTGCAGTTGCTTCAGTCTGGTCCCAAAGGCTGAGTCTCTCACCCAGTGTTTGCCTTCTGGCTGATGTTTCTTTTACTCAAAATGCCACCAGGCACAAGGAAGCAAGAAAAATCACCCATCAGAAGCTGAACTCCAGCTCTTAGGTCACTGGTAGTGACAAGTTTATATTTCACTTCCACAACACCACACTGATCTACCTCTCTTCCTGACAGCACAGGAGGAACCTGTTTTTCACAAGGCCAGTTATTATCTGAAGATCCCTTTGCATTAAGAAACACAAGGAGTGTGACAACTTCCAGTAAAGCCAGTTTATCTGTCACAGGCATATGATGAGCAAGCAATTGAAAGGATTTATTGATGAGCCCACAGAAGAACAGACCAGGATGAAGGAGGCAAGATTTATGCCATATTAACAAGGCCATGTGCCAATTTAAACCTATTAGTTGCACAATAAAAAGAATTGAGACTTGCCTTCCCATCCCACATCCAGACACCATTTATTTTAGCAGAACTTGGCTCCTATCCCTCTTCAACCACTTCAGACCAAAGCAACAACTTAACTGACCTTACTTTTTGGAAGCTGAGTAGATGAGATGCATGAGAAAACTCCAGTCAGCCTCTGAGACACAGCTTTTAGCCAAGCAAAGCTGTATTTCAGGGGCACCTGTAACAATTTGGCCCACTGATATTGATACTTAATGCAGTACTAATTCCTCTCATGTCACAGCAATGCTTCAAAACTCAGGTGGCCTTTACACATAGAAATGGCACAATATTCTGGACTCTTGAAGAGCTTTTTTCTTATTTTGAAGGCTTTCAGAACTGCCTTTATGCACAGAAGTAGCAGCTACCTTTTTTGTACATTTATTTCTATATCAGTATCATAGTAAACCACATCAAAGCATTTGTGGTAAGGAATACAATGCAATATTTTTGACAAGAAGGTCATACCACTAATAACTTCTTATAGGATATGCAGGGTGACAAGCTAATAGTGCCTCAGTCCTGCTGCATCCTTACTGCAAGCTGAGGTAACCTAGAACACAACAATGCTACAGTTTAAGCAATTTATTTCAACAAGATGATGACTTGACACCATCAGGATAAACTTCCATCAGCTTCCCTTCCTTTTTACTGGCTCACTCTGGGAGCCCAGGACAAGCGTCCCAAACCTTTTTGATGGATGCGCTGTGAAATCAGCCCTCTCTGCTTCAGCTCCTGCCACTGAGGCAGCTTCCTTCCCCACCACGGGTTCTCAAGGTCTCTAGACATTAAGACCTGTAAGAATAAATATCCAGGAGACAGCAGCTGTGACCCATTTATTACTGAATGTTGCTGCAGGGCACAGCTGAGGAAGGCAGGGCACAGGAAAAGCACTTGCTGCAAAGGGAACAGTGGAGAAAACCCAGGTGCCCTTGGAAGAAGCACTCTGCTTGCAGCATTGCTGCAGCTCTGTTGCTCCAGCTCCCAGTTGGTAACAGACAGCTTAGATCAAGCATGGATGTTTAAGTACTGCCATGAGGGTTTCTCTCATATCACTGCTGGGAGGTAAAATATAAAACAAAAAAAAAAAAGAAAAAAAATTTACAGAAGCCAACAATAGACCGAGAGGCCACAAGAGCATCGTGTACCAAACAAGCTGATAAAACTACCCCAGTACAGGTAAATGCATTTGGAAAGATCTATTTTGACAATAAAAATCTGAGCTACCTTTACCCAGAGCAGGGCACAGGCAGAGCCAGGAAGGAGAAATGCCGTGGAGGGAAGCAGAGCACGTACAGCAGGCACACAAAGCCCAGCACTCCAGCCCACAGCTGGAGTGGGCTGGGAAGGCAGCACCGTGCCGAGGCTGACGGGATCCACATCAACACTTATCAGGTCAGCCTTTGCATTTGCCGTGAAGTTCTGCCCGTACTGGGTACTGAGCAACTGCACAGGAGTACGTGTGTCCTCAGACATCCCCTCACCCCCCTGCACAGCCCACGGCAGCTGCAGCCCAGCCCCGCGCCGGTCACCGATCAGAGCCTTGGGCCGGGGTGACATTGTCCCCTCCTGAAGAGGGATAGTAAGTGCCTGTGAGCCCGCTCGTTTTATTCACTGCACAAGCACGTTTCCAACTGGGATAATCTCCATTAAACCATCTGTGCTCCCATCCTCGCCTGGCCTGTACCCGCTGGGCTGCCTGTGATACTGCAGCATCTGTGAACCGGCACAAGCGGATGCCATGTCCCTTTCCCAATCAGCTAAAAAAACCAACAGAGACTCAGACAGAACAGATGCACCTGGTGGCTTTGACGTGCTACCGAGCCAGGCTACCAGGACTACCTGTGCCAGTGCCTCTTCTGAAAGGCACATGGCTCCCCTTGAGAATTTAAGACATTTCCTTTCCATCATGGGAAGACACCATGTCCCAGATTGCCAGAAGAGGAGGGCTGAGAAGAGAGTAGAGGTTTCAGCTTCAACAGCTGCCCTGGTGCAGAACAGAAGCATTGTTTGCCAGGTTATGAACGCAGTTTGGATCAGACACTCTGAATGGCTGCTGATCCCCAGGATTTAATCTCTTATTTATCTCAGTGCCTACTTTCTAGAAACAGGGACTATCATATCACATCCCCACAGGACTTGGACAAAAAGACAAGGAAATGTTACGATGAAAGATCTGAAACTTGAATCTGCTGCCCCTTCCCCATGACCTCCCCAGCATAGCCCAGTGGAACCGACAGAGAGCACGATAAAGCAGCTGCACTGAAGTGTGAATTCAGCACTGAGAGAACGTGACCCTGTCCTCATTGCCAGAGACAGCCAAGGGACTTGGGAGTCACTCCAGCTGTTGAGGACATGGCAGGGTGGTAACGGGTCTGAAGCAAAGATAGAAAGCCATCGATCTGCTTTAACTGTGATCACTGCCTGCCTTAAACAAGGTTGCTGGGCTGCCCAACACAAACCTTTCTTGGAAGAAAATTTGTCCTGCAGGGTTCTGCCCTCACAGGAGTGGAACAGCACAGCAAGGCTCACCCTTCAAACCTCCCAAGTCTTTTATGGTCCCAAAATGGAGGCAAGTATTAGCAGCAGGTGATGGGACAGGAGCAAAAGCGTATTTACATATTTCCTGCACCTGCCTTCACTTCGTTTTCCAAGTTTTTATTTTCCAAAGCAATTTATAAACAAGAAGAGAGACAACCATTTGTTCAGACAAAGGTTAATAGGGGCCTAGCGGTCTCTGAAGACTCTGCAGACACACTTAGGTGTGAAATCTTGGCGCAGCAATAAAGATGCTGCACAGACAAGCAACTCTCAGGAGAAGAATTTAATCTGTCTAAATATTCTCATTATGTACATAGTTTTCAGCTTTCATTCACAGTAATCAGAGCAGAGACAGCTTCCAGAAGCCTTTTTAGACAATAAGGCATGAAAAAGGATTTTTACGTCAGCTATTATTTCTCTCTCCACCCCCAGCCTGAAGAGTCAATGTTTGAAATGGTTTTTGTTGAAAAGAAGACATGGTGTTGGGAGAGAAAAAGTTGACAGGAGGAAGGCAGCACGGGTCTTTGGCAGACTGGTGGGACTTGGCACAAAGCAGCTCCCATTGGCACCATTTGTCCAGAAAACCTCAAATAGATTATTCTCCTCCAAAATAGGTTTTCTGTAGGGTCATGCACTGAGTATGAAATGTAACACTACTTCCAGAGAATTGCTTCACTGGAACGGGCAGGATGTTTCAGTCACATCCACATCTTCCTCCTAACAGTCACTTAAACCTAAATATAGTACTAAGATAAGGTAGGAAAACTAGAGGAAGGCATCTAGGACAAAAGGGCTGATCCAAAACTCAGCTGCTTTCTTTTGGGATCACAGTGTCCATCTGTCCCCTTGCCACAGGGGAACTTATTTGCAAAAAGAGACCTCGTCTGTCCACTGAAACATGGAACTTAAGTTATTCCATCAGGCAAGAATTCAAAATAGAAAGTTAACAAAATAGAATAGTTCTCTATGGGTATGATCCCCTGGGACCAAGAGAAGCTGTGCTCTTGATGCATCTCTCCCCTCCTCACTTTCATGTTGCATTTTCCCCTTCAGAGAGGCAGGTTTCAGCTTTTCTGGCATGTTCAAAACTCTACTTCTATACATAAGAAGCTTGGACAAAATGTGTAGAGATAATTACAACGGTTTACTACTACATTTTTTGCTTCCTTGCCCTGCCCTCCCATTCCTAGGTTTCTCTCAGAAATTTTAAGAGTTCAACTGGTCATTAGATGTCCACACTGCAAACAGGACAGTGGGGAAAATATTAACCAGGACAGCATGTGAAAAATATTAGCCAGCACAGCCATTCTGGAGGCAGCCCAAACTCAAAGCCAGGGGTCAGTACTGTGGTCTGAGTGTTTTATAAATGATTACATCTCTTATCCCTCTCTAAAGAGGTCACCATCCTCTCTGTTTTCTGGAGACTGAAATCACACAGGTCAAGCAGGGAGTAGACCAGAAGAGCTGGAGGCAGAACAAGTCCCAGCTTACTTCCATCCTCACCCAGTAAGAAGCATTAGGACTTTTAACAGAAAAGCAGAACTTAGAGGTAATGCTGGCACCCAGAAGTATCCTGAAAATAGTGATTGTGAGAACCAACCCCCACCAGTAACCCACTACAGACTGGTCTGCTTTCCCACAAACAATCCCACCCTCCACCTTAGAGACTGTAGAGAACACTGAAGCCTCATCCCAGTTACTGAGCAGGAAAGGATTAGCCACTAGCAAAAACTTTGCAGATATTTATTCTCCAAATCCACAAGACAAGCAGAGGGAAAAGCTCCTCTGAGAGTTATGTACACAGACTTCAAGTCCAATGCTTACAGAGTCTTAATTTTTTTAATTTTGCAAGTTCTAACAACAATTATCTTCATGAATTATAGACCTACTATCTGAGAGACACAGGCAGTAATTAATGCATCTGCCTTTTCTGACTAGCTCCTTCTGCTGGGTAAGGGAGAGTTATTGAAATTCAGGAAGGAAATCTTCAATCTTCTAGAAGTTTTAAGAAACAGACCAAGACAGAATTTAATAAAGCAATAATATTTCTCTTAAATAATTAACTAGACTTTGACATTCACTAATATTTCTGAGGCCCAGCTCTTACTGTTGCAGTAACACTGTATGCAATCCACTGCATGTCCAAAATGTACTAACTCCAAAATTACCTCTGGGTTTCTCTGCACACACGTAGCCACCCTCATTCCTTTTACTTAAAATTCTCACTGAGACCCTTAAGAGAAGCCACACTACACAGCACTAGCATCCTTCCCTCCTCCCATTTTGCCCTACTGACATCTGTCTCCAAATACAAGCACTCAGCATTCCCCAGGCTCTAAAGAAGCCATGTTCATCATCCTCTGGGAAAAATCCTGGGTTCAGAGCACAACCCCAGCACAGCATTAGATGCAACAGACAATCCTGAACTAGACAAAGTTATTACTAAGGCAGTGTACAGCACTGGATGTTGTCTAAGCTGGTTGTTTCCATCATCTTCCAAGTAGCAGATTCTTCTGCAGCATTAACAATTTTATTCACATAAAAAATGGACTCAATGATTGTTGTGAGTGCCTTCCAACTCTGGGTATTTTATACTCTAAAGCACTCAAGTGAGTTTAATACATTTCAGTATCTTGACAACAGTTACCCCCAAGCAAATATTAATTACCCAGCCACTGAAAAACCCAGTGAAGAAAAACCCAGCCTTTGGCAAAAACATCTCACCTGCTTAAGCAATATAAAACTATACATCAAGATGGATGGAACTCAAACTCAAAACCATAAGGATCATCCTGATGGCCAAGAAGTTCAAACACAGCCATGTCACCAAGAATGTATTTGGGTATTTGGCCAAAAAAGTCAGACTGAACCAAAGCTTTCATATTTTGTTGTTCAATTGAACTGAATTATTTCTAGAAGAAAAAAAAATTCCTATGCACTAGGAACAGTTTAAATGGCAACAGTGGTCATCCCAATTCCAGAAGCTCACCAGATAGAGCCTGTAAGCATCAATCCTTCGAACTGGCCCCCAGCACTTGTCCGTGTCGTTGTACTTTGTGCTGTCTCCAACACTGCAAGAATGATTGCCAGTGACACTGCTGGGGAAGGAGGGAGAAACAAAAGACAATCATTAACTCCTAGCAGATGTCTTCCCCTCTCCTGCATTCAAGAAAGAAGAATGAGCAGAGGCCAATCCTCCTCTCTGTCCCTGATCACGCTCACTTCCTTACATTTTCTGGACTGTGTAACACAGCAGGTCACTGAGTACCAGAGGTTTAAAGGCAAATTCTTGAATTGCCTGCAGTCATTTGCAAGTTTTGTCATTTAATCATCAAGTTGGTGAGCTTAGATCTTTTATGGATCGCTGAGGTTTTCCATTTTCGAGACAGAAGTCCAATCCAGCCCAGATTTGATCAAACAGCAACACTCCCAGTCCAGAGCTAAAGCCATGTACCATCACCACTCACTGGCCTCAGGCATCACACCCCTCAACTCTTACCCAAAGAGAGAGAGAAGGCAACATATTGCAGAATATTGCAATCAAACTATGGAGCAACAAGTCTCATGTCTGCAAGTGCTGAAGCTGGAAATATCTCACACCTGAGGACTTGTCTGCAATCAGGTCAGGTACTTTCCAGGCAGGCAGCAGGCACCCAGGTGGGGAATACAAAACAACTTCACCACCCACCTATAAAAGATGAGCTGTCCTTGAGTCATTCCTCCACCCCATGCTTTGGAAAGTACAGCTGATCCTAGTCAGACTTATCACCCCATCAAACCCCAAGCCTTCCCTGCTCCCTGGCAGCACACAGCCCCTCAGGAGTGAGCACACTTACCAGGTCACCTGCATTAGGGACACGGGCACTGCTGCTGCATAGATTGCCAGATCTCCATAGAGGTAGATAATTATGCAGAAATAGAAGAGGTTGACACCCACTGCAGAAAAAGAAAATATTGTCCAGATTCAGCAGAGTACACACTCTTGTTCTCAACACTTCAAATAGACAAAATTTTTAAGATCTTAAATCACCATTTGCCTCCATGGTTTCTGCAGCAAACCACCCAAGCTTAGGGAACTTACCATGGAACAGGAACTGATGGGACATGTGGGGTCTCAGAGCTCCACTCTGCCTCCTTCAATACCTGGCACTGACACTAAATAAACCCTCTAGTTCAAACCCATCCTGCAGTCAAGACCAACAGGTCTCACATAAGTCACCTGCCAGACAAAGCTGTCAACAGCCACAGGCAAACAACTGGGTGATGCTCTCAGACTCAGTGTGAGCACGGCCTGACAAAGTGAAATGCAGAGAGAATGTTTTTAGGCTCTGCTGATTCCAAATCCTTTGATTGCAAACCTGCAGGACCTTCACAACATGGATTTGTAGGGATTTAGCCCTGCAGAGCTCAGATTCCAATGGGCTGAAATTGAGCTGCTTTGGGAGATTCCCTACCACTGGCAACTTGAGCCAAGGTACAATCCTGCAAAGCTTTAAAACTGTTTCTGCATCCGCCTTACCCTGATGCCAACACATACACTGTTCCTGCCCCTACTCATTTTTGGATAAGTTTTTTCTCCATTAGTTATTTTTAATTTAAAGCTTGCCTTGCCTTCACCTATGAGATTAAAAGAAAATCTTACACAAATTAATTGGGTGCACAGAACAGCCTTACTGAGGCACAACAAGGCATCGCTCGAAGGGCTAAAATCTAAAGGGATAAAGCAATGCTTGATGAGACTTCAGGATTCTCTTCTTGCAAGGAAATCTGTATAAATCTCACCAACAAATTGGAAAATATTTTATTTCAGAGTCAGATGAGTTATGGAATAAAAGCCTCAAATTTACTTAATTTAGGCAGTTGACATTGAAGGAAATGAGCTCAAGAAGCCTGCCCATACTTTCAAGTTGTGATGCCACCTGATGCTTAATCCCAGTGCAGCTTGAGCAAACCTCACACTCACAGCTGTGACAACTATCAGATAAGGACAACACTGCTGCAGGACTGAAGACTCATTCCTACAGTGCTTGGGTGCCCCAAAGCTTTACCATGTTTTGCCATCATACCTCCCCCTGGATCTCTGGATGTCAGGAAACATTATTAGGCATTCTCCTTTTTTTAAATAAATTATTCCATATGCTGAGCCTGCTTAGCATGAAAGGGGCTGTATCAGGAAAGCACTGAGAGGACTTCCCCACTTCTGTACAGCAGCACACCAAATCACTGCTCTAGAGCTGTTCCTGAAGACAAATAGACTTACTACAGAAATTGTCAGATCATTCTATATAGTTCTCCCATTGTTTTCTTGCTCTGTGAAAGATGTCTTCAGTTAGGGAGTCTCTGCGTTGTTCTGGAGACAGCAACAAACTACCTTACCAGTCTTTTCATATTTCCCATTAAGAAGAGTTGAAGGTTTTAAAAATATCTGACATAGGACAGAAGCTGCAGAGACACAAAGCTCAGGACTACACAGACCCAGACAGATATTCTCTTTTGGGATCTGCAACTGGTCTCAGGACTCAGCTGCCCTACTCAAAATAAAGCTGACATGACCAGCTAAGCCACAGCAGCACCAGCCAGCACCCCCTTTCCAATGCAGACCTTTCTGCCTGCAGGAAGCACAGGCAATACTTCTCTCCAAGACAGGAAGACTTTAGCATCAGTTCTTTTATAAACTGTTGCTGACCCTCCCTGATCAATACTTTCATTACTGGGCACAAAACAAGGTGAAAAATAAAGCAATTACTTCCTGTGAGGAAACAGCATGATAGATGTGCCTAGAATCTATTACTGCAATAAATGACTGCTCAGTCCCAGAAGAAGGCACCCAACATTAAAAAATAAAAAAACTAAATCAAGAAAAAAAGTAGTTTTTCAGAGTGAGCTCTTTCAAAAGAACACACAGTCTCTTCACAGCCTAAACCTAACTCAGCTCCCTTTAGAAAAGCAGACAATCTGAAATTGAGATTTATCCCCAGCTTACCTCCTAGGACTGCAGATTCAACTCCTGTCAGATTGTTGAAAATAAAAATCAGTCAAGGGAAAGGAGCAGAGAACTCACTAGAAAGCAGGAGTTTTGAGGTCTACTGCACAGCTTTCACCAGCCTTCCCCATGGAAGCTGTAAATCCCTCCATCACCTTAGGTTTGGATCCATACTTTGTATATCATCAGTAAACACCCAGCTGTGAAACCTCACAGGTTGGTGATTGGAGCTGGGAATCCTCCAGTGTGGCCCAGTTCCTGAGCACTAAGTGGTCACTGAGCAGCTGCCATTGCTGAAGGCCTTTCTGTGCAGCTGTGGGGAGGGAGCACCTCAGCAGGGATCTGCAGAGGGAGGTCCTTCACCTGTCTCTGCAGCCCCTCGGAGGCCAGAGGGTGTCTCTGAATCACTGACAGAGCCTCACTGCTGAGCTCAGACAAAAGGAAAGCAGCAAATGAGTTACAGCTGCCCAGGTCTGTTACTGTGGGCACCTCATCCCATCTGGAAGTCAAAAGTAGGGTCAGGCCATGGCCTGCAGCTGTTCCACCCACCTTCCTGCAGATGGATTCATCCCTCTGAGATGGGCTGAGCAGACTCTGGGGAGGATCCCTAACACAGAAATCAGATAACTCTGGCTAAAGCAACATTAAGAAGAGGGATTAAGATTTAAGAGTACTAAGCAGTTTATTTCACTTTGCTCGGAAGCGGCATCAGTGCCGATGGAGAGAGGACACACATCCAGCACCCTCTACTGGCTGAGCACCAGAGAGGCCCAGAACCTGCCTGGCTTCTGGGGGTCCTTTCCAGCTCCCCTATGAAGCATGTGCAAAGAAGGGGCCTCCTGAAACTTGATGAGAACACTCTGACTCCTGTGATCCCCATCCCTCCACAGCCCAGTCCGCAGCAACACTGCTAAACCCTGTTACATGATTGCTCTCAAAGCACTTCTCAAATATTACCCCTCAGAGTAACATCAAGAGACAGGGATGTGTTCACCATATTTCACTCATAGCAAAGCAAACAAGCAAGAAAATTTGCCTAAGGTCATAACAATTCAGTGGTACAGACAAGACCAGAAACAAGATGCTTCTGACACACTTCACTTCTCTGACTAAAAACGCGGCAGCCTAGTCCAAGGTGGATTATTTTGATAGTCCTAAGTGATTCAAATCTACAAAATCCCAGAAGAGGCATGCAGGAAAATTTAAATTTTTTTTTTCAATTAACTTCAAAAATCAAAAAATAAAGTTCAAAGAATATTCACCCCTTAAGCCCACCTGTCCTTCAGAGGCAACAGCTTTATGCTGGCATAACACTGACGTAATGTAGTGGAAAAAACCCAGCCTTCCATTACCTCTTTGCAAGGTGGCCAGTGAACAAGGGAAAACATCACTTTCCACAAAAAATGGGGCCTGACAGGCTCAAAACTGCACAGCAATAGTGTCTGATGATGTTCTGGCTCTGCACATCGTTTCATTGTCCTGCTTCACAGGTTTCAGAATCCTCATCACTGTGGTTTGCATTTCTATCACATGCAGCAATGGATGGGGCTTTATTAGAGCAGGGTTACAAGTCTGTTCCCTGGCATACAAAAGACATTTAAAAGAAAAAAGACAAGCCAGCTGCTTATTACATCCTCAGCAGGGACCTCTTCAGCAATTCATGTCCCAGCTCTCCTGATAATTCCCCAGATGCAGACAATTCCTAGATGCTCCTGTCAGGAGTCTCTCTCCTTCAGAAATGCTATTTACAATGCTCAGGGAAGCCTGAATGTCTTATTCTCAAATGCTACAACCAAAATGCGACTGGGAAACATTACAGTTGGGTTCTACTGCTTCAGACAGTGGAGATCACACAGGACACATGCAGCTCAGAAGCAGGTGAATGCAGTCAGAAAAGGCACTGACTTACACTTGCCTGTATCAAGAAACTGCTCCCATAACTTGCAGTGTTTTGCTGGTTCCATGCCCACCACAGCAGGTTCTGGCCCACCCGGCCCATAAATACTTCATAGAAACACCACACAGGAGGATGGATACAGTCCACAGAAAGAAGGAACAACACATTTGGGTGGAATTATGACAAACTCAGGATGCAAACCCACACTGAGAAGCATGCAAACTTACAGAACAGCCATATACACACAACATGCAGGAGGACCCAAAGGGACTTTTGAAAATGTTCATCACTTACCTTTATTGAAGAACATGGAAGCCATCTGGCCCATTTCCACCCTCTCAGTGATTTCAAACATATTGGCTGAGCCACGTCTCTCTGCAAGTTAAAAAATAAGAAATGTTTCAACAACCACCTCCAATAAGCCCTAAGGCCAGATTACCTGGGCACTTGGGAAAACCTTTAGCAGCAGTTTGAAGGACAGTATGTACAGCTCCACAGCTGCAGAGTCACTGGGCCAATTACTCTGCTGAAGCTAGCTCAAAGGTGTTCAGAAAATAAGATCTTCTCATCTTAGTGATGTAGAGGGAAAAGATCTATATCAGGCTGCAGAAGGCAAACTGAATTCTCAATGAGTATTATCTTGCAAGTGCTGAAGACTTTGGGGTGAGAGCATGTGGAAGTAAAGGTGAGATGGACAGAGGAGTCCACTGGAACACTGTCTGCAGAGAAGAGGCCTCACAGCAGTGAAAGTGTGAGCTGGGTACTCACGAACTGACAGGATAGGCCGTGTCTCTGCTCGCTCATAGCCATCTTGGAGGAGAACATCACTGTCAGACACTCCAGAGGAAGAATCCTCATCTTCATCATCCTCCTGGATGAAAAAAACACACCACTGCTGAGATATTTGCTACCCACAGTATAGGCTGTGCCACCCCCAGCGTCATGGTCACTTCAAGACACTCAAAGGAAGGTCCCAAACAGGAGTGGAGGACATGCAAGCAAAGTCAGTGTCAGGGGACCCAGGGGATGCTGTGGAGGGCAGAAGAGGACACTAGCAGAGCAGGCTGAAGTGAGTGACAGGCTCTACTGTCCCAGCCCCAGGTCACACACACACACAGCAACACTGCCCAATCCATAAAGTGATAAGTGGCACAAGGAAGTTGGAAACTTCAGGAAGATCTGCAGTGTTGCAGAACTGGGAGAAAAAAAATAAATCCAAGCATATCTAGCCAGCACAAGCAGATCTAGTTCCTAACTCCATCCCACTAACACCAAGCCAGGGGTCTAAATCAGTGCAAACAATTATGCCTCCCTCTGATCCAGTAAAGCCACAAGTAAGTTTTACAGCAAGGACATAATTCAGAACTGTCCACAACCTGGGATACTGCCCAAGTAACAGCAAGGACATCCCGGCCTGTCCCAGTTAAATGACCTGAGATCAGCAAGGATTTATAATCCTCAGCACACTCCAAATAGCAGCAATATATTGGCTGCCACCTCTCCACATCCATTGAGCAGAGCTTCTGGGCAAGGAGAGCATGATCAGTAAGAAATGTGAACAGCACAAGAGATTTTTCAAAGCAGGAGCAGAAAATCATTTCTTTAACGAGCAACCCCACAGGGAACTAACAGCTACATTTTATATGGCAAAGTTAAGTACAGTAGAAATTTATTTTCTTAGAGTTAGTAATGAGACAAGGCAAAGATGCAGGGGAATGCCAGGAAAATCCTACGTGATAAAACAACAGGAGGAAAAGGAGAATTAAACTCCATCCAAACCTTGTGTTTTTCCATTCTCTTCCATCTCAGCTGGGCATTTGCAGCAGCCATGGCTTCCACCACAAAGGTTGTAGTCATATAGCTACAGAAAGAATAATTCAATTGATATCATCAGTAATAGTCAAGAACTGTCACTGAAGAGAGATGGAGAATAATTCCCATCTGTTTGTAGGAGCAAACAAACCAAAACAATCCTTTTGCCAGCTCCCCACACACTGTTCTGATAGTGTTTCACCTCAGTTTATTGCTCCCTTTCTGCTCTTAAGATTCAAGTATTCAAGCAGACCACAACAGGCAGTAAAATATAACACACCTTCAGATATAAAAAGGCACACTTCCCACAGGAAGGTACATTCCTGGTGTTCCTGTAGGTTGATGGCAGCAAGAGAACTTTGATCTTTGCTAGAAACCAAGTTTCCTTCCCTTTTTTAGAACCTAGGACAAATCCAGTTCTACTCTGAAGCTCATGGCAAAGCTACTCTGGTCCCTTAAAGAATCTTACATATGGCATCAGAAGCAAAGCAGCAATACAAGAAGGAGCATATCACACATGCAGACAAATACTGGAGGCCAGTAGAAAAGCTGTCCAGGGAGGCAGGGAGAGCCACTGATGGAAGGAATATCATTATCTCAGCTAAAACCAGTCCTATAATATTAATCAATAAATTTAAAAAACCCCTCAAATCAATCTTATTTAAGGCTTTAAAGGGTTTCTCACTGCTTCAGGAACTGGATTTACCTATCAAGTTCAAATAAGAGATCAGTTTTGCAAGAATAAAAGGAAGTGCTGAGGCCTGTGTAGCAATTTCTGTCCAAGCTTTTCCTGCACCAAAGGTGCCCATGGGCATGAGGAAGCCACAGGTACAAAAGCAACAGAACTCCCAAGGCATGCAGCACTTTGAGCTGTGTCTTCTGAGCTTAATACAGTGCAGTTCTGTGCAGATTTGGAGGTTTGTGCTCTCCTGCTGACCTTGAAGGATTGTCTGCTGGTGCTGAATTCCAAATATTGAATTTATGCTTTTAAACTAACGTAGCTAAAAGGAATTGCTTCTAAAGCTCCCAGTTACTGGTAACCCCACAGATATCATTTTACCAAGCCTTTGCAGCACCCAGCCCTGAGGTGGGGCAGTCACAAGCATTTGACCATGCAGTCTCCCTGCACAGCAGCACAGAACAGATCCCAAAAGCTCTGCCTCCAAACCAAAGGCACATTCAGGCTGGCAGCTCTGGTTATTTGAAAGACTGCCACTTCAAAAGTCCATTTGTACAAATGGCAGGAGGGAATTCTGCTTTATTTTATTTTAAAACCAAGCAAGAAGCAAGCAGGAATTCCCAGCCCACCAGAAGATGGCAATCATAGCAGTAACTCCTCAGAAATCAGAGCTGTATCCACAGCCTTCAGCTCCACCTGCTGCTTCAGCAGGGAGGCAGCTGGGCAGGGGCTCACACTGAACCAGCGTGACAAACAGGAGGCCATCTCCAGAGTCTTGAGCAGCAAAGGTCTGGAGGGGCTAAGACAGGCCTGGCTATACAGGAATTTGTGTTCCTGACACTCTTGCAGCTGTGAGAGCACTGCCAGAACCCAAGAGAAAGCTTCCAAGTCACAAAGTAAAGACTTGACCCTGTGCCACCTGTGACCTGAGTGGTGTTTGGGGAACTGATCTGTGACAGAGGTAAGCATGGAATGTATCCACAGTGAGGACAATGTCAAAAAGGTAGTGGGGATAAAGGTCCCAGGAGACTCTGGACTGGAGGAAAAGTCCTTCCCATCAGTCAGGAAAAGGGATGTACCAGAGAGTCAGGAAGTGTGTCCCTCCAAATCTGGTCCACAGGCAACACTGCCACAGAAACCAACACTCAAGGAGCAGAGCGACAGAGCACACAGGAAAAGAGCAAAAGTCTTTACACTGTTCTCACCCAGCTGAACCTCCCAGTCCTCTACAGACACACACATCCTACCTCATAAATCCCAGGAACATCAGGAGGACGAGGCTGACAAGCCACCCTGCTGTGGCAAAGGCCTTGGGCATGGTCAGGGCTCCTGTTCCAACAATGAGGTTGAACATGTACACCAGGCCAACCTGCAATCAGCCACATGATCCAGCATGAGAGGGTGCCAGGAATCACCCAAAACACCTCACATACATCCTGTTCTAAATGGAGAGGGCAATCCCTGAGCCAGCAGCGTGGGAACAAGTCCATGTGAGGAATAACTGGAGGAAGAGACTGAAATCCAAAGAGAACAATGTGCGTGTCAGCACATTTCTGGAGAAACTGATATTCCCCTCCATTTTTCTAATTGTTTTAAATTCTTTTTTTCTCTCTAGTTTGTAAAGTTATGATGTATATGAGGATGTTTTTGTTTGTTTGTTTTCAAATCACTGCCTTCTACCAGAAGGCCCATGCTGTGGGTTGGGATCTCTCCTTTTTTTCTGACCTGAACACAAATAGTTATGGCTATGTACCTTTCAGGACCTTTTATTCTGAGTCAAGCAAGAAATATCCAAACAGAATTCTAACTCAAAGCCTGCTTGCCATTTTAGCAGTAAGAACCTGAGCATATTCTGAAGAAGGGATTTTACTTCATGAAGGGAAAGGATTTTATCTTCTCTGGCAATAAGCTTTTTCAGTGTCCAGGGACAAAAGAGAACTCTGCACATGGACAGGACCCCCTGGGCTAAGAATTTAGCTCAATTAAAGATCAAAACTGCCAAAGTTGTTGTGCTTTAGTGGGGTTTTTTTAAATATAGGTCAGAATCCCTCCAGAGGAAAGCCAGTAAAGAGCTGTGTATGAGCAGACTTTTCTGGGCGTGGAGCAATTAACATCAGGAGAACTATTCCCCAGTGACCCTGAGAGCACTTCACTGGCATAAGCACAGCAAATTCATCTTTTGTGAACATCCAAGAACGATGATTTTCCCTTGGCTGAGCAGAAATGAGAATGGTGCCCGAAATGTTCAGTCAGGTTAGACATCTTCAGGGAAGAAGAGAGTCTCAGCCTTAGAGATTACTCTAGGAAATTCATGCAGCACCAGCACAACAATGTAAGAGCAACTCTCCTAATCCTTGAGGGTCCAGACATCCCAGTTACTGTCTTACTTCTCTATTTTCTCACTTGTGACCTATTTCTGCAGCCTAATATCCACTTCTCCTACGTTTAATCATTAACATGGAGATGAAAATTTTAAAGCATTTAAAATCCAACACACAGATTTCAGGGCTGGTTCTAAATTTATTGAGTTCACTTTAAAAAAAAGTGTTTGCAAAGTGCTGTTTTTAAAAGCTGACATTTTGTGAAGACTTGTGGCTATGAAAACCAGTATTTCCAGTAATATAGGAAAGCAGCAATTGGCTCTGGAGTTGCACAGGACACCACATTACAGGGAAGGAACCTCTAAATTACTCACTTTCACTGAAGTGGTATAAAACAAATTACTGCAACAGCTGCAGCTAAGTAAACTTTGAGAAATCCAGGGGAAAATGTTTATATAAAGTAACAAAAGGGAAGAAAGTTGGATAGTTTCAATGTCCCAGTGCCCCCTGTTTATGCCAATGACAATTTGGGTTGATGAAAACATTAACCAAATATAAGAAAGTGGGCAGAAGGATGAAGAGCTGGTATAGGACATAAAGCTCTTTCTAGCACTTTCAGATCTATACTTCAAGCACACATCATCCCTTTACTTTATGAAAAGTGATCTGTGATGGAAAAAAAAACCCCATGAAACTACAAATACTAAGCATCTTTAACCACCCTTTGGCCTCCATCATCTGAAATGCTGAGGTTATGTCTATGAGGAAGTAGCATTTGCAAACACAATGCTGAGCAAAGAGGATTTGGAAAAAAAAAAACCCCTTGTGACCAAAGCCACAAGGAGTGGAACTTACATAGGGAGAGTAAAGCTCTCCGGTGTCAGTGATGCCTCCTGCCATCCTGGAGACTCAGTGAGACCCCGAAGCAAAGCCAGAAGGGTTTCTGGGAGGGTATTTTCAACTTCTCTTGCCTTTAACCTAGGGAAACATCATAACACTGTGTTATCCTTGCTGGAAAAAGGAAGAACTCACAAGTTAGCTTTGGCACAGCAGTTTTCTGGTATTTGAATAGGTTTCAGCAGGATTTTGCCCTTCAGACAGACCCCACTCACCAACACCCTTGGTTCAATACTTTGTGAGTTTTCAAACCTGTTAAACTGGTTTAAAGGCAACCAAAAGGCCCTGCTCTTTCACAGCATGTGATGACCAAACTTCATCTTCTCCAAACAGCCAGAGGGGCTGTTCCAGACAACTAAAACCTCAAGAGGAAAAATTACTGCCTTGAGGATGATCTCCAACTGCTGCTTCTCATGCAGCTACTACTCCTTGCAAACATGTGCCGCCTACAAATTAAAAAAACAGCCTGAAGACTCTCCTCCTAAATTCAATTACAGAAATAAGTAAACAAATTAAAATATTGGATCTATTAAAGACACACCAAGATGCTTTTCGCACACCATTTCCAAAGCAGAAGCATTTGGGAAGCTTTACGTTGTTTAAAAAAAAAACTAGATGTGTATGGGGGAACTGAAGCCTTCTGGAAAATATCAATATCAATGATTAGCTAAAATTGAATAAAGGGCTTCACACTTCTACATGAGCTCCTATTCAGCCACACCAGCTGGGACAAACCATCAGCACATGCTGAGCTCCACTGAAAAACCCAGCTAAAGCTTGCACACCCACGCTGAGAGCCAGAAAAGAACCAGGCAGCATAGCTCACTGAGGTCAGAACTGGACCAGCCCCGCAAGGAGATCAAACACCACCTTTTACAACAAACCTCGGCAAACACAGAGCGAGCAGCCAGACAACAGAGACTCGGGACGGGGACAGCGTGTGCCCGTGCAGGCCCCCGAACGAGGCGGGGAAAGCGGCACCAGGCCCCCCCCGGGCCTGCAGCACAGACGGAACCTGCCCGTACCCCCTGCCCTCTCCGGGGGAGCTCCCCCGCCCCACAGAGCGCCCACAACCCAGCAGCCCCCACCCCAAGGCCTGCTCCCCACGCCCGGCTCCCGGCGCTCCGGTGCACACCCGGCCGCACAGCAGGACCCTCCGCAGCCCTCATCCCACGCTGTCCCCACGCAGGGCCGCCCCACA
>VWZP01000515.1:271851-287363 GCA_013396995.1 Dicaeum eximium
GGATGTCGGTACAGGGATTCGGGCGTGTTAGTGCGGGGGCATTGCCGCGACCTGGGCGATCCGCACAGTGAGGGCCGCCTCTCGCTCCCGCAAGGGCCGGGCCGCGTTGTCCCGTCCCGTAGGCTGGCCGGGAACACGGAGCGGGGCGCTGGGCTCTCCCGTAGCGCGGGGCCATGAAGATTAACCAGGACGTGGTGCTGCGAGGAGAGAAGGTGACGCTGGTGCCCTACAGCGCTGCACACGTGCCCCGGTACGGACGCTCCTGCACGGGCTGGGCTCACTCCTCCCTTTGCAGGCAGGGCCGGGCTCAGAGAGGGCTGCCAGCCGCAGGGCTGCCCCTGAATGAGGCAGGCAGGGGGGCTCCGGGGCCGCCGCAACCCCCCCCGGCGGGCGGGNNNNCCCTGAATGAGGCAGGCAGGTGCCCTCAGTGCCCGCAGCACCTTCCCTGGCAGGGCTGGGCTCTGTGCCAGCTCGGCTCTCGGGGAGAACGCCTGTGCCGCTGGGAAATGCCTGGCCCTGAGTGCACGCAGCGGTTCTTCTGCTCATTGAGGCCTTTCCTGGTGACGGTGGAAGAGCAAAGCTTCAGCACGTAAAGCTAGGTGGATGTTTGATAAATGAGGCGTGCCAACAGTTCGTAAAGTAAATTGGCACAAAGATACCAGTGTTAGTGTTTTGTCGGTGTCCAGGAGATGCAATGCACCAGAACTCAAAAACATCAGGTGTGCTTTGGGCACTCCAGACAAAGCCACAGGACAGGCAAAATTCCTAAATTCCCAGAGAGCACTGTGTTCCATAAGGGACAGAGGCTCGTGGATACATTTTAGGTTGCCACAAAAGCCGGGCTGATGTTTCCAGAGCTGCTCTGTGATGGCCTGACCCCCAGGGCACTGGGAGAGATCCTCCTGTCCATTGCCAGGTACCACGAGTGGATGCAGTCGGAGGAGCTGCAGCGCCTGACAGCCTCGGAGCCCCTCAGCCTGGAGCAGGAGTACGAAATGCAGCGCAGCTGGCGGGAGGATGCTGACAGTGAGCATCTGGGATGCTTTCTGATCGAGGGTGGGAGTGCTGAGCACGTCCTTTCCATTCTGGGAAGGACCCACAGTGAGCTGGGAGTGCCCCATGAGTGGGGTTCCCTAAACCAGAGGTGATGTGAGACTTTCTCCAACAGCAGCTTGAACTGGTTTTCTCATTACAGCTGGTGTATACTCAGGGAGAATATCCACTTCCTCGAGCTGTTTGTGTTCTTTTTATGCAGTTTACCAGAGACTGTAGTGATTCATTGCCCACAGCATTTTGTGCTGAGCTAAAAATCATTAAGCATCACTCCTGCACAGCCAACACCCCCCAAGTCCGATGGTTGCAAAAAGGTAGAAGGAGGTTGTATTTCTCCTTGATAAATTAAATGATTTTTTGATCACCTGGTAGAGGGGTGTTGACTGAATTGGTTCCCTGACTCCCCTACAGGTAATGAATCACTGCCCATAAAAGCTTGGTAGAAATTTAGTGAGCTAGAAAATATTGAAGCTGGCAAAGACCTCAGTTTGGAGCATTTGTCTTAGGTGGCATTAAAAACCTTACTCAGAGCAGCAATAACATGGACCAGGTGAATCACTCAGTCTCAGCCTCTTGTGCATCAAAACAATTCTTTGCCCCAACTTGCTGCTGAGTAAGGCAAGGCAAGGAGACTTCAGACATGAGAAGGAAGTTTTCACACTTCTTCCACCAGCTCTTTCTAGTTTTGGTGTCTGTGTCACCCTCTCAACAGGTTTTTCCAAGTATTTCTTTCATTTCTGTGGGTGGGAACAGGCACACCTGGTGTGGGAAGCCAAATTATTAACTCTTCCTTGTTGTTGACACGTGGAAACTGTTGTTCCTTTGTCCATTATGCACCTTTAATTTCATTCTTTGGTAATTTATGAATAATTACCAGCACACTCTAAAGATGCTGCCACATTCTTGTTTGCCCCAGAGTGCACCTTCATCGTGCTGGACTCGGAGCGCTGGCCTGGGCAGGCGGAGGAGAGCTCCATGGTTGGGGATGTGAATCTCTTCCTCACCAACGCCGAGGACCCGACTGTGGGCGAGATTGAAATCATGATTGCAGGTCAAGTTGTGCTTCATAGCTTGGGGCTCTCACTGTGGCTGTGTGCTGCAGACAGATGTTGATGCTCCTGCATCAGCTTTTTATTCTCATGCTTTACATGGCTGCTCAGCCCATGGCATGTCCAGGTCACAGCTCTTCTGAGAAGTGTCTGGCGTGGCTGGTTTGTCACCCCTACCTGGATGCTGACTCTGTGCTGTCTCTTTCAGAGCCCAGCTGCCGTGGCAGGGGCTTTGGCAAGGAGGCGACTCTGCTGATGATGGCCTATGGTGAGGGTGGCTCAGTGCACGGGAACAGGAGTGTGCTGGGGCTGGGATCTGGGAGCACACAATTCTTGGTGATATAGGCAGGGTAGTAAGAGATGCATCTGCCCCAAAACTGGAGTCCTGTGCTTTTATATATGTGGCACGTGATAGAAGTGCCTCTCTCTGATTTCTCCTGCAGGAGTGAGAAAACTGGGGATCACCACGTTTGAGGCTAAGATTGGTCAGGAGAATGAAGCCAGTATCTGCATGTTCAAAAAGCTTCACTTTAAGGAGGTGCAGTAAGAGCCCATCCCCCAAACAATGTGAGCAGCATTTGCCTTGTGGCTGGGATTGAGCTGCTTTCTCTCTTGTATGCTGCAGGTTGCTGTGAACAGCATTTTCCAGGAGGTGATGCTGAGGCTGGATGTCAATGACCAGGAGAGACAGTGGCTCCTGGAGCAGACAAACCACGTGGAGGAGAAGAGTTATGCTGAGCTGAAGCAGGCAGCTGGGGTGCTGGACACCTGACAGACACCTCCAGACACCGGCTGGGTCTCCAGGGAGAAATTGGACATTGTTGCAAGGTCTGGGCGTGGAGAACACCAGTGAGCCAACGCTGGAACTGTTTTCATCTGTCTCCTTCAGATGCTTTGTCATCTTGTCAACTTTGCACTTTGCTCTGCCAGCCGGGATTACTGCCTGAAATTTGGACCTGGGGAACAGCCACTAACTCACAGGTTTGGCTAGGAATGACTCTAACTTTGATTTGCTGCTCCAACGGTGCCTAAAATCACCAGCAGTTAATTCCTGGACAAGCAGAAATTTCTCCCTCTGCTCTTAAATCAGGATTCATCAGGGAGGAGGTTTCATATACTGGCAGCTCATTCTTCTTTACTCTTGAATAAAAATTTTTAAAATCACAAAGATCTGAGGTGCCTGAGCACCAATGGGGCTAAGTTGCTCTCTTTGGCAGCTCAAAGGTTTAGAAGCTGTAAAGGACAGCAGAGACTCTTTAAACCCAGTTTCCTGGGATCTGGGGGCGTGGGGGGCACTGCTGGGTCCTGGCAGGGAGAAGCCCAGATGTGGGTAAGCACAAAGGGCAAGTTAATATGATGGAAATTGTTGATATTGGCTTTTCAAGACTAGGGCTGAGCTCCACCACGATGAGGGGCTTGAGAGCTGCAGGAGGCTTCTGAGACAAACTCCCTTCAGCTTCAGGGCTGTATTCCACATCTGAAAACTTAAGGCCAGCAGTGATGTTGCACTTCAGTTTCCTTGGCTGCTTTGATGAAAGTAAGGAGGAGAACACACTGAAAGGAGACAGTTCTCCTCTTCCACCAGCTCAGGACTTGCTCTGATGAGCCTGGAGGCTCCATTTGCTGCTCTCCACTAAGATAAGGATGAATGTGGGGGAAATCTCTCTTACTGGGGGGCAGATATATTTAGGGCAGGAGTCATCCAGCCTCTGCTGCAGTAGATCTGAGATCCATGGATGAAAAAGAGGCACTTGCCTGACTCCCACTGGACAAACTTCCCTGTGCAGTTACTCAGCCTGACCTATCCTGCCCTACACAAGTGTCCTCAGCAGGGAAGCTGCTAGAGAGGACAGAATGTAAGAAGGATAACTGATGCTCCTGTGTGTTTCCATACTGTAACAGCAGCTGTAATAGCCAATCCTAGACCAGAAATTACCTGTTTCAGTGATGGAAGATCAGGTAATAACTTTCAGGTTTGCCCAGGGATGTTGGAGATTGGCAGTCTGTGGAAGTTTTAGTGTTGCTGTGCCTGTATTGTTAAGGCCTGGGGGCTTTAGTTTTCCAATTTCAGCTAATTTAAATACATGGTTCCTGTGACTAATATGAAAGCCAAGCGTGGGAACAGTGTATCATAGCATTTAAAACAAGTATTTAGTGTGGATTTAGTTGTAGTGAAAGCTTTGTGTGGTAATAAAGTGAGGAGCAGCTCTACTTCCTGCTGGGATTACCATGACAAGGGCTACTAATCCTCCTGCTCCCCATCACCTGCTGCAGGCAGGAATGGATTCTGTCCTCCAGAACAAGATTTGCAGAACCTGCTGGGTGAGCTGCTGGCTCTGGTGCTCCTTCTGGGAAGTGTCTCATCCCTCTGCCAGAGGAGCAAGGCCAAACCAGCAGGAGAGGTGTAGCTGGGCTGGGATTTCTCCCCTAAAACCCAACCAAGGTGGGAAAAATAATTTCTTTTAACCTCTGCTGCCAGGGGGAAGGGGCAGGGTGATCTCCTGTCACAGCTCCCCGTGCCCAGCTGGTTGCTCTGGAGCCACTGAGGGCCCTGCTTGGCATCCCCGGTGCCCAGCAACGCCTGCGCTGCCCCAGCTCCACAGGCAGCTGGAACAGCCTCTCCCTGGCAACCCAAAACAAAGTTGGGTATGTCCCAGAGCTCAGCCCACCCCAAAGGCTGGGGGGAAGAGTCCTGGCAGGGCTCAAACAGGGTTACCACAGGGAACCAGTGCCCAGCTGCTCTGAGCAGGCCAAGAGGCAGAAGATGCTGCTGGGAGCCACTGGGTGCCCCCACTCCTGCCCTGTGGCATCCATCCCAGACAGGGGTGTCCTGCTGCTCCAAGGACATGAGGAGAAAGCAGGGGATGGGGGCTTACCTTCCCTCAGAGGACACTTCTTTGGAGGATGAGACAACTTGGAATGGGCTCCCCCAGCTTCCAGGAGGAAGTGACAGCCTGCACATCCCCCAGAAATCTGGTGGCACTTTGTCACCTGGGTGTCATTTGAGGTGCAAAGATCTGTGACCATTTGTGTGCTCAGGTGGAAAAGCTTCTTTGCAGATTTGGAGCACAAAACAAGAATGTGCAGAAGGAGAGGAAGAGAAGATACCACACAGAGGCCAAGCACAGCCCTGCCTTACCCTGCTGTGCCACCAGAATGGCCCCACTGAGCCACCCAAGGCTATACCCATTCATTCAGAGGGACCAGCACCCCTCTCCTCACTGATCCCCCATGCCTTCCCTAAACCCAAGTGTAACCCAGGCTCATCCCAAAAACCCCCACAGGGGCTGGAGGCACATCTGGGTTCCCTCCAACAGAGCTACTTGCCCTCCAGCCTGGCCAGCAAACCCAGATTAGACCTTTGCATCATCCCCCTCACCCTCCCCTCCTCCCACACTCCCCAGGGGATTAAAGCTCATTAATAATCCCGAGGCATTAACCCCCACTGAGACCAGCCAGTGCCTCCCCCCACCCTCAACCTGTCCCCATCACATGCTGAGGGGTACCCAAACCAGGCCCAGTGTCCCCCAGTTACCTGACCTTACCCAAGCCCCTGGCCACAGCAAGTCCTCTGCATCCCCACATGCTCAAACCAGATTTGTGAAGTCAGAAAGGTTTATTCCAGTAAACAAAATTTCTCTTGAGCTCAACAGTACAACACCTGATTGCGGCATATGGAAACAAAATATCCACAGGAAGAATTTCCACAAAATACAGGTTAAAAAAAAAAAAGATGTGATTGGAAAAATGCTCATTTCAGAAAAAAGAAAAAGTCTGTGAGAAGCTTTTAAATTAAACAGTGTTGGATTCAAACCCTGATTGGCTCTGTCTCTGAGAGTGTGCAGGAGCAAAGGAGACTATTATTGCTTGCTGTGCTGACTCCAGACACCCTCTCTTCTCCCAAAATTTTCCCGAGGGCAGGGTGCTGGGCACTCCCCAATGCTGGGCACCCCTACCCCTCCTTGCAGCTAAAGAGGCAAAGGGACAGGGTCATTGTGGACGGAGCTTGCCAGGCCAGGGTCAAACACTCTGGCTGTGGTCAGTAGCTGGGCTGGTGGGGTTTGGTAGAAGACACTAAAAGCCTCAGGTTTTACAGTTAAAGGGTAATTTGGGGGGATCTCAAATGGAGATGAGGTTTAGGGTGGGAAAAACAACAGGGAACAGTGGGGACCAGGAGTGTTGGGCATCAGGCCACCCCAAATCCTTAATCCCTCCCAAACCCCTGCTTGTGCCTACACAAGGGCTTCAAGGCAGGGCTGGAGGAGCACCCTGGGGATGAGATTTTGGGAGGGGGCACCCCCAGAACCCCCGGCCCAGAACCCCTCTGCAGGGATGCTCACTGGCCACCAAACCCCAGCACTTGGGTCAGGGTGGTAGGGAGCAGCCCCACATCTCCACCAGGAGCCCATGGCAGGGAGGAGAGAGTGCAGGAGAGGTCAGTACGGGGCTGGAGGGGGCTAGAAGACCCTCACCCTGCCTCAGGGCCTTCACAGGTTGCTGAACAGTTCATTTTTCTTGCTCCAGTCCATCTGGGGTGCCCTCTTGCTGGTGCGCTTCTGGTGCGCCCGCTCCTTGGCCACGGCCAGCGGGATGTCGAAGTCCAGGAGGGAATCGGATGCTGAATGGTGTTTGTCACCCTCCTGTGCGTGAGGTGGGGATGAGAGGCAATGTCAGCCCCACTGTGTGTCCTCTGGATGGCCCCACGGTGGGGCTCAGCCCAGATCCTGCTTCCCAGGCACCGCCTTCCCCGAGCATTCCCAGCCCTACCTCGCTGTGGGTCTCTCCGGAGCTGGGGGACGCGGCCAGCGGCGCGGGGCTGGGTGGGCTGTCAGACACTGAGTCGGACCGGGGCTCTCTGCCATTCTCCTGAGGGGAGCAGGGGGGAGTGTGACCTCCAGCCCTGGGGCTTGAGGACAGCGTCCAGAGCTGCAAGTCCCACCCAGGGGGCCATGAAATCCATCCTTGCCACACGTAATCCCCTGCAAGCTCCAGGCACATAAATACCTCCAGCGCTGCCCATCCAGGGCGGGGAAGGATTAAACCTCGGCCTGACTGCCCTGGCTTTAGCAGGAGGAGGAGGGTGGCTGCAGAGAGGGATGCTACTTCCCCACTGCAGCATGAGGGCTCCCAGCCCTGGAGCATCAGAAGGGAAAAGAGAGGAGGAAAACAGCCACCTCCATGACAATCAGCACCACAAACATCCCCCTTCCTGGAGGACACCAGTTCCCTTCCCAGTGGCACCAGCTCTTGTGTGGCAGCCTGAGATCACTGTGGCATCTCATGGCATCACCCACCCATGGGCAGAGGGACATGAATAGGAGGATCCCTGACTGGAGATGGGCATAGATAGAATTAAAATTAGGATAAGGCTCTTACCTTCCCTATATCACCATTGGCTACTGGTTCTGGCAAGGGACCTGTGGGATAAGGACACGGGCACTGGGTGAGGATGTGTTTGCTTTGTCCCCTTGCCAGCGGAGGGCAAGCCAAGGCTGTCCATGGCCAGTGCTCACACAACACTGCCCAGGGTCTGGCCAGGTCCTGAATTTTTAACCACCCACTGCAGCCAGCCCTGTGGCACAGGGGAATGCTGCCAGATACATCCCCATGATGGCAGTTGTGATGTGGAACCCAGTGAGACCCCTTCCCCATCCTCCTGGGGACCACTGTAACAGCACAGCAGAGCAAAGGCAGCTGAAGCCTGTTTGCTCCCCAAGCCATAAACCCTGCCAAAATGCAACCCAGGGCCATAAACCTGCCCGTGTCAGCCCTACCAGCCTGGCATGGGGCCCTTGGCCAGGCAGGGAGATGCCAAAGCCAGGTGACTCTGCTCGGCTCCAGGGTGATAAGACCATGTCCCAGGGCTCAGCACCCTTAGGTTTGGTGAGAAGGTGACACAGAGCCAGCAGAGGTGGCACAAACCCCTCCCAGCAGCACAGTCCCCAGCCCACCTGTCAGGTGCTGCTCTGAGGGCACCACTTTACACTTCTTGAAGAACTCATCTGTGAGGATGTCCACCACCAGCAGCCTGGTCTCGTCACCACTCGCCTTGATGGCCGCCACCACGTCGCTGTGCTGCTTGCCCTCCATGCACACACCATTCACCTGCAGGCACCACATCACCACTGGAGCTGGGCACATCCATCCCTCACAAGCACCACGGAGGGGTCAGGTACCAGCCTTGGTACCAGTAATAATCCCAGCACAGAGCCCCCACAGGCATTCGCAGCCTTGCAGGGATTAGCGGTGAAGCCAGAAAAACCTCATTAAAAGCAGATTTTCCTGAGTGATTGGCATGGGATCGAATGGGCAAAGCTGGCAGGGAACTCCCAGCAGCACATGGACCCCCCTTGTGCCATGCCATGGTCTCCAGAAACCCCACAAGCTTCACCCAAGAAGAGGCAGCAGCCCCACAGGCTGGGGGTCAGTTGGCCCTTGATCTCTGGATCATCATCCCACCTGGCACAAACCTGAGCTCATCCCCACCCTGGTCACACCTGACAGCAGGACTTGCGACCATTGTGCACCTTGTCCCCAGCCTGCCCCACCCCAGGGGATCCCTGGGGACAGTGCTACTGCTAATTAACCCCCAGATAGCTAATCAAGGCTCAGTCCCAGCCCTCCACAGGCTGCACCCCTGGGTGGGGACCGGCAGGCTGGTGCAGGCCGGCAGCTGTGCCATGAGTCATCAGCAGCACCAGGGACACTGCGCGCCTTCCCGGCCAAGGGCAGCTCTCTCCCGGGCACCAGAGTGTGAGGGAATGCCAAGCTTTCCACAGAGACCCCCTCAGCCCTCCCTCAGCCCAGCACACCTCGATGATGCGGTCCTGGGGGGCCAGCCCTGCTGCCTCCGCTGGCGAGCCGGGGTCGACGGCGCGCACGAACTGCCCTGGACGGCTCTTGTCACTGTGCAGGTTGAAGCCGTAGCCATCAGGGCCCTTCTTCATGTGGCACAGCCGAGGTCTTAGCTCCCCCTGCAACGGGAACAATCTGTGGGTGAACTGCTCCTGGACCCCCCACCACCCAAGGACAGCACCAGGAACCCAGGCAGCTGCTGGAGTAGCAGGGACACCACCCTCGGGTGGCCACCTTTGGGCACGGACACCTCAAGATAGGATGCAGGGTGCCAAACACCCTGTGATCCTGGGCTCCAAATAATTAATTAGGTGCAGGCCACACTAATTGCAGTGACACATTGAAGAAACTTGTTATTATGTGTGTGTTCCCAGACCACGCTCTTTCTTTGGGATCAGGATTGCAACTGCCATGAAGGTGGAGGAGGAAAGACAGCCCAGTCTGCTGGGAAGCATCCCCACTTCACCCCATCCCACTCAGGAAGCTTTGGCTACTGGAGAGGTCTCAGGTGCTGGCACAGGTCCCCTCCATCACCCCCTTGTCAACTGTAGCCCCTCTCCATGGCAAACCCAGCCGTGGGCCCAGGGAGATCCCCCACCCCAGAGCACCCCACAGCCACTGTCAGCAGGGAAGGGCCACACAGGGCTCAGGCAGGCAGCTGGAACCCAGATGGAGCAGCTGGAATGCTGAGGCACCTCCATGCCCCAGCACGACCTTCCAGGATTGCAAAACAGAAACCAGCTCCACTGGGGCGGTGCAACTGGGACATTCACCTCTCCAGGAGGCAACACCCAGCTCATTTGCACCTGGCTTTACCTTGACCCGTGGATCCACCAGTCCCTGGAACCAGAGAACCCTGCTGGGGCACAGCCATGCACTTGATCCACTTGGCTCCCTCTAAGCTCCCCACATGGTGAGCAGCAGGAAAAAGCAGGAGCATCCCCGGGAGCCTGGCACACAGGAACTGCCTTTACTCACCCAGCAGGGAGTGCAACGTCCAGGACGCGTCAGAGGAACCAGGTAACACAAACCAGACACCTGCATGTTGCACTGTCAGAACTGCTGTGACCCTAGCACCCAATACCACTTTCACAATTTATATATAAAATGGTTTGATCCCACCTTGGCCACCAGAACCTGGGCTTTGGTTAGGCTCTCCCAGCAGCCAAGCCTCACTCAAACTGCTGGAATATTCCTCACCAAGGGGGCTAGTATTTAATCTTTCATCTGAGATAATTTTTTCTCTGTTGGTACCCATAGCATCACTGAGGACAGGCACTGCAGGAATCTTCCCTCCCACACCTGCACTGGGGTGTTCTTTACCCCCTGCACAGCACTCTTGCATCTTGCCACAAAATGACCTTTGCCCACTGCAGGGAAAACCTGGGTCCTGGGGTGCTGACACCCCGTATCTGACACGCTGGTGTGGCACAGGGTCCCACACAGGCTGGGGTTTTACAATTTACATTGGCTTAGCGTTTACAATTGCTAAGCCAAACACTGCAATAAAGCACCAATAGAGCCCCATCCTCTTGTACAACGCCTCCCTTCATGGCCAAGGCCGGCCGCCACCTCAGCACCACCTGACGACACCCTGGGAAGAAGGGAGTGCAGGCAGCACCCAGCACATCTGCAGGAGTGAAGGTGACCCTCAGCACTGGCCTGCAGGACCTGCTCTCCGTGTGCCTCAGCTGCACGTGCCCAGGGCAACAGCCCAGCTGTGCATTCAGCGCCTGGGCGAGGATTGTGGCTCCCTTGACTTCGCCCCTCCCGCCCCACCCCTGCCCAGGTGGCAGCAGGTTCACAGGGCGTGACAGCATCCTCCACCCAAGGAGAAATCCCAAGCGATGCTGGGGACACACAACACTCAAAACAAGGACAAAAGGCAGGAGCTGCTGGAGCCTGGATGAAGGCAGCACCTCCCCAGATCCCTGCCCTGGCTTGACCCTGAGCAAGGGGTCAGGCTCTGGAGCACCCACGCTGCCGGTGCCCTTGGCAGCACTGTGGGGCTGCTCCACTCCGATAGCTCAGGACAAAGCCAGAGGGAGCACCCAGCAAGTGGTGCTGGCAGCGCTCCTGGGCGAGGAGGAGGAGGGAGGGCTCTGCTCCCACCCATACCAACAAAGCCCTGGCAGCCTGGGCTCCCTGAGATGCTGGAGCCATGAACTTTTGGGGGGGATGGGAAGTCCTGCAGGGTGGACAGATGTCTCAGGACACAAGGACAGGTCATGGCAGTGAGGGAGGCGCTGATCCTGCAAAGGCAGCTGGCCAAGGCAGCAGCACTCGTGCAAGGGCAGCCTGGCCAAGCCATGACCCCCCAGCATCCCCCCACCAGCAGCTGGCAGCTCCTCCAGCCCAGCGTGCCAGGCTGCCTGTGCCCTCCCCACATCACAGAAACCCTGCAGGCAGCCACCATTTTGCCATCCAGAGAGGAAAACAAATGCATCCAATCCTCCAGCAGCCGTATCCTGCCCATCCGTGGGGTGAGCACCCCATGGCAGGGTATCCTTTCAGCCCCAACATCCCCTTTGGGCTGAGCAACGCGAGGCAAGAGGGTTTGGGGCCAACACCCGTGGCTATGGAGCTGGGAGCTGGGCAGTGGAAATGCCCCTAATTTCTCTAAGCTGCTGCAACCTTCCTGCAAGGCCAGCAGCTCACCCGCCACACTGGGATTAGCTGGCAGAGCCTTGTTAGGAGCAATTACAGCCTCTGCAGGGAGGGCAGCGGGGGAAGCTGGAATGAGCTCCCTGTACAGGCATCCCATGCCACCCCTCTCCTCTACACCCAGGGGAGGCAGAGAGGTCTGTCTGCAGAGATGCCCACTTGGGATGAGGACTTCTGCAGCATCACACTGCTGTTCCTACCCTGAAACAGGATTTGGGGCACACCCAGATGCTTCTCCCTCCCCAGCACCTTCAGCCCCCTGGCAGGAACAGCAATCCCAGGATTGTGGGGACCCCAGCTGCACAGTATGTCAGGACTCAGTCCCCATTTCCCAGCCCTTCAATATCAATTTCAGGACAGCTTTTGAAGCCTCAAGTCCCAGGAAATTCGCTGCAGCCCTACAAGCAGCATCAAGCCCGCTGGCAGCACCAACATTCCCAGTTACTCAAAGAGGAACAGAACAGCTCTGGGGATGTCTGCGCCAGCAAATTCACACGGGTCCCAAAATCTGGCGCACACATTCGGGCTTCATACAAAGGGGATGCAAAGCAGCCTCCTTGCAGCATCCCTGTCACGTCCTGTTTGACTGGAGCTGCTTTTCATGCAGCTGCCTTGAGAGGAAATTTAATTCATTTCCTAATTAAACACCAGCTACCCCAGTGCAACGCTCCCAATGCCAGGGGAACTGCTCCCTGTTACACTCAGAAACCCAGCCCTGGGAGGCTCTCCCAGGTTTTACAAGGATGGGTGAGCCTTGCTGGCAGGGAGGGCTCTAATTTAACGCTAAATTTGCAAGAGGGAAGCCTGGGGCTGGTAGCAAATGCCTTGCCCACAGCACCCGGTGCTGCCCTGGGAACACGGCGCAGTTTGCATTAAACTTTCTCAAGACACTCTGGAGCAGCTGAAGCCTCCGGAAACAAACATGGGGGAAGACAAACTGTCACAGCTCTTGGTGGGGAGACACCCCCGTGGCACAGGGCCCCAGGAAATGGGGCTGACCTGAGGGGAGTGAAACTGTCACTGCACTGGCTCAGCACCGCAGACAGGGGTGCACGGATCAGCTCCTCAGGGACGCTCAAAACCTCCACCGAAGCATCAGGGGGATCTGCACACTCAAGCTTTGACAGGAATTAAAAAGGAGCCCATGATGAGTGTCCCGAAACTGCCTCAGCAATCCGTGGGGGTGCCCAAGCACCCTGGCAGTCCCAGTCGTGCAGGACCCAGCACGGCTTGGAGAGAGAATGGATTCTGCTGGAAGGTGGGAGACACTGCTCACCACAAGCAGCTCTCCCAGCTCTTGAGCATCTCCAGGCTTGTTAAACAAACAAAGGCAAGTCCAGCCCAATAAAGCAAACAGGACTCTGACACGTGCAAATCTCCTGCTTCCCTTGTGATCCCAGGGAATCCCACCAACCCACACTGATGGGATAGGGCTCTGGGGGGATGGAGCAGCCAGCACCAGTTGCCTGCCAGTGGCTGGGAACAGGCCACCAGTGTGTTCCTGCCTCACTGGAGAGAAATCCCTTTCTGCCTGCTCCTGCTTGGCTCAGCATTCTGCCTGGCATCTTCTCACCCTGCTTGGAGGGTGCCTGGCTGGGCGATGTCTCCAAACCCACTTGCCTTTTCCACTGGGCCCTGCCCCCAGCCGCAGGATTTCCTGCTGCTACCTGTTGAGAAACCATCTGGGGCCTTGTGGCAATGTCACCCCATGTCACCTGCTTCCTGTTCTAGTGAGGAGAGAAACCGCTGGCAGAGAAACCACCAGCAGTAACTGTGCATGAGCTGTACCCCAAGCCTGCTCCCCAAGACTGTGGGAATCTTCAGCCAAGACCATCCCCCAAAGCCCATGAGCTATCTCCAGCTGGGGCTGTCTCCCAAAATCCTGTGGGGCATCTCCAGCTTCCTAAGCTCTTCCCCTCACTCCAGCCAACACAGCGAGCAGGCAGCAGTCCCACAGCACGAGAGGGCTTCACCCTCTTTGGGGATGGCACATCCTGAGTCCCCAGGCCTGGCAGGGGACTCCCTGAGCTGCATTAACAATATCCCTTTTATCTTTCCCAGCCCATGGAGAGGTCTGGGGGCAGAAAGCAGAGCAGAGGGAGTCTCGCTAGCCCTGAGGGAGCGCTAGCACTGTGACAGAGGGGACAGCAGGCACATCCTCCCTGCATGGGGCAACACCAGAGCCCCGCACAGGGCCACACGCAGGGGACGTGGGACAGGGGACAGCGAGCAAGAGAGACAGCACAGGGATAGAGCATGGCTGTTCCCACCCAAATAAACCCCATCAAGGAGGTGTTGCAACGATGTTTTAGCCAGGCAGGGATGACAGCTGTGCCCGCAGTGGATCAGCCAACCAGGGGAACAAGCACAAGGCTAAAGTCCAACAGGAGACAAAGCTCAAAACCACCTAATCCTCAGCAAAAACCTATGTGACAACAGCTCAGAGAGGCACCAAGGTCTTCCTGGGGCTCAGCATCAACACTGGGAAGGCTCCACTGAACCTCTGGGAACAGGTCATAAGATTCCCCAGAAGGTTCCTCACAGTGGGGACTAAAGAGGCTGCTGCCCAGGGAGCCATCCACATGTCTGTTGTAACAACAAACACGGCTTTGCTGGGTAAATAAAAAGCAGTATTATCTTCCAGAGCGTCTCTTAGGAACCACTTGGGGTATGAAAGGTCAGTTGTTTCTCAATTCCTCACCTTTTTACATCACTTTGTTTGTGCAACTGCTCACTCCCACGCGTGCTTATAGCCCGACATTCCTGAGCTAGGAATTGTCTGTGGGGACTGACAGGGGCCAGGATCTGTGGGGGCCAGGATCAAGCCCCCAGCCCGGGAAGGGCTCTGCTATTTCCACTCCACAGCAGAGACTGAACACACTCAAAGCAGGAGCGACTACCACTAATATCTGCAGTCCCCCCAGTATCCCCAAAAACAACCTCTGCCACGGGTTTTTTTGTTGTATTTTGCGGTGGGTTAGTGCCAGCCCCCTCAGCCCAGTCCCGGGCTCAGCCGCACTCAAAGCTCGCCCTGTTGCTTTTCTCACCCCGTTTTACGGCCCCGCAGCACAAGGACGGGCCGAAGGGCTCCGGGGCTCAGCGGGTTCAATTATGGGTCCAACCAGCCCCGTGTGCCCGCCTGGCCCCCCCGGCACTGACCCGCCTGCGAGACAGGACCATTACGGAAAAAAAAATGAATTATTCAAAATAAAAAAGGCAAAGCAGTCGGGCGTGGCAGAACACGGAGCTTTTGGGGAGCCGCGTTTAAAGCAAAGCAAAAAAAGAAAGAAAGAATCGAGACCGAAAGCACACACAACGAGGGCAGACGCGGCGGCCGTGGTCAGGCACAACCTCTCCTCCTCGGACAAGACCCTCTGCACCGAAAACTCCCGAGCCCAGCCCCAGCCCCCGGCCGCTCACTCACCCGCTGGTCGCCGCCGCTGGGTTCCCGCGCCGCGGGCTCCGCCGGCACCGGGGCCGCCTGCCCGCCGACCACCGGCGGCTCCGCACCCGCCTCGCCCCGCTTCGCAGGCTGATCCTCGGCCGTCGAGTCTACGACCAGGAGGCTGACGGCGCCGGCGGCGGCGCGGATCCGCTCCACCACCTGCTGATGGCTCTCCCGCTCCACGTTCTCGCCGTCCACCTCCAGCAGCCGGTCCCCAGCGCGCAGCCCCGACCGCTCGGCCGGCGAGCCCGGCTCCACCAGCCGGATGAACTGGCCCGGCTTGCCCTTCTCGCCGTGCAGGTGGAAGCCGTAGCCGTCCGGGCCGCGCTCCAGGCGGCAGAGCCGGGCGGCGGGGCCCACGCCGCTGCTCATGGCGGGGAAGTGGCGGGAGCAGCGGCGGGCCCGTCCCGCCAGCCGCACTCGGCGCACTGAGGGACAACGGGCCC
>VWZP01000515.1:287853-305379 GCA_013396995.1 Dicaeum eximium
GGATCGGGGTGCTGCACTGGGATCGGGGTCTGCAGTGGGATCGGGGTGCTGCAGTGGGATCGGGGTGCTCAGCGGGATCGGGGTGCTGCAGCAAGCTCGGGGTGCTGCGGCGGGACCCCCGCAGCCGCCTCCGCCTCCCCCCGGTGCCCCCCGAACCCACCGCGGCAAGTCCCGATCTCGCTGAACTCCCCCCACCGGGGACCGGCTCTGACACCGCCTCGGAGACAGCCCCGACGGTGGCCGGAGATCGGCAGAACGCTCTCCGCTGTTCGCGCTCCGTGGCCTCTCAGGGAACATCCATCCCACACCCTCGCCCAGTCCTCCCAGTTGGTCCCAGCTCCGACGTAGAGGGTGGAGGGATGTTCAAAGCTTCAACAGTAAAATAAAATCCCCAAATGGAAACTGCGTGGGAAAGCGGGCTGGGAAGAGGGCAGGTAGCTCGCTTTGTAGTGGAAATGAGATACCAGCCCTGTTCCCCATGCCGCCTCTGAACCTTGCTCAGCACCCCAGAGCTGGGGGCCCGAGGCGGGGAAGATGGAGGGAACCCCAGGAGATTTGCTCTGCCCTGGCTCCGTGTTCTCTGCTCATGGACTGAGAAGCAGAAGTAGCTGCAGGGGGTCATGAGCATGGGAGATCCTGGGGTTCGGGCTCAGTCAGGGCAGAGCAAGGCAGGACTGCTGGTGCCAGGCGGAGCTGGCTCCTGGGATTGTCCCGGAGAGGGTAGCACAGAGGTATCTCCCAGTAGAGGACCTGGCTGAAGTTCCGGGCAAAGGTCCTCAGGGCAGTCGGGATCCCGTTTAACCGAGCTGCGGACAGGCGAGCAAGGAGGGGACAGCTGCGTGCCATGGGACATCTCTCACAAGGCGCTCTGCCCCAAAACCCTGCTCAGGGACCCCAGCGGCCGAAGAACCCCCTGTGTGCTCGGGGTGGCCGTGCTCCAGCTCCGCGGGACCCAGCTGCGAGCGGAGGGTGGACTCATTTGTTTCCTCCACTCGGCTGAGCATTTGCCCGCAGCCGCTCGGCCCTGAGAAAAGCGGCGGAGAGGAATCCCACGGCAGCCGGCGGCAAATGCCTTCGGAGAGGAAAACCAGGGCAAGCGTGCTGTGGTACGGCCCCAGGACGGGGATGTATCGCCCGTGTCACAGCCGTCCCCTCGGCAAGGGGGTTGTGAGCAGCACAGCCCCACAAGTGAGCTTCTCGGAAGGGCAGATGCAGAGCACATTCTGGGTACCCTGCGCTAAGTCAGGAAACAAAACCCAGCTCCAGCGGGGCTGGTTTGAGCACGGGACCGTGATAAGGAAGAAAGGCAGCAGCAAAGGAAACAGCTGAAGCTGCTTTTGGGTCCAATAGCGCCTGCGGGATGGCAGAGCACAGGCAGGACCGTCGCGCCCCAGCTGCCTCCTCCTGCCCTTTGCATCTTGGAGCGAAGTTAAAGGAGCTCAGGCGGGAGGGGGGAAAGAGAAAAGAGCCAACGTCTGTTTGTGTTGAAGCCATCCAGCATTTTTTTGCAGACATCAGCCAAGCGGCAGCAGCAATGCCATTGGTGGGAAGACGGAGTTATTTGGGGAATGCTGGACTCCGCACCATGAGAACAGCAGGGGAGGAGGTTGGTTTTAATTTAACAGGCCATGTTTACTCTTCCCCTCTCACCTTTGCTCTGTCTGAAATGTGCAACGAAAGCACCCCCGGCAGGGAGGAAGGGGCCGTGGGTGCTTCCCCCTCCCCACAGCTGCTCCCAGGGCCCCCCAGCCCAGCTGCTCTGCAGCGCCTGTGTGCAGCAGCCTCCTGTGCTGCAGACCCAGAGCAGGGATTTCTCATGCAATAAACAATCAGACAGACGCAAAACCTCAAAAATACTCAGCTTTAATCTGTAAACTTGCAAAGAGAGACCCAGGGGCAGAGCAGAGGTGAAGGAGGCACCGGGGCAGGTGACACACGAGCAGTCGGGTCCAGGGCCAGGGAAGATGCTGATGGGGACAGATGTGCTGGACAGTCCTTGACTCCTACGTGCAGTAGTGCCATATCCTCCACAGCTGCTCTCTGCATCAGTGCTTCAGCTCACAACCAAATATTCACCATCTGACTGCTCTGGGTAGTGCTCAGGGGAGTAGACAGCGTGCTTGCAGGAGCAACAGAGCTGGGCTGAGCACCAGGGATGTCCCTGAGTGGATGTGGGGGGAGTGGATGTCCCCAGCAGTGCCCAACAGAGCAGTGTTTGCTGGCTGAAGGCTCTCAGGCATCTGGTCTCTAGAAAGTGGGTGCCAGCAGCAGGAAGGCATAGCTGTACTACATGGGCAGTGATGGGAGAGAATCCCAGCCTGGCAGGGCTGAAGCATCACCCCAGGTGATGCCACCATGGGCATCCCCTGCATGAGGCTGGAGATGGTTTAGTCTGGAGGCATTGAAACGAAAAAGCTTTTTCTTGTTATAAAAAAATAAATTCTCTAATTTCTGTGCTACAATGTGGAGGAAGCAAAGTTTTTCAAATTGCTGTGTGTACCAGCAGTGCCCCAAGCATTGCTCGGATGCTCCCAGGGGAATTGTACTTCTCACACCAGCTGTGTGGGCAGGGAACAGGTTTGGCTGGACCCTTCCCCATCCCAGCCCTTCCCTCGAGCAGAGCCAGGATACAATGGGGACATCATTGCATGTGTGGTGGCAGGAGGGTAAAAGCCATTGGCAGCAGCTGCAGAAATGAGGAGCCACAGCCGAGCACGGGCACTGGGGTGTGGGGCAGCCCAGGGGACAGAGCTGAGCTCTTTGGAAGGAAGCCAGAGCCTGGCAGCACCAGGGACATGGAGGCTGGACCAGACCCTTCCAGCTGGACAACAGCAGCACTGTGAGCAGGGGAGGACAGGACTGGGGGCTCCAGGGGGGTCATCCATGGCACAGCTGCTCCAAGGGTCCCTCAGTGAGATGTGTGGCTGTGTCCTGCACCCTGCTCACGTGGTGGAGGTGGATCCCCATGGCTCGCTGGCCAGGCTGGCAGTCACCACACCACAGTGATTCCCACAGTGGCACACAGATCATTGCTCTGCAGGGCAGCAGGATCTGAATCCTGGTACCAGGACATGGGCCCTCCTCACGCACTCTGCTCCACTCTACTGTCCTGTCCAGCTTGGCCTGTCAGAACTTGGTTCCCTCCGGTGCCTGAGGGCAGGATTGGGCCCCACTCTGCTTCCTGCCTGGGCCCCCAGGCCTGCCAGCTCCTCTGGGCCACCCTCAGGAGAAGACACAGCAGCTGGATTTCTTCTTCTGTGATTCAATGTAATCATGGATCTGGAAGTGCGGCTCATCCAGCGGCTGCACTGCGCGCTGCTTCAGCTCCCTAGGGTGGTGGGGCTGTGTTACCCCCTCCCACACTGTGCTGGCGTGTGGGAGGCAGTGGGGCTGCAGGGGACACCTCCCTTGCTCAGTCCCTGGCCCCAGGTACTCACTTGGCAATGGCCAGGAAGGCCAGCTCCACATTCATGCCTGTCTTGGCACTTGTCTCCATGAAAGGCACCCCGTACTCCTGCAAGAGCAGCACAGCCCCATCAGTGGCCATCCCCAAGACACCCTCCTGGCCCTCTGAATCCTCCCTGTAGCCTTGACAAGGCTTGAGGGTCATCCCCTCCCTGCCTTGCCCCAGGTTTACATGCTATGCTGCCCCTGCAAGAACCAGGTGGCTCTGGGCACTCAGAGGGGATGGCGTGGCTGCATGGGAACCCTGAATGACATGAAATTGTCTGGGGGAGCTTAAATTGGGTTAGACTGTGGTACCACTCACCCTGGCCAGTGATGCTCCATCCTCTGTCCTCACAGCTCTCTCACTGCTCACATCAGCCTGCAAGGGAAGGAAAATGTCACCACACACCAGGCCAGCTGGCACCCTGGGACATCTGGAAAACCAGCAGTGTGGGCTGGTCAGGGGACCAACAGGAACGAGGGGCAGCATGGATCCAGAAGTATCCACTGCCCAGAGAATCCTGGATCTGTGGAGCATCTGGGACCTGGTGGCATTGAGGATGTCGGGGGGCACCTGGGACCTGGGGACACTGAGGACCTGGGCAGTACCTGAGGGCATCCAGGACACAGGGAGGCTCTGGTGTCCTGCTGAGCCTCAAGTACCCAGCATCATCCAGGATCCAGGGGACATCCAGTCCCAGGGGGAAATCCAGTTGGGCACTGGGCACCCAGCAGCATTTGGGACCCCTGGAGAGAATCTGAGACCTTGGGCCTCTAGGGCTTGGGGTTACCTGAGGTCCAGGGGTGTATCCAGGCCTGGGTGGGCATCCCATAATCAGCAGCATCCCTTCCAAAGCATCCCATATGAGGAGCATCCCGTGCCTGGAAGCTCAGGCTCGTGCTGCCACCCGCTGGCTCCCGGGAACGCTGCCCTCCCTGACCCCTCCCTGACACCCCCCGACCCTCGGGATCACCCCTGGCCTTGGCTGAGCCCAGAGAGCAGCAGAGGGTGCCGGCAGAGCCCTGTCCCTGCACAGCCACGCCGATGGCAAGGGCACAGCCCAGCAAAGCCCAGGGTGCACGGGGACCCTGCACACACCTTATTGCCCAGCAGCATGATGACCACGTCCTTCTGGGCGTACTCATGGATCTCCATCAGCCAGGCCTGTAGGGCAGCAGGACTGTGTCGGGGTGAGGGGCACTCCTGACCCTCCCAACTCAGCCCTCCACTCCTCAGTACCCCCCTCCCTTCCCTCTCAACCTTCACACCCCTTCAGCACCCCCATCTCCCCACCACAAGGACAGGGATAATGACTTTTCTTGGCACAGGAATTATTCCAGCATCACAGATGAGCAATCCTGAAAACGCCCTGTCTCCTGGCTACAGCCCAAGCCATAGTTCACATCCTTCCCAAACCACGTTTTCTCCCTCAGGCATCCACCATGTCCTTAAAAACTCACCCAGCCATGCAGCACCCAGCCAGGTGCCCTGGGATGAGCTCCCAGCTGGCTGGGTCTGGCCAGAACAGCCAGTGCTTACAGGTAAAGCAGGCTCCCAGCTGCTCCAAACACCCAGCCAGCCAAGCAGGGCACTCACACCCCAGTCCTGGGGAGAAACACTCCCAGCCCACGGCGGGACTCACACGGATGTTGTCGAAGGACATCCTGCTGGTGATATCGTACAGCAGGAGCAGGGCTGCAGGGGAAGAGACAGAGGCACTGCTACACTGCAGGAATGTGCCCTGCACGGCCTCCCCATCCCTGCTGGACCCCAAACTCACCCTGGGCATCCCGGTAGTAGGCGTGGGTGACGCTGCGGAAACGCTCCTGTCCCGCTGTGTCCCAGATCTGCCGAGAAACTGCCCTGGTGAGAGCAGGGAGAGCAACTGCCCCGAGCTGGGGCTGCTCCTGTGGCTCCCAGCCCTGCCACACCACCATGCTCAGCCTGAGGTGGGCTTCCATCTGGAAATTTCTTCCCCCCCCTCCCAAAGCTCACCTGCAACTTCACCTTCACACCATCCACGGCCACCACTTTGTTCTGCAGAAGACAAGGAGAGCACGTTTATCAGCCCAAAGCATGTCCTGGTGCATGTGCCAGCCAGCCCTGGCATCCCACAGCCCCTCAGCTGCTGTCCCCAGGCCAGTGGGATGAAACCAGGCTGCCTGTGGGGCTGGACATTGAAACCTCACTTCTACAAACTGTGATCCTGCTTGTCTGGCAGCTACAGGGATATCCCAGAGCAGCAACCCCTCGAGTCAGAGTGAAGGGCAGCATCAGCAGAGATCAGACAGCAAGAACCCAGCCTGCTTGGATCCAGTGCCTCATTCATCTCCTACAGCCACAGTCCTTGTCCCGTGACTCCCAAGTCCTCTAATGAGCCAGTTAATGACTGTCCAGCAAATCCAGGAACACCGACCTGCTCTGGCTCCTGCTGGGAAGCTCTGGGATTGCAGCAGCCCCTGGGAAGTTGGCAGAGCTGAGGAAGTGGGGAGGCACGGACGAACCACACATAATTTTGCATTTATTAATAACACATTGGTGTGCTTTTATGTTTGCTCACCAAAAAGGCCTGAATTTTCTGACAGGACTCTTCCGCTCCATGTGCCCAGGAACTACTGCTGCACTAAAAATTTAGCCTGTTTGCAGTAATTTAAGGGCTTTGGATGCTACAAACTGCCTGGACACATGCACTGGGTGATGCTGGGTCCCACTCAAATTTCCTTGTTGCATGTAGCACACAGCTGTATCCAGCATGGCAGGAGGAAATCTCCTGGGTCAGGATGGTTTGCAGCCAGGCTGGGCTGGGACCAGGAAAGGAAAGAGGCATTTCCAACTGAGCTGGGAAGGCAGCTATTGAGGCTTAAGCAATCCCTGTTCTCATCTTGGAAGCGCAGGGGTTTCTCTCCAGAGGCCAGAAAAAAGAAAAGCAAAACTACTGAAAAGCTATTTTAAGACTCTTAAAGAATCATACTTGGAGTCTGGAAAGAGAAGACCCCTATAAATAATTTGGTTGCCTGGAATTGTTTGAAATGGAAATTCAGCCCATGTGGCTATGACAGCATTTGAGCAAATGGGCTGGATAAAACAAAAACGTGCCCTAGGAGGCTCTGGAGATTACCTAGAGCATGAGCCATGAGCTGCTGGAGGGGAGGCTTGCATGAGGCAGAGCAGGCACCTACAGGCTGGCAACACTTCTGGGGACACCAGCATGGAGCCCAGCAGTGGGACACAGCACATTTTCCTTCTTTCATGACTTTATCACAAGGACAGGCCTCATGGCCCCTTCAAACCAAACCCACAGCCTCTGATCACAAAGCCCCCAGTTCCAGCAAAAGCCAAACACAGCCAGGGCAGCAAAAGTGGCAGAAAACTGGAGCAGCTGAGCTGTGGGAGCAGAGGAAGCGCTGACTGCACTTGACACATGTCTGTGGTGGAGCCCTGCCTGGGGACACCCCTGGGACTTCCTTCCTGCTCTGCACTGTGCTGCAAATAGCTGTGACTCCCTGGACACCCTTAGAGACACCCTGCAGCTGAAATTTGGTGAGCAGAGTGCAGTGTGGGGGTTTAAACAGAGTCTGGTAACCCCAACAACTTCTCAGCAGCCCATTTCAGCCCTTCCAAGGCATTAAATCACAGCAAGCAGTGTTTGTCCCCCCAGCTGTTGACTTTGGCCTGCATGGTGGAGCGTACTGGCTGCCCAGCAGGCACCCCCAGACCATGAGCACAGCTGGGATGGGCTAAACCTGGTCTGTTTGCTGATTTAAAGGTAAGAGGCGACAGCACCAGTGGGCTCTTTTGTCTGTTACTGCTCTCCCAGGGAGGGGTGGGAGAGTTCCAGCAAGCACCTGCTGCTGGTTGGGAGATAACTGGGGGTACAGAGGCTGGAAATCCCCGTTCCCCCTCCGCAGCACCTTGTCCTGGCCAAGGTGCAGGTGGAGGGGGGCAAGGGGCTGGCAGCTGTGGTGGTCTCACCCGGAAATCTATGCCCACGGTGGCTATGAAGGTCCTGGAGAGAAAGGCCCCGTCTTTGAACTGGAGCAGGAAGCAGGTTTTCCCCACACCTGAGTCTCCAAGCAACATCACCTGCAAGATGGGCGCGTGGAGAGACGTCAGCAGCACAGGGAGGGAGCAGCACCCCTGACTGGTGCTGAGCCCTCCCCAGCTCCTTCTTTCCCTTCTTTTCTTTCCCCAGGGCTGGTCCTGATGGGTCTGGGATGCCCCGTGGGAGCTGGTGTGGGACAGGACCCCTTGGGGTGCGGCCAAGCACTGCCCCAGGGCAGCAGGGCAGCCCCAGCCATGAAAGAGGGGGAGAGCTGCTGTGACAGCAAGTACTGCAGCAAGAAGAGAGATCTCCCAGCCAGCCCCTGGCCAGCCCCCAGCAGGCTGCTAGAGAACCAGCCACAGCTCCCAGACGTGTGGAGCCACCTCCAGCCACGCTCTGCTCCTGACCCGGGTGTGCCCAGCCCAGGGGCTGATGCACAGCTTGGGCAAACCCGGCGTGTCCGGGACTCTCCCTGTCGCTGCCTGCTGCAGACACCAAAGCAAACACGGTGCCTTTCCCCTCCTGCTAAGCAAACAGGATCGGTCCAGGCTCTCCAGCTGCTCCAGCACTGCCAGACTCAGGCAGGGAGCAGCCAGGACCAACGCTGGGCTCCATAAGCACAGCCCCTCCTGATGCTGTGCTCTTTCTGCCTACCTGCAGCAACCTGTTCCGGCCCAGCAATCATTAACTTGACTGCATTTGGCCTCTTATGAAAAATAGCAGTGGGCAGGACTTCAGCAGGAAGGTCAATCCCTGCATGCCCACCCTGACAGGATGCTGGAGCTTGCAAAGTAAATCCCTGCAGCCTCTGGGGCAGGCAAACACAGCGGGCCATGGCCACCTTCCACAGGGATGGCACAGCAAAGGCCAAAGCTGGTGGCTGGAAATGCTCTGCCTCCTGCTACCACTTTGCTGGTCAAATCCTTCCCCAGGACTTGTGGAGAGCTGGGAACACTGCTCAGTTCTGCTTCCACCTCACTCCAGACCAAGCTGAAAATCGGTTTTCTCCCACAAACACAGAAATTGCCTCCACGGAGAGGAGTCAGAGAGGGGAGGATAAAGGCAAAGGAATAAAAGCAGTTTGGAGAAGGTGGCAGTGTGCAGGACCACTTTGGAAGCGGCTCAGTGAGGCAGCAGGGTGTGTCAGGGCTGACACCATCAGTGCTGGGCTCAGCCTGGGGCTGTATATTAAATTTTGGGGGTAAAAGATTCATCAGTCCTGTGCCTCCTCTGAGCTGCTTGGATGAAGAAGGTGCTTCCTGGGCTGGGGTGGGGAAGAGGGGGACACTCAGGAAGGAGGGCTCCCTCCTGCCCCAAGGGCTGGCAGGGGTGCAGAGACATTCACAAGTGGCATGCTGCAGGTGAAGGTGGGCCCCGGGCTGAATCCGTGGAGCCCTTGGGGTGCTGCGATGGCCTGGACGGGGTCTTGTCCCCCCGCCTTGTGCCATGGGGGTCACTCGCAGGAGCCCCTTGCCCTGGACAGGGTCTGATGGGCTTTCAGGGGGCAGAGCTCGGCCGTGCTCCTCTTTTCCCGGGAGCCCCCCAAAGCCCTGTTCCTGCTGCTGGTCCGTCCTCTTGCACTGCCGGGCAGGGACACCCCTGGAGCACAGACCCGCACCCTCGGGGCAGGGACCCCCCATCTCCACCTCCCAGGAGGTAAAATCCCGATCCCCGAACCTGCTGCATCGGGGGACCCCCGGGGCAGAGAAGGGCCGGGGGGCTCAGCCGGGGGGCTCAGCCGTGGCTGCCGCCTCCTTCGCCTCCTTCCCCGTTTCGCGGCCGCTTCCTGCGCACGATCGCAGCAGCGGGGGAAGCGGGCGGCCCTCGGGGCCCTTCCTAAACCGCTCCTCGTCTCCCCAAGCCGGGGGGCGAACCCAAACCCTCCCCTGTGGTACAACTCTGAGGGTCCATCCCTGCTCAGCCCGCGCCACCTCCCACCTTGCCGGACAGTTCGTAATCTCGGGGCAGCGCCGGCGGATCCCCGCTGCTCCTCGGGGGTTCCCCGCTGCTCCTCGGGGGTTCCCCGCTGCTCTTCGGGGGTTCCCCGCTGCTCTCTGGGGTCTCGCTCCCCTCCGGGGGTTCCCCGCTGCCCTCCGGGGTCTCGCGCCCCGCCGCCCCATCGGGGCCGTCCATGGTGCGCCCGAGCGCAGCTGCCCCGTCCCGGCGCCGCCGAGCTCGCGGGAGCTGCGGCCCCACCCGCCTTCCTCCTCCTCCTCCTCCTCCTTCTCCTCCTCCTCCTTCTCCTCCTCCCCGGCCGATGCCACCCCCGAGGCCGCGGCCCGGCCGCCTCCCTGCCCAGCCCGGACACGGGAGGAGGAGGAAGAGGCTGAAGAGCGGAACCTGCCCCGCTGCTCCCGCACACCGGAGACGCCGCGGTGCTCGGGTTTGCAGCGGCTCGGCTGCACCGGGCAGAGCCCCGCACATCCCTTCGGAAACTTGTGCGGGGAGAGGAGGAACTGCTCACCCCGCAAATGAGCAGTCACCTCGTCCCTACAGAGTGTGGGGATGGAGACGCCGGTGCTACCAAACCTCACCCTGCTCCGCCGGGACAGTGAGGATGGAGCTCCCACCCAGAGTGGGGTTTGCCCCATCGGCTGCAGCCCCCGCGGTGCTGAGCTGGCCCCGGGGAGCACCGTGGAGCAGGAGCCGCTGGCCCGGAGCCGTGACCTGTGTCAAGCCGGTTCCTCCGTCTCACCCGGGATGGTTTCCAGGACTCCCACTGCCCCCGGCTGCTCGCAGTCCCCTGCATCCTACACCAGCCATCGGGGCACAGCTCACACTGCACTTCATTTGGGAAAAGTCCGAGCACGGGAATGTAGGAGGAATCTCTGGAGAGGGATGTTGTGTTACCCAAAACCCCACCCCATAAAACCCATGCACTACAGCTGCCCAAGGTCTTCAGCCTTGCAGGCGTCACTTCATGTACAGGAGTCCTGAGCCCTCCCTGATCCATTTTCCCTGGAATATCTCATCTCTCCCACATCAGGGCTCATCTCAGGGCAACCCCCGTCCCTGCTCACACCACAGGGATTCAGGGATGCTGCTCTCCAAGTGAAGGCCACGCGTGGCCACAGGAGGTCCAGTGGCAGAGATGCCCTCTGGAATGGCATCCACCTCTGCACCTTCTGGGACTGCTGGCTCCTGCACCAGCCAAGCCTTCCTCTGCCCCCTCTCCGGGAAATAGAACCTGTATTTCCAGTCCTGCAACTGTGCTGAGACCCAGCCACGGGATTTATAGTTTATATGTGCTCTTTGGTCAGGAAAGTGCCCGGAGCTGGAGGCTGGAGGCACTTGAAGCTCCTGGAAGTGGCTGAGCTCCCCTGCAGCAAGATGGAGAGAGAGCTGGAAAGATATGGAAACCCGTGCTGGAGCTCATGGAGTTGTGGGGACAGGAAAAATGCCTGGCTGAGCATTCCAAGCCCTGGCATTTTCTGCGGGAGAAATGAGGCAGCCGGAAGCTGGCAGAGATCAGTGGCGTGGCTGAGCCTCCTCTGCCTGCCCATGGCTCAGGCACCTCAGCAGGGGCACCCTTGGCTGCTGGTCCCTGGGCTGCTTGGCCCCAGACCATCCCCACTGGTGCCACGTTTTCCTGCTTCTTTGGCCTGGACTAAAAAGAAAATTCCTGTGGGTAATCACATCCCCATGGGTACCAGCCTCTCGCTGAGTTCCAACCTTGGCACAATGCTGAAGGGATGACAGTCCCCCTGAAGTAAGGTCCCAAGCACTGTTCCTGTCCTGAGCTCCCCCAGGAGAGGGGACACACACATCAGAGCCACCTGAAGTGCCACAGCAGCTCTGCAAACAGCTCTGGATGGCAGCCGAGCGTTTTTTCCAGGCACTGTCACCATCTGCCTGACTTTTCGCCAGGGCCCCGGGCTGGACACAGGCAGGACACAGGCTGGCATCTCCCTGGCAGAGCAGGGCAGCTCCAAAGGCAGCTTTCTGTGTGTGAAGCATAAGGCTACACTGAGACATGGCCCCACCAAGGGATTTGGAATCTGGAGCTTTAGCCATCCTTCATGCCTCCCAGCAGTCCAAAGCATGCCAAGCAGCACACAGCCAAACCAAACTCCTCATCCAGCAGCACCAAAGCAAAGTAACCAATTCTTTGTGCTTACCACGGATTCACAGATTCTGATTCCCCAAATAAAGCTGCTCCCCAAGAGTGAGTGCACAGCCCAGGGACCAGGGACTGGGCTCTTACCGTAAACCCAATGCCCACGGTGGCAGAGAAGGAGCCAGGAATGAACTTGCCCTGGTCAAACTGGACCAGCAGTGATGTCTTCCCCACGCCACTGTCTCCAACCAGGATTGTCTGCAAGGACCAGATAAAGAGGCATCAGTGCAGGTGCAGGTGATGGGGGAGCTGGGGGCCAGACATTTGGGTCGGTGTGCTGGGGGCATGTGGCAGCAAATGCAGCAGGACCCACCCAGCACCCGGATCTGTCATATTTGATTCTGCCACTTGCCCAGAGAGGAACTTCCACCCCTTTGTCCATCTCTGAATTAATGAAATGTGCTCTGGGATAAGCTTCAGGCCTGAAACCCACTGCACCCTGTCCAAGAGAGGAGAGATGCGAGGCAAAGTAAAGCAAAGCACAGCCTGTCATGGGCAGTGAGCAGGAGAGATGCTCCTACCCCAGCTGAGGAAGCTGCTGGGCAGAAGCAACCTTGGTTCACCCAGGCCTGTTGGAAAACCTCTTTGGGAGGACTTCGGAGTCACTGGATTAAGTCCAAAACTGTTTAGTAAAGAGAGCATCTCCTGCAGCTGCTGCACACAGCTGCTGCCACAGCCACACAACCTCCCCGGGTCACTGGGCTGGCTTTGTGCTGCCTCAGTGTCAGGGACCCACAGCACTCCCTCCTGGCAAAGTGATGGGTTTGAAGCCAGGGGGTCCCTCTGCCTCTCCAGCCTCCAATGGAAGCCCTAGGTCACTCCATCCCTGAGCAGAAGGGACAAGGGACCTGTGCTGGTGTCAGAGCTGTCACCTCTTGAGCAGCTCCCACACTGCCAGCCCACGGCCCTGGCACCCACGCCACATCCCTGGGGAACTCATCTTCCCTCCTGCTCCTCCCTGTGTCCCTCAAGATCCCTGAGCTAAGGGAGATCTGCAGGGCAAACAGAACCCCTCCCTTCCCTCTGCTGGTATCTGGGTTTTGTTCACAGAGCCACTGGCAAACATTCCCATCCTTTCAGGAAACCGAGCCACTTTCAACCCTTTCACAGGACAGGAATTAAAATAAACGCTCGCCTACCAGCCTTCTTGCTTAGAAGTGCTTTGGGCTTTGTCTTTCAGGACATGGATGTTCCTGAAGCTGCAGTTCTGGCCAGGTGTCCCCTCTGTTACTGGTCCCCTGCTACCCCTGAGGCTGAAGGTTTGAGCCAGCGAGGTGCTGGGACTAAACCTCCCCACTCTCTGCATCCACCTCTGCTACACTTGGCTGCATCTGTTTTTCCCCTGCTTCGTTTGTGTTTGTGCAGCTCCTGCTGCATCCTGTGACACCTCAGTCCTTTGTCTCCACCCTGAGGGTGCTTCAGTACCTCCCCAATATGAGGGGAGCCTCTGTGCACATCCAGTCCTACCCCTCTCCTGTCCTGAAGTGCCCTGGGGTGTGACCAACCCTGGCACTACTTCAGGCACTGCACTTCCCCTTGTGAAACACAGGATGAGTGTGAAGGAATGTATTTAATCAAATGCCTGAACAGCCCCAGCAGATCAAGGCCTGATTCCATAGCCTGGGAGGCCACGTGGGATTCACAGCACCTGGCACCATGGCTGCTGCACCCCACAGATCCCAAAGAAGTGGACTGAAACCAAAAGCCACGGAGCTTGAGGACCACAAACAACACAAGGATGTGGAGTGGCAGGAAATCAGCATCCTGCCTTGCATAAAGCACCACCCCAAAACCTGCCTGGAGCCTGTTCACTCTGATACACTTCAGTGAATGCTTGCCTCAGTCAGTCAGCACTGTCCCCTGGAGAACACATCCCAAACACTGACCCTGTCCTAGGAAAAGCCTGACCTGCTGAGCAGAGCTGCTGGCAGGAGGGAGCCCTGCACCTCTGCCAGATGCAGGCTGCTGCACAGACCTGTGCAGGGCTGAGAGGCAGCCAGAGATCCCTCCCTCCTCCCTGCCTGGGCTGTTTGCAGGTCACTTGTACATTCAGAGCAGCCACGTGAGCTGGGAGCTTGCACAGGATCTGGGGAATGTTGGAAGGCAGAAATCTCTGGTTCACTCATTTCCTGGGGGAAATTTCCCTGTCCAAACCCCCCTTGGCTTTTCCCTAGGGCCCAGAACTCTTCCCTGTGCAGAGAGAAGGAAATGCCCAGGAGCAGCTGGATAGGAAAGCACTCCAATAATTCATTGCCATGGGGCTCCTGCACATCAGTGTTTTATATTTTGGTGTTACATACTATTTCCAGGTAAAATACTGATGCTGGGATGTGCAACAAGACTGGGTGCAACCTGCAGTGCTGTCTTTTGGAGTGGTTAATGCAGAGAACAGCATTAATTATGGAGGGAGAAGAGCTGGTTGGAATGAGCAGCAGAAAGCCTCCAGAGCCCAGGGTTTACAGAGAACTTATGTAAAAGGCAGATTCCTCTATTAATAATTTAAATGGGATTCATAATAGAGACAACTCACGATTGTCATTGATGATGATTTCAATTGCTTCATGATTTAATAATAACAGTAAAACTTGGCCTGGATCAGCCAAGAGATATTCCCAATGACTTCAGGAAAAGTTCATGGGCTCTGTGCAGGGACAGCACAGTAGAAATCACTGTGGCTTTCCTGGTTACCAAAAAAAACAAAACAAAACAAAACAAAAACACAATGGGGAAGATGTGGCTAGTTAGCCCTTGAAACCTCAGGCTGGACATGACTGAGTCACGATAGTAAAAAGTCTTCTAGTGACAAAGGTCCATAGCTGTCCTGACTCTTCCCCCATCCTCAGCCCCCCATGTTTTCCCAGGGTTTTTGGTTTTTGGTGGTTTGTTTTGGTTTGGTTTTTGTTTGTTTGCTTTTTTTGTTTTCTGGGGGGTTTTGTTTGTTCGGTTTGGGTTTTTTGTTTTGGTTAGGTTTTTTTTTTCACGGGAAACTTTAGTAAAATGTTGCAAGATTGCTCTTGGTGCTGTCGATCCTCTCTGCCTGGTGCTGTGGAGATGAAGCAGTGCTTTGCCAGGGCTGGGCAAGGTACAGAGGGAAACCTTGCCAAGAGCTGGAGACTGACTTGGTGACAGTCCCACATCACCACTGCTGAGCCCCAGGGCAATCTAAGCAGTCCTTGTTTCCAGCTAAAGGAAATTATTTCCACTGGGTGGGCAGAGGCAACCTGACTTCTCCACCACCCCAGAGAAAAGCAGGTACAGCTTTAACACCCTCTTGAAAAGACTCCTCTGCCTGCTCTGCCTTAGGGGAGAGCAAATATCCCTCCCTACACCTTGAGTTAGTTTTGGGGCTAATTCAAACACAGATTGATCACTTCCAGTCAAAATCATTGCTGGCTTGGCATGGGCTGCAGGGACAAGGCAAAATAATTCAGATTTCCCATACTTGCAAGGAAAAGAGATATTTTGGTCTAAGCTGCTGAGGGAAGAGAGGTTTTGCACGGCTGTCAAGGCAGTGCAGGGAGGCAATGGGTGCAATTCTGGTGCCAGCCAAGTGTGAGGAGATCTGGGACAGCACATGTGGGCTGAGCTTGTCTTCCCAGTTCATTTTTGAGATTTAACATGCAGAACCTGGACCTGAGCTAAATAGAGCTAATGGAAGTCTGACAGGGTAAAACCCCAGTCAGGGGATGCAGGGAAGGAAGAAGTGCCCTCCACAGGCTCTGGTGCTGTTCTCAGGGAGCTGATGAAGCCCCAGACCCACAGCTTGTGCCCAGGTGAGCAGGATTTGTCACAACAAATTGTGGCAAACGTGTACGTGCCCCCCCAGCACCGCTGCCTGCAGACCTCAGCTGGGACACAGCACTGGGAGAGATCTGAGGGTGAGGAGGTGTCTGCCTTCAGCCCCTCACCACCCCACTCTCGTGGCCTCTGAGGCTGAGACTCTCAATCCCTGAGACTTATTTTTAACCTGCTCTTTCTATAAAATTGTGCTGCCTCCCCCCTGCTCCAAGCAGTACTCCATGGATGGAGTTGGATGATGCCAGAAGTTGCTGTGTGCCACAGGGACAGTTCAGGGTACCCCCACCTGCCCAGGCACTATTTCACCATGGCCAAGACATTAACACTGGCTTGAGAGAGAGCCTGGAGCCCTCTGCCAGCCTGGCTGGGCCCTTGCATTGGCAGAGGCTGTATCTCAGCCCTGTAGACATGAGCTCTAGGGCTGTGCCTCAAAAAAACCTGGCTCAGATCATGCAGGAGATTCCTGTTTGCAACCCCCTGTTAACAGCTTGGATCAACCACAGACAGGGAACACATCCCTCTGCATCTGGGTCTTGTTCCAGCTGAATGGATCCAGGAATCACAGAGGAGGAAGAATGATTTGGCAATGGGTCAAACCACCTTAGAGCAGAATTCATCATTTTGCATCAAGCAGAACTTTTCTGGAGCAGCCCAGAATACACCTCTGCTGTTCCTGCTGTGGTTAGCTCCTGGCCCATTTCCTCCCCAGGCCTGGGTTTAGCCACCAACCAGAAATCATTTAATCCTTGTCTCCAGACTGCAAAGCTCCCTTGGGGTTTTTCAGCACATCTGAAATGTGATTGCTTGCTCAGACACAAGATCGAGTGAGATATTTGCTGCCTCACTTCCCTGGAGTGAGAGCAGCCTTGTTTCTGCAAGACAAGCAGCCCAGCCAGGAGAGGCAGAAAAATACCAAGGGAAACAGTGGGGAACGTGGGACTGGAATGGTTATTTGCCTGCCCAGAGCCTCATTTCCACCAATGCAATTCCTTAATTGCTGCAGCTCCTTCCTGGAGAAGAGAATTAAGGCTTTGAAAAGAATCAGAGTTTCTCAAGTCATCCCTGGGGGCATGTTCTATGTATTCCACATACACCAGAAATGAGAGCTGCTAGTAATTGATATTTTTCTGCTAATCAAGGGCTGGGCACCTTGCCCTGAGTACAGCAGGATACAGAACAGACCGGGATTTGTGAAGAGGGATCCACAGAACCCCATTCCTTCTCCCATCTTGTCCCATCCCTGATTTCCCCAAGGGTGCCAGTTCCTGCACAGTCACTGGGAGCTGCAGGAAAGCAGTGTGAGGACAGCAGAAAGGAGTGATGGGTGGATCTGTCATAAATCAGCATCTCCTCCCTCACTCCAGGAGCTGCAGGGCAGCGCCTGACTGCAGAGACCAAAATCCCTGCTGCTGCTGTCCCCGCAGAAAGACTCGAGTGCCGCACGTCTTGCGGGGACACCGCCAACCCTGACCACCCTCCGTGCCATTGCAGTTACGAAACACAGTCCCAGAAACACCGCAAAAGACGATTTCAAAGCAACAAGAGCAGGAATGGACGTCTCTGGGACACGGCTATTTCACGGCAGGGAAGTCCCGGCTCATTCATCTGTTTCTGGCAAAGAGAGCCCCGGGGTTCGGCTGCCCCGACCCGCCCCGAGCCTGCCCAGGACAGCGGGAGGGCAGAAGGGCGGCTGGGGCTGTGCCGCGGGGCTGGCCCCGCTCCAGCGCTCCCCAAACACACCGAATCCTGCCAGCCCTGCCCACCGTCAGCCGGGATGTGGGACCGGGGCCAACCCCTGCGGGCTCCCATCTCCACAGAGGGGACAGAGCTGCCGCCGCATCCCCGCTGCCGCACCGGGATGGGGTGACAGACGAGGAGCGGGGAAGGCAGAGGGACGGAATTTGTCGGGAAGTTCAAGCAGGAGCCCTGCGCCGTCTCCCCCCTCAGCATCCCTCTCCCGGGTACTCCCATCCCCATCCCCATCCCCATCCCCATGCCCACCTTGTGCAGCAGCGCCTCGTTGTAGCCGTTCCCCTCCGGGCCGGCGGCGCGGGCCCCCATGGCCGGGGCGGGCTCGGGGGTGCCCGGACCGGACCGGGCCGGCCCTGGAGCACCGCGGGC
>VWZP01000516.1:0-46884 GCA_013396995.1 Dicaeum eximium
GCAGCCTCTGCAAAGGAAATTAATTCCACCCCAGCTAAACCCCCTCCCCAAAATTCTCCTGATCAGTTCATACTTTTGAAAATCTGATGGAAACACCTGAGCACTACTTGCAGAATGTACAACATCCATAGCAAGTTAGGGAAATTATTATAGGTTCAAGGACTTTCAGTCACAATAATACTGGTGTTTGTATTGCTGGTTTTTAAAGCAAAATGTCTGCTATTTCACATTCAAAAGTCATTAAAAAAAAAAAAAGCAAACCCACAAAACCCCCAAAAATATAAAACAACAAAAGGTTGGTCAGTCTCTTTCTGAAGAAACAGAAACAGGATAAACATCATAAAGGATTGAATGTATCTTCTTTAGTAAAATCTAAACTTTTGTCTGAGGACTTTCAAGGTCCAATCCAAATTCTCAAAGTCTGAAATTCTTTGATTTACACATAAATTGGAGCAAGCTCTCAGCTGTTTGTTTTATAAAACTTGAATGACCAAAATGATTAGCTGCAAAGGCAACCTAAAGTTACACTTGTACCAGGTTATACCAGTACAGAGCTTCATTTCAGTTTGCATTTTTCCTTAAATGTCACTCAACAGCATTCAGATCCCAAACTGACCTTTGTCTTTAAACTAATAGCTTTCCTTATCAGCAGAAAAATCACTACATCTTCCACACAGCTGATCTGTCACTGGAATAATCCTCTGCTTGGAATAATAATCCTTTCCCCTAGTATTTGGGGCTGATATTAATAAGGTTATTAATAATTTGGCGGTTGATAAATTGAAACAAGAGTCAAATAATTACCCTTTCACCTAGGAAAACACTGGTGGCCACCACAGAAGGCTCCCTCAGTGACACAGTGTTGTGCTCTGTGTAAGTGATGCAAATCCATGAGGGGATGCTGGTGGGTTCCCTGCACTGGCTGTCACTTCCTCACACACTCATTATTTGTCTCCACAGGATGGCAGACGCAGGATTTCTTTTTTATTTTTACTGCCAGGATTTTTTTGTTTATTAGAAACAACTCTACTTCTCATGGCAGACCATTGTGACAAGAAATAAACTTTTTTTTTCCCCCAAAAGGCTACACATACGGGTGCTGCATAACATTATCTTACATTTCATTTCCAGAGAGATTTGAACCTCGCCACAAAAGCCAGAAAATGTTTATTCCCAGCTTGTATATATAAGGTGTACAACCAAAAATTGGCAAATCTTCCTTGTCTGTTAGCAGCAAATGCACCGTAAATTACAGTGCCTAGAGAAATTCAGCATTTCACCTTGCATAAGCATATAATTCATACAACAGTGCAGATGAAGGAGCAGAGATCTCTTTTCTCCAGCACCAATAAATTAAGCTCCAACTTTGTTTTATCCATCTGCCAGCACAGTGGTGAACTGAGGTGTTGCAGGCGCCGTTGTGATGGACTAAGGAAACGCTAAGGTCTGGTGCTTTGCCTCATCAATCTGGAACCCAAACTCAGCTTTCCCCAAGCCTGCCTCCAAACACATTCCTGAGGAGCACTGACTGGTGACCAGAGTGTCTGGCTGGGAAAAAAAAAACAAGTTCTGCAGCACAGAAACTGTGTTAGCAGCTCCTCACCAAGATGTGTTACCTCTTTTCAAGGTTATCTTTTGGCTGACCTCTCCCTGCAGCAGGCAGAATGAAAGCAAAGCTTGGGATTTTACTTTTTTAATTAGCAATGCAATACCCCCACATGGTATATTTTCACATTTTTTCCCCCCCACACTGTTCAGGATCTGAGCAGAGGTACAGACCAGGCACAGGGTAATGCAACCACTGACACTGCTTGCCCACTTTCCTAACAAATGCCATAGGAAAGGATATTCCTTCCTCAGCATTTAAGGCACCATCTGGAGCTAGCTAGCAGACATGGATTTTGTTCTCAGCCTGTTCAGTGACCCTAGGGAATGCCTTCCTGCTTCACTTTCCACAGCCTAGAAATGACAACACTTGCCTTTTTTTTTTTTTTTTTTTGGTAAAACTCTTAGATTTCTAGCAAGAAAAGAAAGATGTTAAAGAGGACAGTATAAATGTCACTGTAAGGAATTCTTTTACCAACAAAGAGCTCAGCTAAATCTCTATCTACAACAGAGGCTAATAATAACAAACATTATTTACAAAGGATAAATTAAACTGAATAAACTGTCACTGAATTATCTAATTGGCATTTTCTCTCTCCCAAATGCACTCCAGATTAAGTATGTATTCACAATGTCTCTTAAGTCTTTAAACTATTTATAACTCTTCTAAACACTGAAATAATATATTTACATCAGGATTAATCATCACTATAATTTAATTAGCATTTGACAAGAATTGATTTGGCAGAACTTTTTCCCTTAAAAATAGGAAATGGCCATAAACCAGGGGAATGGCCATAAACTAAATACACTGTTTTTTCTCTCCATCTGCTTCTGGTAAGATGCATTCTTCAACTGCTAATTCAGTCAAGATCTCAGCTTCATTTATCCAGTTAATTAGAGTCAGATGCTGACAACATCAAGATGATAAATCAAATCTGGGTATGCAGGCAAAAAGAAAGCTGCTGCTAACACCAATACAACATGTTTTGATTTCTTACAGACCTACATATGAAAAGAGGATAAACCAGTAGCACACTAGGAGCAGAATTACAGTTATATTCCATAAAAGATATTTTAAACTTGGGTACTAAAGCAGTAATTATGTAAATACTTGTACTTGACAGCCAGAACTAGAACCCCACACCACTGACAAGCTGCAGAAGAAACTGCAGTGGTGTGTCCCACTTTTAGGGCAGCTCCAACTCCTGTGCTTGATACCAGAAGTTGTTTGCCATCTTCATTTATGTTTCAAAAAACAGTGGTGCTGACCTCTGTGTTTTGTGGAGAGCCTGACCCTCCAAGCACTCACCAGGAGCTCCCAGAGCACACCAAGCAGATCCTTCCTCTGGGATCCAGCCACCTCAAAATGCCCCAGACCAGTGCAGAGAGGGCAGCTTGTGGCACAAATATGCAATTTATTTTAGTATCTGCATTTAAAACATCAAAAGGTGTATGCAGTCTGGACTATAACCAGACTTAAGCAGCACACATGCTGGGGTTTGCAGTTTTGTTCCTGAGAACCCACAGGCATTTACACCTTTTCAGAAAGCAGAAAATATGTAAGTGATCTCATCTAATCTCTTGTTGTGTTGTTTTTGTTTTGGTTTTTGGTTTACTCTGAGGGATTACATCTGTGTCACTGACAAAGAAACCCAATCATAATCAATGCTGACTTAGAAATTACAGAGGGAGAAGATGTCACTAGAGTAGCTCCTTCTGCATTCTATATTCATGCTCAGATGAACCAAGAACTCTGAGCAGATTGAGAACACACCACAATACTGAGTAAACCTCAAAATTAAAAGACAAAACCTTGCAGCATTTGATTTTCTCCCTACAAAACAAAGCAAACAAACCAACCCCTTAGCTCTAGAGCAGTGAACAAGTTGTCTCAGAGCACAGAATAAAAGGACCCTTGGGCTTTCTGTTGAAACCATGTAATGATTTGAGTATCAGCTCTACAATGATCTATATGCACAAAGCATACATATTGTTAAAGGATATATAGACTGCAGGGTCACTGAGTTCAGCCTCAAACTACCAAAGTGTTTTCCCATGTCTTTGGTAATATTCCATAAGTAAGCCCATATTTCTTTTTCCTCTGCTTTAGAAAGAGGAAAATTCAAATTAACTCAAATTAACTAACTACAACCCACAGGCAACCTAAAGCTCTTTTTCAAAATTCTTTTTCAGGTAGCAAAAGGATTCATTTCAACCCCTCAACTCGACAAAAACTCCTCTGCAGCCCATGAAAACCTGCACTGCACAATGCATTCCTCAGCTCCCATTCCCAGTGTATCCTTTCCCAAGGTCTTGCAAGGTTGCTACATCTCAACATTTCAAGTCACAGAGCGTGGCCTCGACATCATTATCTGACCACAGAGCCAGTGATTTTCATTTTACAGGCAAACAGCCCTCCATCAGAAGCACAGGAGCTGAATGCTGGTTCTCAGAATCAACTTTTTTGTCTTTGAGCATCCAGCACAAGTTTTAGTTACTCACCCAACTACAGAGCAATTCCAAGTGCTGGAATCCACAGGATCAGGAATTTCAGAGCGAAAGGATGTAAGATCATTTTAACTGCACGTGGGTAAAGAGATAATTTTGCATACCTGAAGAAAAATAATTTTATCCAAAGCTAACGTGCCTTGAAACAGCTGAAGAGGCAAAAAGCAGACTCAGAGAGGAAATTGCAATTTCTTTTCTAAATGCCCCAGTTCCACACTGATAGCATGGGGCACTCCTCTCCCATCTCTCTCTGGATTCCAGTTGACAGCAATTCACTGCCTTTACTTAAAGAAACTTTAACCATGTCAGACAGAAATGTCTTGGCAATAACAATAAAAAATACACATTCATTCTGGCAGGTACCACAGACATCTGTTGCTCAGGTGCAGGAATAGTTCAAGCAAGAGAATCAAATCAGCAGCCAAGATGAGGAATATGAGAGTGGTACAGGCAGGCATTGTTATCCTGGGATGTGCCCAAGCTGGATCCAAGCAATAAGACAATTTCAAACCCATCTGCCCAAAGGGGAAAAAATCTTTTATTATTAGCAATCCTACGCCTCCACAAAAAATACTGAGCCCTGGAAAGAGTGGAAGTAAACATATTTTTGGAAGCTACTGTTCCTCTCCTGGAAAACCTGCCTCTGAAAATTGCAGAAGGTGGGTGCCCTCCCACACTGTGAGGGAATGGGGTGTTGTCACGAATTGTTTATCATCAGCATGTCCTTAACATTAAATCACAGTGAATGTTTTCACTGATAACCTCAAGTTTGTTGGAGTTTTTGGTCTTTTTTTTTTACAGTAATGTGTGACCTACAAGTATCATCTCTAAGGATTGGAGCTGCACAGTATTCTACTAAACACAGTGAATTTCTCAGAGGTGGACTCATTTTAATAAGATACAGCAAAACTGTCCCACAATTAAAGGAAAGAGATGTGAAGCAAACTTGACCTGACTACACAAGTTACACCCACCAAGATAAAGGAAAAAGGGTAACCCCATTAAAAACTCTTCTTGCTTCAGCTGTTTCTCTTGTGTTGGGTATAATTATTAAAGTGAATTATCAGTTTGATGCTTTCTGGGTTTCTATTCTTCTTGCATAAGGATTTTTACACATTGATACATCAGTTGCTCTCCAAATGGGAAAGTGTTTTTATAAACACTGCTCACATATACACAACCTCAATCTAAATATTGAGCCTCCTAAGTATATATAAATATTTTACTTTTTATAAAAGCATCCAAAACTTCTAGTTGCTTACTTCAAAAGTCTCACTATTCCTTCAACTACAATCTTGTTTCCATAGTATTTGACAATTCACTGGGACCTCAAAGTTCATACAAGCTATATCTCAGTTTTTACCAGGGTATCAACAAAAGCTGTGAAACAACATTCATTCCAAGCCAGCAAGTGATCTCATTCCACACACACATTCTCTATCTGAGCCCAGGCCCCTACAAGGCAAGCACACAATGCAATTTCCTGCAAAAGAAAACCACTGAAATTAGTCAGGATGACAAGGAACTCAGATTAGACTCGGCAGAAGGTTCACAAGGAATATGGAACTGGCTGTTCCAAACTGGCTGTTTCTGACTTTTAATGACACCTGAAATCATGTTTGAGCCACTCCAGTTGAAGCAAACCTCTGTTTCTGCTCCAGACTGATTCCCTGGCACAGAACCCTGAACCAGGAGGTAACAACTGACCTGCAATAACAGGTCCTTGCTGAGGTCTTACATACAAAGACATTTCTGTCCATAATTAGCAATGTCCACAAAAAAAGTCTGCTGTTATAGCAGAGGGACAATGGAGCCACAACCAACACTTCAGAAGGCTTTAGGGATCTACTCTTTATTGTTCCTCGGTGCAACCTTTTAAACTCTTGATCTCACATGTTCCACCTGTGTGTCCTCTCCACCCTTTTGTGATTGGTCAGTGCCCCTCAGCACCCCAGGTCTCATTACCCTTAATAATAATAATAATCACCTGTCTGACACAGCTGTACCCATCAGGGATGGGGCTCAGCCACAGCCCCACTCCCAATCACCACAAGCTGTGTCCCTACAACAATTCCCCTTTTTTTTCCTTCTAAATAAATGCTATGTCTACCATCCCCCTACAGGGCTCTTACAGAAGAAACAGCAAACATGGTATAAGTATCCTTTATGTAGGCTCCACTAATTCTGGAATGTATCTGTGTACTGATCTTAATTCACTCCCCAAACTCACATTACACATCATGAAAGCTCCTTATACCCATGCTCCTAAAATATTGACAATATCAACAGCTGTACAACTTCATAAAGCAACACACAAGAATAACAGTCCTATAATTCCATCAACAGCCACACAACTTCATGAAGTAACACACAAGAATAAGATGGAACCTATATGTTCATATCTTGACAGCTGAAACTCACAAGCACAATACACTTCACCAGGGAACAAACACTTCACACTGAACAGAGCCACTCCAGAAATTCCAGAAACTTTCCTTACCTGTTTTCTGCGCAGCTCTGACTCTGCCCCTCGAAGCTCCAGGTTGTTTTTGTTGCTCCAGTGCTCCTGCACAGTGACTCTGCTGTGGCCATACCAGCTGGGACTGTCCCACATTTTAACAAAAAACACAGTTTGTGTGTTAGCTCCCCAGCCATCTCTTTCTAAATAAGCAAAGTGCACAGCCTCACTCTATTTCTTTCACACCAGCATATCCTTCTTCTTCTTCTTGGGGTTGGTGGCTCATAAGTTCTCCAGATTTTCAGGCTCTCAGGTCCTTGGTGTGCCTGGCTCCATCACCTTANTGCACAGTGACTCTGCTGTGGCCATACCAGCTGGGACTGTCCCACATTTTAACAAAAAACACAGTTTGTGTGTTAGCTCCCCAGCCATCTCTTTCTAAATAAGCAAAGTGCACAGCCTCACTCTATTTCTTTCACACCAGCATATCCTTCTTCTTCTTCTTGGGGTTGGTGGCTCATAAGTTCTCCAGATTTTCAGGCTCTCAGGTCCTTGGTGTGCCTGGCTCCATCACCTTATTTCTCTTGGGTCTGCAGTCTCTGCCTGAATCACCTCTGGATCACCATTATAGCAGAGGGACAGCAGAGCCACAACCAGCTCAAAAGAAGACTTTAGGCATCTGCTTTTTATTGCTCCTCAGTGCAACCTTTTAAACTCTTGGTCTCACATGCATTGCACCTGTGTGTCCTCTTTGTGATTGGTCAGTGCCCCTCAGCACCCATGGCTCATTACTTTTAATAATAATAATAATAATAATCACCTGTCCTACACAGCTGTAGCCCATCAGGGATGGGGCTCAGCCACAGCCCCACTCCCAATCACCACAAGCTGTGTGCCTACAATATGCTGTAATATTTCTCCCCCAAAAACCCATCACAAGTTAAAAACTTCGTGCTCACTAAACATAACAGTGCTGCTTCTGAAATGATGAAATGAATGATTCATCAGAGGATGAAACAAAAATGACAAAATGATCCCTGCAAACCAAAATATATTCTCCACATGAAAGAAGAGGTCAAGCTAAGACTTAGTTTACATATATCATAGATCTCTACAGGAAATAAACCTAAAAAACATGGAAGAAGGGGCACAGCAGACATATAACATTAGTATTTAAATGTGCATTGGAAAATCCATATATAAGTGTATTTCACTGTGAATAAACTAAACCAGAATTTCGAGAAACATGAGAACAACCTATTTATAGCAATTATATTGTAGATTTTAACCTAATGGAGACAAGATGGAAACATCTACAACCCCACTGAAGACAAGCTGAACTCGCAATTCACGGCATTTTGGGTTTGTGACCATATTTTTTAGCCTACAATAATCAATTTAGTTAACAGAATGCTTGCACACAATCAAATAGTTTCATTAGGCAAGCACAAAGCATATAAAATCACCTTCCAGGAGATTGACAGAATACAATGGGGAAGGTTTTGTTTGCAAAGTTCTGTTAATGCCTGTTACTTTTTTGGGGCAGGAAAATGACCCAACTATGAATTTAAAGGCATTTTCTCTTTTCATTTATAATTGCACTCTAGTCTTTTCTGCTCTTTCACTCTGCCTTCTCTTTGTTTAAAATGAAATTAAAGTGATCTAACTTGTACAGCCCAGCACTGCCAAGAGGAGAAATCATCCAATTCTGGAGTCCTTGAATGCAGTGCTTCCACAGTCTGAGATTTCTGCAGGGATCTGAGGCAGAGGATGTGTGATGAATCAACTCCAATCAACTCAATTTCAGGAGGTTTGCTTTATTTTCTTATCCTTTGGCTGGTTTTCCAAGTGAACACAAGAGGGCACAGCTCATGTGCAATCTCAGATCCTGTACATGCCAAATTAAAATCAGTTCTTCCCACATGCAAAAATAAGGCAAAGACAGGAAATCTTACATACAAATAATTTCAGGTACTATTTGAGGACTGCAATGCTGTAATGGAAATAACATTAAATTTCCATATGATAAAAGTAAATCAGGACCTCAAAAGCAGTGTGTAGCATGTGCAAGTTAAAGAATCTATTTCAGGAAATCTGACACTGATTCAACTAACATCTGAAGATTCTGAATATAAAGCATCCTGGAAAAGGAAATACAGAATGACTCAGGAAAAGGATCAGTCTGATAAGGGTGGGGAAACAAAATGAGAATATAGGATTCTTCCCTGCACTAACCCCTTGAGACTAAGCTTATCAGTCTATTTTTGACACAATGATTATTTTAAAAAGTCAGACAAAGTTTCTGTACTCTACAATAGCTATTCAGGTGTCCCACTTAAATACAACATTTGTGCTCTAAAATAATTCAAAGCAATCTAAGCAATCCAAAGCAACAGCAACCCAGCACTGCCAAGTCCACCACTAAACCATGCCCCAGGTGCCACTTTTAAATCTCCAAGCAGCTCCTGCTTTTTGCACTTATTGACAATTCACATAAGCAGTGAGCTGCTTTGTCTTCTTGGTGTAAAAGCACCTGACTTCATGGGGAAAGCAAAGCCTAAAGAAATTCACTGTGAGGTCTGGATGAGAAAGATGCAGTCTGAAAAGCAGCTCACAAGAATCTTGCAAATGAAAACAGGGTCTGACAGCAGCTGTGCAGTGGAAATCTGCTCTAAAAAATAATATACAGGCACCATTGGGGCATAGGTTCAGTACACATGCTGTAGTTTCTAGGATACATCACCAACCTGAAACCAGCTTTGGCCATAGGATTTAAACCTTTTTTTTACACTGTTGATCTTAGCATGCTGTTTTTCTCTGAATAAGTACTTTGCTTTTGCTGTTGACATTTTTAAAAGCAGGAAATGGATGGGAAAGATGCTCCTGTCACAGCATTACTGAGGCAAAAGGCAAAAAGGTGGGGTGCAGCAACTTAAATATAGGGGAGGTTCAAAGGCAGGGTACAAATCATCAACCAGCTGGGGAGGAGTAAAAGGCAGGGTTCACAAAAGCATTGTCTAATGAGGGAAGAAGGGGGATGGACTAATGGGACCTCCAATTTTAGGGGATTTCTGAAGGGGATTTCCAAGCAGGGGGTTGGCACAAGGGAGGATTGACAGGGAACTCACTGGAACAAGGGGCAGGTATCAGGGTAGATTGACAATGGGGACAGGAGGGTATGATTGGAACCAAACCATTAATGTGGGAGAAAACTGAACATACCTTTAACAAGAAACACACCACAACAGATGAGTGGTTCACTTTTCTAAGCCCAGTGAAAACAGCACACTTCATCCAACAGCAATCAAGTTGCCCAAAACACAAGAAACCCAAGAATAAAAAGTCCCCAGTGAAAAAGAATTCAGAATATCTTCCACCTTCCATAAAAACTAGGATGCAGACAGCAGGACGATGAAGGAATCTGCCACCCCTCCTAAGAGAGCACACCACTGCACACACACAGGTTCTGAGCACCTGAAACAAAAACTAGTGTTTTGTCCTCCTCATTATCTGCATTAGCAAGTTCATTATGCCTGTTTGCCCTCAGCATAAAAACATAACTGGAAAATTAAATGGTTCTCCAGCCCAGGTAAAAATAATGAGCAGCAGTTCTATTACATCCAGAGTTGAGGGCAAAAAGTGAGCAAGTTCAGGGAAAGAGGACAGGAAATAGAGAGGAAGGAATAAACACATGAAAGAACAGACTGCTTCTTCCTATTAAGTTATCAATCATGGTGTATAATTTTAAGCACAATGAAACAAATCTCAAAAATTGAAGCCCAAGACAATCCGAGGCACATCTATTTGCTTTTGCTTCCTTCAACAGCATGATATAAACTTGTCACTGAATCAGAACTTAATTTTAACTCTTTTCAGAAAGAGCAGTTTCAAAAGCAGTAACAGGCTCCAAAAGAAAGCAAAGATCCCTTCAGCTGGCGTTAGTTTCTGGCTCCATTCTCTGAAATGCTATATGTTATGGTGCACATGTTTGTTTTTATCTGTCACTGTGGTTTATTGTTGAGGAAGTGTAGTATCAGCTGTCTCTTCCCTGCCATCAAAGCTACTCCGTTAAAGTTAATAGTGTTTGACTTCCAGGGGATCTTTTACCAAGGTAACACAAAAAACCTTCTGCTCATCATTATTTTTACAGCAGTGAGGACACCAAGTGAATGCAGTATCCCTTTTACACTTTAAGAAAGAAATCCACTGCATGGATTTGTTGAAAACATTTAAGAATGCTGTTTGTCACTTGCCAAATTACTTGAGCTGTGAGGAGCAAAAATTTTAACTACACACCCTCAGATTTCAGAACATGCTGCATTAATGAGTGCCTGCCTTAGCTGGTGAAAATAAACTGTACAAAGGATCCCTGCACCTGTGTGCACTGACTTCTGCCCAGCATTGCTCCTTAATGGCTTTAACTGAAATATTCAGCAATCCTCCAGCCCAGAGGAACACAATATGAGTCCCAACTAAATAACATGGAGAGAATATCAATTAAATCAATTAATTTTGCCTTGATTTTAATGGTTGAGAAGCGTACGATATGCTGTATAACTTTCAAAACTTTTTCTACACTTCCAAAAACATGTTCCTTTTTATGATACTGTCACTGGTTATTAGTCTTTTTGCATTTATATCTCTCCTGATCTCTATTTTCTGGAAGGTACTGTAACCACACCTGATTTCAAAAATAAGGGTAACTCCAAATAACTGACATTATCTGGGGAGGGAGGGCAGACAGGAACTGGCGATACATTTTATGACTTTTAGTCAGAAATCACTGCTGAAAACCATTGATATTTAAAAGCTACTTACATAAATTAAAATACTGCTGCTTTAAATAAAAAACCTATAAATTTTCATGAAAGTACTTAAGGACTAAGTGTATGGATCTGAGCATAATACACATGTGTGCTGTCAACAGTAAAATGCAAAGGAATGACACAATAACCAGGAAATTGTTCCTCTATAAAGTTAAAAAAAAACCAACTCAGTAACATCTAAAAAGACAACACAGTTTCAGAAATGGTCTCTCATATTCACAAGTATTTCTTAAGTCTAGCAAATGTTTATCAGCTCAATTACAAGAGGGCCCAAGCTCAAACCAACTTTACACCAAGTATGTAAAGTATGCTCCAAAAAATCTCAATAATCTGTAGTAAAAGAAAAATGAAAAGTAGTATTTCATGCAGTATTAAGATGTTTCCAGTCTCCTAAAGGATATTACAACAAAATAACGTAAAAAGAGAAAGGATTCACCTAATGCTGACAACAGTAGAATAAGTGTACTGTAAGTTAGTTATCCTGTGCACACACCCCTTAAACATGAGGAGGAATTTGTTGTTAGCCATTTTTAACTGAATAATCTCACTATCATCTTTTCAAGATGCATCAAGACTGGGATCTGGGAATACAGGAGGTCATTTAACTGAGGAACAAGACACTAAGGCAGGTCTGCACACCTTCAGAGCATTTTAACCTGCTTTTAAAATTATGGATTTTTTTTTTCAAAATGCTTTTATTTTAATAATTATGTTCGTGTGTGTGTGCATATCAAACTGTCTCACATCTCAGAAAACCATGGCAGCTGAAGTGTCCAGGAGCAAAGTGCAGCAAACATTTTCCTCCAGAAAATCTGAGACGCGTTGACTCGATGATCCCCTCCGTGTAAAATCACCCATGGCAACCAGGCTGAGAATAAAGCAATTAAACTAATAACTAATATAAGGCGTGAATCAACTGTTTGGATGTCCAAAAGCAGGTAGAAAGCCGGGAAGGGGAGGTGTGACAGAGCCACTGGCAGCCAGCACAAGAGGGAGCAGTCGGGTAGGAACTGCAGCCTCCAGGTAGTGGCTGCAACCCAAAATCTAACTGGGGGATGCTACTCAACACGTTTTTAAATAAGGCTTTTGAGAATAGTAGTTATGAGTAAAAACCCTTAGGGTTAAAAGCTAATTAAACTATTTAGTGATTGAACCTTTCTGAAGCTTCCTTCAGGACAGAGATGTTTTAAATACAGTAAACTTCTTCTTTAAAGATCTGAGAGTGGTCACAGACAGGATTTAGGAGCCTGGATCTGGACACTGAGAATGTAAGGTGGAGGAAGTGCAGCTGCAGCTGGATAAGAGACTGATTACATAGCATGAAATCTTAAAAAAGAGAAGTTAATGTCATAGTTGGATTCTTTGCTGGAGTGTTTCTGTAATAACAACTGAAGAAAGTTACACGACTGGCAGCCTGGATAAAGGAGATGTAGAGACAGCTACAAAACAAAAAAGCAGGATCTTGAAAAGACACGTGTCTTGTGGGTGATTACACAAAGAGATGGTAAAATACATGAACCTCCCTGCCAAGAGAGGTCCACAGAACATCAGCCTGTTGCTGGGACAGCTGCTCCCCAGAGCCCCCACCAAAAAATGAGAGCTCCCAAAAATGAGAGCTCCCAAAAATGAGAGCTCCACCCTGCACAGCACAGCCCTGCACTGCACCCAGCTGTGCCACACCAGGCTTGCTAAAGACAAAATAAGCAGTGACAGCTGCAGTCTGATTGCTGTTTTCCCCCTCAGTTGCAATATCCAAATATTGCTGGGGATGAGAGGACTTGTGTGCAGTTATTTCATTTTGGTGATACAGCAGCAACACTGCAAATCAAGTGAATTACAAGACATCAGAGGGTATCATGCAAGCCTCCATGCATTTCAATTCATTTCAAATGCTGTAACAAAATACTGACCCTCAGCTTTCTTTTACAGATTTTCCTCCATTCTGAGGAAACCAGTAGGTTGCAGTGCACACTGAAATACACTGAGAGGAATTTATAACTCTTGTGAACCTAGCTGCTTTACTGACAAAACTGATCCTTCTGCAGAAATCTGGACGATCCTCAAGCCCAGTTCCTTGCCACAGTTTGCTGTGATGTTCTTCCAGATTAGCACAGCTGTAGCACTTCCTGTGTTTGCTGTCTGGAAACCACCTTCTCCAGAACCAAGGACTATTCCCTCTTTAAGGACTCTGAAAACTTTTAGTTTCATATTTGCAAAACACGAATTTAAACACAACCACCTTCTATCTGTGATTAGTGATCTTTGCCACTACAGCTAAACAGTGTTTTAAAAAAAAGAGCTTGAAATATAATTATCACTTTCAAGAGGTAATCTTTTCCACCAAGGTGACTAAAGAAAGCTGATTTAAAAACCCTAGAAACAAAAAAACAAGCAAGCAGATAGATAAGAAAAATAGATAAGAAGCAGAGAATCAGGCAGAGTTCACTTCCAATCCAGAGCTTCAATCAATAACTATTTTTATATAACACAAAAATGTCATAAATTATTTATCCTATTATAATATTTAAGTCTCCATAACAACTCCAAGAAATAAAACTGTAAATTACCAGAGAGAAAAATCCTCCACCCAGCCAGTATTCCTTCAAGTACTTATTCCACTTCTCAGATAACTTTATAAAATAAATTCACAAGCACAAAACCCCACCCAAATTCCACAGAAGCCAGTGTGACTCCCTCCACAGAAGCAGTGAGAGCTTCACTGACTTCACATTGCTCACAATACCACAGACCACAATCTGTCCATTACCATTTTGAAAGCCATTAAAATAATAAAGGTAGGATACACAAAATATTTGTTTTTAAAGGCCACGCCTTTTCAATCAGTTTTCCATAAGCTTTTTCATAAATTGAAAGGATTATCACCCCAGCTAAACCTTCAAACTACTACTCTGCAACACCTGCAAGCAATTTTTATCTCTGAAGGTTTGCTGAAGTTAAATTTCACCAGCTGAAAAGACCATGATCATTGTTAAAAGAAATGCAACAAAATCCCCTAAGTGCAGCAGCATCTGAACTGCAGGTCTATAAATCAGCCGGTTAGTTTAATTATAAAGAGTGTATTTATAGTGGAATCCCTCCAAAAACATTACAGATAGGCCAATTAGTTACAGGCTTCCCTCAGAATAAAGTGAACATAAGCTGTATTCTTACTTCTGTAGGTTACATGAAGATTTTCATCTGGAAGAAAGAGTTTAATTATTTAAATTCGCCTTCTCCTTTCTGTTTTTTACTTGCTGCATGCTGTTGTTAAGCAGAGGAAAGATTTAAGGGGTTTTTTTAAACCAAAGTATCTGTTGGAAGTTCCAAGTAAAGCCTTGACAGAGCCCAGCTTGCCAAGAACTGTGCTTCTACCAGTAAGCAAGGAAATCCATCCAGCTTTTTTTTTTTCTTTTTTTTCTTTTTTGAGAAAAAAAGACATTTCCCTTTGGAATTCATTTTCTCTTCTAATGATTCTGCCTGCACACTGCCCAAGGCAAACACACCTTTCCCCAAGGACGGGGAGATCCCTGAGCACCCGGGGGCTGCCCTGGCTGTGATGCCTCAGCCAGGGCAGGGGTTCTCCCACCCAGGACACAGCCCAGGCCAGCCAGTGTCACCCACTGCTCATTCCATGGCATTTTTTGTGGGGAATACCCAAGGTTTTGTTCAGAAATACCGCTGCCTCCCATGGGTTTGGGCCGGAGGTGGGAGGGGAGCGCCGGCCCCGCTGCCAGAGAGGGCTGAGAAATGGCTGGGGGCAGGGAAAAGGTCCTGACCCCTGCGTGTGTGTTTGAGGGAAGGGGCAGTCTCTCCAGGCCTTGCATTTGACCTCCTTACCTCGGGAAAATGCCACAATCTGGAGGACTGCCCATGTATTTTTAAGGGTAATTTGTTCTAAAGACATTTCATCAATACGATGGAGAAATAAAACCAGCGTGTTCCAAACCCTCCGTGGGCAACACCAACCACTCAGTTAATCCAAATCTGACATCCCTGATGTGCCCATGAAAGAAAAAGATACTTGGTTTATCCAGATTAGATGGCATGAAGGTGAATGCCATGCTGCCACCTCATCCAAGACTGGTTTTAGCACAAAGCAGATCTATGGTACGCAATTACCTCGGGTTTTCTTCTCTATGGGCTCTGATTGTATCACACTGAAGGGTTTGTACCATCTAGGGAGTACCAGAGCAAGACTGGCTTTCATGGAAGTGTTATTAGCCCTGGGCAGGTTATTAAAAGGGCCTTTGGAGTGTAGTCATAAAAAGAAGGCTGAATTTCAAAGGTAACTCAGCAAGACAGAGCTGAGCAGGAACAACTTTGCAGAACTGCCAAGCAGAATATGGCTGACACTCAACAATTCAAAAAAAAAAAAAAAGCAGAAACATGATAAGAATAGAAAGGATGTTCATTTTCAAGCAGAAGATAAGATATGGAATAAAGTTCATTCTCAGAATAGTGCAGGGAAAGATTTTATGGCTGCATTATCCTCAAGCCAGAAGATTCCTTACCGAGTTATTTAAGTAATACTGAGCAAATACTGGGTAAACTGAGCCCCAGTGCTTACTGTACACAGAGTGTGCTGCTGTGGGGTATAAGTCCTGGCACACTTACACCACTGGGAATTCTGGCAGCCTTTATTCTGGAGCTCTGGTAGAATTCATTTTTTATGTTCTTTACATGTCCATCTGATTTTATGTACATGGACATTACACTTACTCATTCCTTTTTGTTCTTTACCTCAGACATTCTGGTTTTAGCTCTCCCTCAAGAAGAGGCAATAACCACAGAGAGGATGACAACTCTATAACCTCTTACATGCTAGTGATGTTAACTTTCCTTCCTTTTTTTCATTATATATACATAATTTCTACTCATGTACACCTTGGCCTAGTTATTACATTAGTTAATACATGGGAGAAGGAGAGCTTGGGAAGGGCAAGGTGCTGGACAACAGGAAAATTTTCAGGTGCTGGACCCTGAAAAATTAAAATTTACTGGAGAAGCAGAAAACAAATGGATTGCCAAGGTTTGTGACTCCTACAAGCCAAGGCAGGGAAAAGTTACTTAGGGAGGTAAAGGCAAAACTGCAAAACTGTATTCAAGCCAAGGAAAAAAAAGTTAAAATAGAATAAAAGTCTACTAAGAAATGAGTAAAATTACATTAAATTTCCTGTAGACCTATCTGCAAGGATACATTTAAACTTCCCAAGTAATCTAGGACACTCCTAATGTGCAGAGTGTGAGTGTATGGAGCCTGATATCAAACCAGGAATGGGTATGAGTGATTTTTAGCTGTTGGGAAGCTGCAGCTGTAACCTGATGGAAGCATTGCAGGTTTGCATGCTGAGTCTCAGTTTCACCATCATTTCAGATTCCTTCATGTCCCTGGGCAAATCACCTGATTCTGGCAGGTCTCTTTCTTCTTCTGTAATAGAAATCTGTTGGTAATATTTCCCTTTGCCCACTCTTTTTTCCAAGCAGACAATAAACTCTCCCAAAGAAGAACAGGCTCTTGCATAAAAGTAATAAAAATACTGATTCCTGAGAGGTTTTTTTTCAGATTTCAGTAAATTCATGGTTAATTAAGGAGGTATATCCAGGTTTGAAAGATTGGATGATATTTGAAAATGTTGCTATATATTGACTGAGGGGATAGACCAGAATTCACCAGAAGTTCATTAGTCACCTTTCCAGGTCATGAAGATGTATTGTGGTTAGTTATATGTGGAAAGGAACAGCAGACTTTTCCAGTGCCCTTCTGTCCTACTGCTCCTTTCATGTTTTTCTCCCACTCTCAGCTTCACTTCTTTTTCCACGTTGCCTCTTCCAGTTTGAATAACTTCCCATCTGCCACATGCCAAATCTCCTTCAGATCCTTCCTTAAAACCACTTCCTCCTCATAGCCTACTTATGCTGATACTTTCACCAAGACATCTCCATTCATTCCCCATCTGAACTATTGTCCCATAAATCATATTTGTCTTGCTGAGTTTGTCAGCACTAAACATAAAGCATGTCCCGGACGTTCTAGCAGTCATTCCCAGTCTGCTGCCACATGAATGATAGCGGGCTCTTCTATCAATTCCTGTACATTTCCCAGCAGGACAGAGGAGAAAAAAAATAATTCAAAGGACTTCCCAACAGCCCTCAAGGCTTGTCTGTATTACACAGCTGGGAACAAACATCTTTTGCTCCTGTGAACTACAACTCACAGCGTTATTAGTTAGCCAAAGGTTAAATGTAAATAACAAATGTTTGTTTCTTTTACATCTGACAGTTCCTTACACATACACAAACATCCCAGCAGATACTTAAACATGTCTTTCTCCTTGGTTCTGGAAGCCAGTTTCAAATGACATGGCGACTGAAACTGAATAGAAAAAAAATTTTAGAATAGAATAGAAAAATAGAATAATAGAATAGAAAAACTAGAAACAGAAAAAATAGAAATAGAATTAGAAATAGAAATAGAAATAGAAATAGAAATAGAAATAATAGATATAATAGAAAGAAATAGAAATAGAAATAGAAGTAATAGATATAATAGAAAGTAATAGAAATAGAAATAGAAATAGAAATAGAAATAGAAATAGAAATAGAAATAGAAATAGAAATAGAAATAGAAATAGAAATAGAAATAGAAATAGAAATAGAAATAGAAATAGAAATATAGAAATAATAATAATAATAGAGAAAAAAGAATTATTAGCCCTTAAAAGTCAACAGCAAATAAGTCCCATTTAAAATTTGATGAGAAAGATCTGTTAATGGTTTTTTAAATTAATTTTGTCAGGTCATATTCAGTCAACCAGCTCTCTATTTCAATGGTGAAGATTAATGCTTTTTCCATGAAACTAATGCCAAAACTTTGACTCACTGGAAATAAAACATTAGTTTAAAGAGCTACTCATTATCATTTATTTTACAGTAAAAAACTAAATTTCTAGCATTAAGATATAAACCATTTTGTCACATAACAGCATGCTGGAGAAGATAGGGAAGGTGACCTGTGTACAAACAGTTCAACCACTGGTGCCAAGTTCCCAACTACTGTAACACTTGCACGGTTCACAGGGAAAGTGAAGTTTCATTTGCTCAGACTGAGGGTTAACTTCCCTGTGTAAAACAGAAATTACAGGAGCATGGGGATCAATGCCTGGCATTTTCCTTATCCACAGGATGGGGGATGCTCCCTTAGTATCAGCAAATAAAATCCTGGCTTAGGGCAAAGGGTTTGAACAGGTTGTAATTACAAAGTGATGGGCACCTCTGGAAAATACCTTTACACCTTCAGTATCTATTGCTGCTATGTGAAAGACACTAAGAATAAATCCTGAAATCACCTTCAGGCCTGCAAGGATTTTATTCCCATAAGAAAGCAGCAAAACTTGGGAAATGGTGAATGGGAATGGATGGTGTCCAGCATCTTGTGGGATAAATTCACATTTGCTCTAAATCAAAATAAAAAATATTAATTGAGCACTGAGAATCTAGAGTTAATATCTAAATAAGACAAGAAAAAGGAAATGTAGCAATGATTATTTGTTTAATATATAATTATAGTAACTGTCAGAGTTGGAGTATGTTAAAATCATACCACGAATTCCTGCAAATTGTGCAAGGATCTACCTTCAAATTCTCCTATATTTCTGAAAGTACAGCAATTGTTATTCTGACATAAGTTTAGATGGATGTATTTCACTTTATACTGTATTCAAAGTTTTATTCTTTTGTTGCTGTTGTTGTTTAGTTGGGTTTTTTTTCTTCGGGGCACATATTTTTGTCAATTTTGCTCTCAAACCAAATTACTTTTTCAGGTATTTATCCTCTGCAAAATATTTAAGACTCATTCTTAACCTACCAAGATCCAAAACTAGTATTTTTGGCTTTAGGAATGCCCTAAAATGACAAAGTTGAGAAAGCACTGACAGATAATGCCTTTGAAAGTGGGGACAGATGTATTGCAAAGGCTGAGAAGCTGAGGAATCTGCAGAATTCCTTAAACCAAATGGGTTTAATGCTCCTTGCTTTCTCTAAAATGCCAATGCTTTGATGTGTGTCACATTTCTTGGAATTACCATGGCTGTGAATTTCGGGATTCTGCAGGCTGTTTAAACTTTTGCCTCTGAATATGGATGCTAAATATTTGGAAACACTGAATTATCTGAAGAAACTACTGGTGAAACCATTGTTAAAGTAAAGGCAACTCAGAGCACATGTAAACAGTATGGACTGTATTGATGTGGATGTTGCCAAATTGGTTCTACAACATGAAATGAAGGTTGGGGTTTTTCAGAGGACAGTTTCAGATAACTTTCTTTTAGAAAACAACATATCTTTAGTGTGTCTCCACTTGGCTGCTTAGAAATGGAAGCATCCAAAGTTTCTAGCTACCACTGATATGTTGTGCATGTCCAAAACCACTGTGGATTCTTCTGCTAACTGCTGCTTGTTCCACATCCAGAAATGCTCAGTTTGGAAACAAGAACCTGATCTTTCTCTACTGACAGCTTCCAAGTCCATTTGGATCTTCACGTTTGAAGAAGAGGCTTTTCAGGCTTTTCACATTGCTGCAGACAGGAATTGCTCAGGTACATCTGTGAGAGCTCACCTCTCTGCTTCTAATTCAGGAGTGCACTTAGCAAATCCATCACTCTAAACTGTGGGTGGATTATGGATTTATTCAGCAATTTTGTGAATGGGAATGTTTTCTTACAAACCATACAGCTGGAACCTACTAAATACTTGCTGCCACGCAGCACAAGGAAGAATTACACCCAATCTTCCCAGGGTTAGCTGTTCTAGAAGAGCACACACACACAGAACCAAAACACAAAACCCTGGGGGAAAGGTGTTGTTTAGAAATGAAGTCGCTAGATACAACTGAAGGAACAGGGTCCTTGGAGCAGAAATTTTACATTGCCATTTTAAAGTCAGACAGGACTGGAACAGTTAAGTGAAAAACAGCAATTACCTGAATGCAGACTTCACAAAACTGGGAGCTAGGAAGGATCTTAAAGAGGCTGCTTCCAGGAGACAGTAAGAATCTGCTAAATTAGATTTGGTATTCTAATAGCCTGAGTAGCAGTAGGCAGTGATGCTGTTTTTAGGAAGCCAGTACTGCTGGACACAGCAGGGCAGAGTTAAATCCCATCTCTGCTGTGTGTGAGGGAGAGATTTAGTGCCTGCCTCAGAGAGAGGGTGGTTACAATCGAGGATGGTATTGTTGACATTGCAGAAGCCTGTATATTTTTACAAAAATAGCTATCATCACCATCATCTGATGCCAACTCTGCAGTATATGCAGTGATTCACCTCCTGACTACAGCAGAGTTTTTGAGGATCCATGCTGCCAGCCCTTCAAAGAATGCCAACCCTCAGAGGCCAGGAAAGCCCAAGTATTTTGTGTCCACAGAATATTGTACTGAGCACATGGTTCATTCCTTGATTCAGCCAAATCTCTTTGTTGCAGTTACTCAAGATTGCCACAGGATTTCCAGTCTGCTGGTGAAGCTCAGAGCTGTTACCCCAGCAGCCTGTTCTGGCTTGCTGCATGGCACAGGAAATATTTCTTGTAACTGATTAGCAATAGATTGTTTTTATAACAGTGTGTTTCTGTACACATGCCCTCCTCCAATATCCCTTCCCTATTCCCAGGGCAGAGATACCAACTCAATAGTCACAGACTACTATATTACATCAGAGAGCCTCATTAAATCACTGCAGACACAATTATCTTTTGTATCCATCAAACCATGAAAGGTTACCTGAGTTACTAAAAAATTCCAGGCGTGTCTTCCTAATAAACAACAGTATAGTGATTAATTGCTGAAAGAATCTGGTGCTTTAAGAGTAGCTTTTATTTGGAAAGTTTAACATACTCATTCACCAGACAACTGAACTCTCCACTTCTCACTTTCTCAGGTCACCTGCAAGCACTAAAGATTTATGTGAGCAAGAAATATTGTTACTTTTTAACGTGGTGATGTTTTTTTAAGCAACATATTTCAGATAGAGATTCGGCCCCGCGATGCATACAAAGAAAGAGACTTTGCCTTGAGAGGATTTGGTATGAACTGGGTCACAAAGGCAATTAAAAGTCGTAAACCAGATGTATTATGTCTGTTCTATCCTTTTCCTTTGTGTCAGCGGGTGAAATCGTAGCATGGTACGCCCTGGTTCATTTTGTCATTCTAAAGCTAGAAATGATGTAAATTAAAAAGCAGCTCTTTTTTCTTTTTTTTTTTTTTTTTTCCTTTAGTATTGTGAAAGACATTGTAAGGTCATTTTATTCCTCTTAATGGTAAACTCAAAGCTGAAAATGCACGTGTATTTTCAAAGATTCTGATTTTATGAAGTACATTCCATAGTCTGTATTCACTCTGTGATTAATTTGTTTTCTTCTCTATCTATGTATCTATGTGTGGGATGAAACATATGTAAATAAATCACACCGTTACAACTGTGTTTTCATTCACCTGTGGAATCCTTCAGAGCAATCCCTGGCTCGTTTAAAGGACACACTTTAACTTTTCACCAGATTGAGCTGCATTTTCAAGGTGCTTTCTGCTTCCACGGAGGATCACTTAAACACAGGGAAATAAGTGAATGATGTATGCTGCAGCTCAGCACAGAGTTACTCAAGTTAATTACACTTCTGTTGGTTTTGGCTAAAAACTAATGCTACAATGTTTACTTTAATAATTTGAAGCAAGCGCTGAGCCTCTTTAAAATCACACTCTGTAGAGTGCAAAAACCGTAAACACTGCAGAACCAGGATTCCACTTGAAAATAGGTTCATTACTTATTGGCCAAACTTCCTGCAGCTGGGAGAGGATTGCTATTCTCAGTCAGGTATCTTTTTGTGTCACTGCTGGGAAAACTCCTTCAAAACCTTGGTGGCACTGTGCAGCTATGCTGTGGCATCATTCCTAAATAAATGCTACCACTGAGAGCCCTTGGCCTCTTTGCTGCCTAACAGGGTTGAGATCAGTGCCTAGCAAGTTGATAAATCTGTTTTATGTGTCCCCTTCTCTGCTCCAGTCCCAAAGAGCCACTCTGCCTGGCTGCCCAGGAGATCTCCAGAAGTTTAGGATGCTGTGGCATAGAGGTGCTGTCCTCATTCCTTCAGTTTTCCTCTGTTTTCTGTGACACCAGCCCCTGAGATGGGACTCATCAAAACAAGCAGAGATTTCCATGGCTGCACCTCAAAAAAGTTCACCTTCACCAACCATCTGGTTCTTTTCTTCAGCTGGCTCTGCTTGGGTCACACTTGTGCTCTGATCTTCACCTGAGGGACTTCCAGCCTCGAGCTTGACACTGTTATCTGCATTTGGAGGTGGATGGGGAGGAAATGCCATATGTTGTCCCTAAATAGCTGACTTTCCACAGCCAGACAGAAATGTGCCTGTAATTTGCTTTGTACTGCCAATACTTTTTTTTGTAAGAGGAAATTGTTGGGGCACTGGAAGTTATTTATTTTCCACTATATTTTATTAGGTTGTTTCCTGTTTTTCTTCCTGATCCTTTGCTCTGTCTAATTTGGCAGATTGATTCTCTTCTTGCACTTTCCTTCCTTTTAGCTTGTTCTCTGAGTCCTACTAACCATCCAAATTTTCTGGTCATCAGCTGAATCTTAGAAAGCAGAGCTGGCCAAAGATGTCAACATTTAGAATGTGGAAAAAGATTTTCAGCTAGTTTAAACCTTCAAGCTTGCTATTAGACTGATGTGCAAATCTACAAAACAGTAACTTACTTTGTTAATTTTTTTTTTTTGCATATTAATTTTTCCTTTTAATTTATTTCCCCCAAACTTACGTTTGCCCCTGTTTTGTCTTGCTCCTGTTCCCACTAAAGTCAGTTTGACCGAATTCTCCTAATTTCTATTTGAGGTATTAGCATGTTCCCAAAGACTCAGGCACCTCAGTAGTTTTTTGACATTTAAACTGGGGCTAGTAGAGGTCAAAAGAACTGGAAGATAAAAAAACATTGCCCACCTGATGAATATTGGGTCAAAAAGGACATTTTTGGGCTCAGGTAAGCAAGTTTACCTGGCCTAAGACATTTATTGCTGAACACATTCACCTTCCTTCCCTGTTAATATTCAAGTTTGGCCTCCAGCTCCATCTGTGTGAAAAAAAACATATTTTATTGTCATATTAAGAAGTGAAAATTGCTCATTGCACGATGAAAATTAAGCATATTTCTGTGAAGGTGAGTTTTCCAATCTACCAGCTCACAAATTTCTAGTGAAATGCTTCAGGAAACGAGCCCCCCTAAACTTATGAGTCCCTCTAGACCGAGATAAGTTGAACAATATTAGATGCATCTATACCTTGGGAATAGAGATCACTGAGTTCAACTCACAGAGAAATAGCCCCAGGGGGCCTTGGGCTTATTCAGGCTAGCCAAAGGCCACAGCCAGCACTGCAAAAATTCCAAAATTTGACATATTTAATCTGAATTGCCAAAGAGTCTTTAAGCATACTGTTACAGAGCCTTGAAGTGGAATTCTCATCATAATTTTGCTCATCAGCTGCATCAACACGTGTTCAAGGAAGGCAGCAGAGTTGTGCTATTCCTGCAGATAATTTTATTATTTCTTCCCTCAGAAAAAAAAAATTGGATTTGTATTTATTTTTATTTAACAACAGCCTCACTTTTGTCCCAGATCTTGAAAATAAACAGAGCTATTACAGCACTATTGATTCACATGTCAATGGCACATAAAACAATTGAGGGTCTCACCAAAATGTTATCATTACAAAACCCAAATGAGGGAAACTCATTTATTTTAATTATATATTTAGTAGTAACTGTGCACAAGCCATTGAAACTGGAGAGGGAAACTCTTAACATTGCTTTCCTAATCCGTTTCTGAAATGTTATCTGAGTTTCAGCATTTGTTAACTAAGCACAAATTTGATAGTGAGGGTAAGCAATACACTCAAAAGAGATTACAGAGACAAGAATATGCTGATACCAAAGGCAGTGAAAAAATAATTTCTATGCCAAGAAAGTACAAGCTTGGGGTATGACCTGGAAATTTGAACACTTGAAGAACAAGGGTTCAGCGGGGATTTTTTTTTGTTTTTCATTTTTGGCACAATCCGTTCACTCCAATTTACTGCTCGTGTGTTTGGACACAGATTCAACTGTCTCCTGTATCCAAGGATAATGACCTGGGGCTCCAGTGATTTAGCAAACCTCAACTCTGTGCAGCCACTCAATCAGTGATGGGCTAATCCCTTAATGGCCATTTGTGTCTCTCCAGTGCATCCTGAGGAGTTCTGCAACACTCTGGTTCTGCTGCACAGAGTTCCGCGCACTTCTTCCACCCTCGTTATCTTATCAAGTCGCTAATTCCCACAAATGATCACGCAGTTTCAAGTTTAAGATGAAATTGCAATTGAATCATAAATTTGTCACTCTCCTGACAGCTGCTAAGTCAGTAAAATCATGATCAAGTGGGGATTAGTCACTGGATTGAACAATTAAGACCTGTGAGTGCATCTGGCCCTCTGTCAGAGACATGTTTATTGATAAAAAAAATAGTTTATGTAGAGGTTTAAAATGTTATTAATTGTCAAGTGGGGTATAATCCTTTTTCTAGTATATTATGACACATAGCTAACTATCCCCCTAACATCTTGTTCTGCTCAATTGATTATTTAAACAGAATTAATCTTTTGAAATAATAATGACTGGGAGCCTTAAATTACCAGAGCAGAGTGCAATGAGAGATGTCATTTACAAAAATTGTTTGCTTCCATGACTTTTTTTTTCAATTGTAAAGTGAAGTAGCCTTTCAGATCATTCCCTAGTTTTTATTAAAATGCTGAGATAGACTAAGATATTTCCTAAAGAAGAAAAATCTGTTTGCTGCAGAGAACTGTTGTAGAGCCTTATTTTGGAAAAAAATTGAGGCACAATGGGATCCTGGAGTGCTATTGTGACTGCTCATTACATAATGGAAACAAATAAAGGAGATAAGCACTTCCCTCAAGTCAGTGACCCCTGTCCAAAGTTTTCTGTAGTAGACACTTCTCCCATTGTCCCACACAGCCATGTTTTACCAGGACCTGCTTTTGTTAGTTTATTGTAGGAAACTCTGAAGGTCTCTGAAACATGAAATGTGACTGTTCCAGCTGTAAATTTTACACCTCTTATATTTTTTAACTTCAAGGCAATTCCTTAACTACAGGTATCAGTGGGCTGAGATTCTGGTGGCTTCTGTAGCTCAGCCATGGAGTTTTCATTGTGTTGTCAACCAGGACTCGACTTGCAGAACAGAGCAGGGACTAAAAGCTTCATTTCAGGCACCCTGCAAAGAGCAGCAGATTTTGTTCATCTTTGTGCTGACTGAGACCTCCACCAGTAAATCACCAGTGAGTGATTTAAGGAATGATTCACTGGTGATACCAGGAGTGTCTGCAGCCTTGTTACCTGACAGATTCAGTGCCTGCTAGGTCTGTAGTAGGTGGCCACTGACCCAGCTCTCCCAGCACCAGCAGTATCAGTTTTTCTGATTTATCTGGTGTAATTGGAAAAAAAAAAAAAAACCACCAAAAAAACTCCCAGCATTCCTGTATCTGTAGATAAAAATGTGATTTGCTTGCCTGGTGGAAATCTCCATGCTGTACTTGTTTGTTAGGAAAATGATTCACTGGGATTGCACTGCAGAAAGGAGAAAATTGAACTTGCGCTCCTGCAGCCCAAATGCTCTCATTCCATATTTCTGAAGACAAAACTTCTTTGTTAAGCAGATCTGTACCCTTCAATCCCTTTGCTTTTTTTTTTCTCAAGACACTGAAACAAAACATTTAGTTTGGGGTTTGAGAGAAACACATTGTTCAACTTGACATAACTGTTTCCAGCATTTAATTTCTAAAACAAATAAAAAAGGCCCCAAAAGATTAAATGTAAATTTGGCCCAATTAATTTGAAATCTGGGAGGGATACCAAGGACTGGATGCCTATCTGAAAAATTAATTCATAACCCTAATTAACTTAGAAACATGAAATGTTGCAGAATTCATATCAATAGGACAGCAATGCATTTATTCCACACCAGAAGCCAAAGAGAATTAATGTTATGGACGAAATCAGTGCCTCCTTAGAGAAACAGAGTGGTGATATTTTTCCTCACACATTTACACTGAGCAGCACCAAATGCAGTATCACATGCAAAAAACAATCATCATGACCTTGAGCCACATGAAGAGCTCACAGAGATGGAAATAAAGGTTAAATAAAGGTTAAATAACAACATACATGATTTTGTCAGTGCACAGTTACAGTCTGTGACTTTAAAACACTCTTTATCCACCACTTGTTACTTCAGGACTGGTGCAGACCCTGAGTAAGGTGTAGAAATTAAACCAAGTGTGGTTGAAAAAGTTCTCAAGGACCAGCTTAAGCAGGCAGGAGCTCACACCTGCAGTGTAAATATTAGGTGGATTTAGCAGCAGAATTTGGTGGATGCTTCATGTCTAAATCAACTCAGGGGTCCCAGCCATCTCACAGACAGCATTTCTGCAGCCCATCTCACTCCAAAATCCTACACTTATGGGTCAAAATCACTTCATTTTGCTCTTGTCTATGGCTAATTAATGCAAATTAAATTTTATGCCAGTTGGCTCAAGCAATCTGTGCAGTAGACAGAAGAGTCTCCAATAGAAGATAAAATTGTTTTCATCAGTTATTAATATTTTCAGAGGTCAGAATTCCAAATGCACTGATATAAAACAGATTTAGGAGTTCAACCACAATAATTTTTGATTTAAAAGTATAATTGAAAAATACTGTTGGGTTACTTAAGGTGTTGGTTTTTGGTTTGTTTTTTTTTTTTAGTTTTGCATATGCCTTAATAAAAGCATTTAAAATCTAAACCAACAACCCTGCATCTAAAGATGATGCCAAAAAGAGCCAGGAATGCACTAAGTTATTTCCAGCAAATGGAAAAGTTAAACAATATTAATTGAAAAAAATATCCTCTGACTAAGAACAATGTTATATTTTTCATGGTTATTCACTACATTGCTTCTGAAGTGACTTCATGGTTTGGGACAGTATGGGTCTGAAGATTAGCTCACCCCTATCTTCTAAAATTTAATAGTCCTTCCAGGCAGAGAGGGGAAGTTTAAAAAAAAAAAAAAAAGGCAACAAAGGCAACAAAATACCTGCCCTAGGTTTCTCTTGTCACCTGAAATTTTATTCTACTTATGTATCATTTACAAATGTTACGATGTTAGCAATTTTTTTTTTCCTCAGGTAAAAGTCTCATGTGTTAATTCATGAACATGGAGCATTTCTAAGTAGGAGTCTGAGGTTGCAATTTCAGCAGAGGCTCACACTATTAGAAGTGCATTATATTTATTTTACATTTATTAACAAGGGAGATTAATGTTTTAACTAGATATCTCAAAGTTCATGGTTAAATCAGGGTCTTTAGCACGTTTTTGTTCCCTATAGGACCCAGTTTCAAGAAATACTCCAGTAATTACATTGCACAAGAGTCTAATAAGTAAAATGTTTCAAGATGTAAACCTTTAAAAAGAGCAGTATACACTTTATTGAGGCTATCCCTCAAAAATTCATTTCAGCCACACAATTTTTTATATGATTTTGGATATCCAGTCCATACAAAAATTTTCATAATCTAATTAGATAGAACAAAATAGCACACCAAAGGGAGGAAGGTGAAGTCTAGAGGCTCTTCACTATGAAAAAATCACTTCCTTTATTTCTTTGAGATTATTTCATGTAGAGTTTTAGTCCTCCCTGAAATGTACAGGAAAATATTTGTTCCCTAGGCAAAATTCACCTGTCTATCTGTGAGGTTTTAAATGTTATGGATCTGAAGTACAGTGGGAAATGCCTGAAATGAAAAATGCCTGGCTATTGCCTGTTCTCTGTGTTGTGTAGCTAAAAGAAGGCTCTGCCACTTGGAATATTTCCCCATCAGTGCACTCATTCATTTTTTTTCCCTTTAATAGTTAATAATTTGTTAAGGAGACAGTGGAAATTTCTTCAGTGTTTGGTTCAGCTCTGGGAAAAACAGGGAAGTTTCTGAAAGACTTGAGTGTTTTACCTGTGAGTGGTAGATGAGAACTAAGGGGTTAAAAAGCAGCCATCAAGCAGCAGAGAGTAGCAAACACTGGACACAAACAGGTGATAAAAGGCGATAAGAGAGATGAAAAAATTAAGAAAATAAAGAACGCTGTTATAAAGATTTATAGATCGGCTAAAGCAGAGCAAAATAAATGATAACAAACACAGATAAAAAAAATAAATGGGGCATCAGCCTTATAAACACACAGGGAACTTCAATGCTTCTGTATAGTACTATGACACTGCTTTGTTTACACCAGCATTGACCTTTTGCTCCCAAAGAAGTTTATTAAGCATCTTGGTCTTTCTTTGTGTCGCTTTACTCATCAAGAGAAAGTTGTGCTGGGTTGATTCTGATGAATGACTTTTTCAGAAAGTCGAGTTATCCTTGACTAGATGCAGATGGCCTAGTAAAAAATGAATGCTGCCAGCAGACATTGTCTTTATCAGTAGTAAAAGTTCAGCAGGGACTAGACTTCCTCATCTCTGGCCAGAGAAACCCAGCCTTCTGTTTCAGCACCATATCACATATTGTCCTAATGAATTCTTGTAACACACTGCAGCCCAGATAAATATGCTTATATTAATGTTTTTTGGCAGTCTGGGGCATGGTACAGAATTGACACAAGTGTTTGGATTCTGCCTGCAGCAGACACCAGGAATTTATACAGCTCAGAAATATTGGCCTGCTGTTGGGTTGTTTGTCCCGTGCCATGACCTTCAGTGTTGCAAACTGCAGCTTGGCTGCACACAAGGAGAGCCTGGAGCTTGCTGAGGTCCTGCAACCCACTCAGGGCTTCATCCACCCCACAGCCACACCAGCACTGGGTGACCTTTCCTTTCCTTTCCTTGGTGAATTTTTCTTCTCATCACCGAAGCCCTCATCCCCACAGTTCACAGAATCACCAGGTTTAAGATCTTTTTTTTTTAGTTTTGCGTATGTCTTAATAAAAGCATTTAAAATCTAAACCAACAACCCTGCATCTAAAAATGATGCCAAAAAAGAGCCAGGAATGCACTAAGTTATTTCCAGCAAATGGAGAAGTTAAACAATACTAATTGACATTAATTTAAGATCATCGAGTCCAACCCAGCCCTAACACCTCAACTAAACCCTGGCACCCAGTGCCACATCCAGGCTTTTTTTAAACACACCTCCTCAGCCAGGATATTTCAGTACTTTATCACTCTTTCTGTGAAAAACTTTTTCCTAATATCTAACCTAAATTTCCATTGACACAGCTGTGTGCTCTGGTTCTGTCAGAGCTGCCTGAAGAAAGAGCCCAAGCCCAGCTGGGCACAGGCACCTTTCAGGGATTGCAGAGAGTGATAAGGTCACCCCTGGGTCTCCTTTTCTCCAGGCTGAGCACCCCTAGCTCCCTCAGGGCTTCCTCACAGGGTTTGTGTTCCCAGCCCTCACCAGCCTCGTTGCTCCTCTGGACTCTCTCAAGCATCCCAACATCCTTCCCAAACTGAGTTCTGAGGGGATGAGCAGTGAGGGGTTTAGAGCACACACCCTCCAGAGCTTGAAGCACCACCCCAGGTCACCTCAAGGACAGCAGAGGATTTGGCCTTTGAAGAACACCCTAGGCATCCAGATTTAAAATGTTTTAATTGTCAGTAATTTTTTAATTGCCAGTAGTTCCCCAGAGTCACAGGGGTAACAGCAGCACAGTAACACACGTGGGCTCTGAGCTACATTTGGAGTTGCATCACATCAGAGTCTCCAGCTCTGGCTGCTGCTTTGTGAGGGCTGTAATTTCTGTTGCAAGTTTGGAAACTCCTCCAGCAGCAGCGGGGTTTTGGTGGCCCCACATTTGGGAATACAGCTGTCCCAAGAGCCAGCAATCCCACTGGGCCAGGCTGGGAGCAAAGCCACCCTCCTGCTCCGAGCAGGGCTCTGCTGGGCTGGGCTGGTGGCCATACAGCTGATAAAAATCCTGTATTTCCCTTTACAGTGCACCTTTGCTGTGCAGCCACAGCATAACTTCACCTCAAGGCTTTAGTGAGAGTTAAAAATGTCAGAGACCTTCCTGGGAGGAAACATTAGGCAGATGTGATTATTGAACCAAGAGAACATGTGAAAGAGGACACTCCATTTCCCAAGAAATTCTGGGGCAGGATTTTTCTGGGCAGTGAGTTTACTTTTTGGGGATTTTGTTTTTGTTTTTTTTTTTTATTTTGTGGTTATGTTTTTCAACATTTCATTTAAAAGAATGGGAGTTCTGGGGCATGACTCAGATGAGAATGAGCCATAAAAAGGAACAGCCTGAGAACAAATACTGTTGTATTTCTCCCCTGCACCTCCATTCTAAGGTGTCTGAGTGCCCTGTGTTTTCTTACAATTCCTTTGCATTAAAAGGGGTTTTTTTCTTTGATGCTGGGGAGGAACAGTTAGTTTTACATTAGATTTATCCAGCCATTCAACTCAGGATGGTCAGCCAGGTCTTTCTGTTACTGCTCAGCCTATTTTTGCAGATTAGGATCTTAGTTCTGCCAGAGTTCATCAGAACATAACAAGTCTATTCATCACTGAAAAAAACAGTGATGCAATTAAATTATACTTAAACTTATGGGATAGTTGTTTAGTTATCAGGAACAGGAAAGTCCTGCCTCCAACAAGACTTTCTCATTCAAGATTTGTCTTTTACAGCCTTATCTGTGGCCTGCAGCCTCTTTAGGGCAAAGTCTTCCTGCTACTCCATTCCTACAGCACCTAGCAAAGCTCTGTCCATGTGTTTTCTAGAAGAAGACATCTTTCAGACCACCCTCACTACTCAAAGCCCTTTGGGCTATCAGAGCTGACTTCTTTTAGCTGCAGAAGCTGCCATTTGTGTTTGGATTGCAATCTACAGAGAAAACTGCACTTTGTTTATTCGATTCTCTGGCTTACTTCCACTGGCTCTGCTGGCCTTGGTTCTCCCCCCAGCCTCATTTAACCACCTTGCTGTGCTGGTGGAACCAGCACCTGCTTGTCAGTGCAGAGATGGCCAAGCCAAGCACTTCAAACCAGGCTCCATCGAAGCCACAGAAGTTCTGCCAGCTTTTTTTTTTGTGGGAATCGACCCAAGCTGTGCTGACAACGTGAAAGTATGCAAAGCTCCACACAAGCAGAGAGCAGAACCTCTGTATATTTTGGTTTTGCCTCATTTGAATCATATTCTAGTCAACCTTTTTCTTTCCTGTGTTACAAGTAGACTTTCATGAAAAATGAAAAGGAAAAAAAACAGGGGAAGTTTTCTTCCTGGGATTTTTTTTTTTTTTGGGGGGCGGGGGCATCTCTTTCTGTGCTTTGCATTGACAACTTGCAACAAGACAAGCTGCTTGGGTAAGATTTCTTCAGAAAAACTTTTCCCTGGCAAACTTTTCAGCAAGTTTACCAGGGAATCTTACCAGTGAGACCAAGGGCAGCAGTCAGGATCAGAGTGTTGGAAGCACATCCATTGAGAGCACACCACTGCTGCCTGCCTTCCACTGTCCCTTCCCACTTCTGTCCCTCCCTGAAGGGCTCAGCTTCCCCCCAAACTGCCCTGGCAGTTTCCATCACCCCTCAGGGTGCTGCCAGAGCCCTGGTAAGCTTCCCTTGAATGCCAAGAGCTGCTCTACATCTCTGTGAGCAGCTGGGGCTCCGAGCACTCTCTGAGGCTATTGGCCCACCACTGTCCTCTGGGTTTATCTCAACCCTACCCCCAGTTTTGTCACTGTATCCTTCAATCCCCTCTCTCCCCATAAAAGTGTCTAGCTGTCTCTTAAACTCACTTTACCATTTGCTTCTTTGACCTCGCTTGGCAACTTATCCTTGTGTTTATTATTTGAGGTGGAATAGTTCTGGCTACATTCCTGGTTTTACTCTTAATTGTCTAATTTTTAGAATGGTGTCAGTGGGGTTGGGGTTTGGGTTTGGGCTTTTTTTAACTCATCACTCTTGTGACCAGGTCTTCTGTTTCATTAGGCTCCCTTGTGTCATCAGGGCTTCCAATAACTCAAAGAATCCTAATGAATCTTTTATTGGATCTTCCCAAATATTGCAGCTGGACTTTCTTGTCCATTAGTGCCATTCTGAACAGCATGCACTGCCTTTAATTACTTTTTCATTAATTGGAGGGCAGGGAGGGGAATGAGTTCTTCCCCAAGTGAGGAAAATCTCAGTGATTTTCCCTACTTGTCCCAGGGGGAAGTTACAAACAGAGCTCAAGCAGGGCTGAGCAGCAGAACCTTTCCATGTCCTCTGGCAGCTGGTGCCACCTGTGCCTGCTGGTGGCCTTTGGGTGCCCACCTCATGCTAAGAGAAGGACCTGGGGCTTTCCTGGAGCCTCTCAAACTGCTCCAGAGCTTTTTCTTGGGCTTTTAGACAAAGAGCAGGGAGCAGCTGGCTTACCATGCTGGATTTGCTGTCAGGTCCTACAGGTGACAAAAACAGGCTGCACACAACAGGCTTTTCTCAGAGCCCACCTGGGGAGTGGAAAGGAGGAAGAAACACTGGTTTAAGGCACCTACCTGCATCTTCAGGAACTATTCCCAGCTGCTGTAAGGTGGGTTGTTGGAGCAGTGAAATGAATCCTACTGACATTCTGAAACAGATAGGCCTGGTTGGAGCAGCTTCTGAAATTAAAAACTTGCTTTCAGATCCTGTGCCTACAACCCAGGCAGGTTCACTCTCATGCTGTCCTAAAGCAGACAGATGCTGCTGCATTCACCTACCTCAAAAATATTCATCCAAGTCAGCTCTTGAATTCCAATTGACAGCATCAGAGAGAGGAGAGATCACATTCCCTTTCCTACTCAACATATTGTAGTGAAGTGGGAAGAAAAAGGAGAAGTGTTATCTATGTAATTAACATTCTCCATAGAAGCCATGGGGCAGGAAGAGTGTGCCAATCCCACTAAGACATCAACCACCAGCCAAAACAACATCAGTCACCATTTTCAGTCAAAGAGCAGAGGGCTGAAACATAAAAGATTTGCTCAATTAGTTGTGGGATTGAAAATTTTCCAGAGAGCTGAGGATACTTGTACGGGACCACAGAGTGCAGCCCCCTCATCTCTCATGTGGAGGTCAAGCCCACAGAAACTCAGCCTGCTGATCAATCTCTGCATGTCCCAAAAAGAGGAATTGCATGGTGCAAGAGCATCTGGGGGCTGCCTCTGAGAAATTCATGCAGTAAAGCACTTCCATAAAGGTGGGTTACCTTGCTGACAGAATCCTGAAAGCAGGGAAATGAAAGGCAGAGACATGAAATTACTCTTTTAACAAACACCATAAAATGACCGGGAATAAAAGTTTTTAAAATCTTGTAAACATTTACCATTGTCCTCTCTGTGCTTGGCAGGTTGGGGAGGGGGCGTAATGATCATCAAACAGCAGAGTAGCAGTAAGTCTTTCACTGAAAAAAGTGGTGACAGCAAAAGCAAAAGGACATGGTCTGTCACTCATCAACCCACGCTTCATTTTTTGTAGCCATCTACTATTATTATTCAGCATGTGATTCCCCAAGCAGCAAGCCATGGCTGTAGCTATTTACAGGTCACTGGAAGTCTGGCCTGTGCTGCAGTGGAGTTCTGGTTGTATTTCACAAAAGATAGTTTTATTTATGTTTGACTGATGCAGGCAAAACTAGAGGCTGATTTTTCTTTTTTTGGCTTTTAGTATAAACACTCGTGGCAGCTCTCTATTTTGGGTGCAGAGTGAAAAACAGATTGTTTTGTAGCTGCCGAGAACTGCTGGGTAAATCAGAGGACATTGTTATTGCAGCTGAGCTTTTCTTTCAAGAAAGCAGGAGGAGTCGCTTTATTTTTTAAATTCTGTGCGGTTTTATGCGCGCCACTCGTTCCAAATATTTGATGTTTGCCACACTTGTTATGAGTTTCTCCAGAGAGATGCTGTCTTTTGGCAGCAAAAGATAAAGCTGACTGATACAAATGAGTCACAGTACCCCAACAGTAATTAACAGTGATGCAATACCCAGGCGAAAAAGAGGACTTGAAGAATTAACTGTTGAGTTTTCTTGACGATGCAGCTGCACTTTTAAGAGAGAAAGCTCAACCCATCATAGAACTCCATTGTGTACATTAGAGAAAAAAGCTTGGCAAGATACATTAAAGATTTTTGCTAAAGAGATACAAATATTTTGCAAGGGCAAAGGGCGCTGAGGCAGGCTGTACTTACTTCCAAAGAAAAGTAGGCAGTATGACAAAGAAACAGTAATATTTCTTTATCTTCGTTTTCACACTTCATCATCTATGAAAGACTGTCTTTTTCAACCTGCTGAACTGATTTAAGCCACCCCAACTCTAAATTAACTTTTACTTAAAAGTCAGTCTATGACATCCTAATCTAAGAAGTTATCTGTGCTTGTGGTTTCAGCCCAGTTCTGCAGAGGGCCAGTTCTGGTATTTATAAATGGGATTTTCCTTGTTCCATAAAGTTCTTACACAAATCTCACGGGTGGAAAGAGAAGGAATGGTTGGGTAAGAGGACGAACGATTGAAGCAACTGCTTTATAGCACAATATGAAACTTGACACTGTTTTCTGCTGCCAGTATGATTCCCAAGTGAGATGGATAAATTGTGGTCAAGACCTGGACAGGTTAACTAGTGGTCATCAGTGCTGGTGGTACCTTTATATACAGAAAAAAAAAAAAAAGGGATACTATTGGACAGGGCATTTGAAATTTAATACCAGACATGAAACAAGACATCTGTTGGACTCTCATTTGTTTCTCTTTGAATGGGCTTTAATTGAAAGCTCAGTGAAAAATGCAGGTTACATTCTTAGTGTTATCAATAGTTTGTAACAGCAACAACATCAGAACAGTGATGCTTCTAATATTTATACATTTTCTAATTGGAGATGTCTAAGAGCAATACATTATCAGATATATATATATACACACAATTTCAAGCAATTAAAAGTAAATAATAAACCCCTCCTCCCAAAACCCTGAAATAATATATTTCCTTACACTAATAATGTCTTTTTCACATATACTTGACAAAGAGTCTTTTTTAAGTTACTTATCTTAAGAGTAATCTGTTAATGGAGATCCTGGACCAGCCCCATTAGAAGTTCAGTTTTAAGTTTATACAGCTTGCTAGCCACATAACCAGTGTGGCCTTACATTGTAAACAAATCCCAAATGTCTACAATGATTGAAATTAGTTTTGTGTAAAGGAGATCTATGCATCTCATGATAGAATAAATTTAAACCAATACATTAAAAAGAGAGAGAGAAAAGGAGAGAGCTAATTGACAAACAAAACAGTTTGAAGGGTTCAGTTATGCAATTCTTTAAAAACCAAGTTAACTTAATGGTAAGATTCTTATTTTCTGTACAGAGAGGCTCTGGTTCATCAGGCTTTAGCTGCTCTAGAAAGACAACCTTTAAAAAAAGGTTTGACTTATGAAATTGAAACTCTAAAAGTCTGCCCTTGGGCAGTACGAGTACAAAGGTTACCAGAAGTATCTCAGGTGACTGTTTCTTCGTTTTGTGAGGAAAGCTGTGCTAGCATTCAGGAACCTCAGCACATGCAGGGGTGATGTAAGTGTAGAGCTGACCTTCAACAGGGAGAAATCATCCTACCCACTGCAGGAATTAAAAAGGTACAGCAATTTGTACCTAGAAAAGTTCAAGTGAAAAATAACACAAAAAAAGCTGGAGACAGACACGAAAGCTAAGCACAGTTTATAGCAATCTTGAAACTGTGGTGATCTTGCCTACTTTTTGTACAAAACCACAAGTAAAAATCTCTTGAGATTATTGAATAGGAACTTGTGTAGCTCCAAATGGAAGGCCAGGCTGAGCAGAATCCTACAGTTTAGTTAACTTGTGTCAAATAGGATGCGAAGACAGCTGCAGCTCTCTGACAGAGGTGATCGAGGATGGCTGAGAAAGTTTGCAGTAGCTTATAATGTCCCATCTGGTTTTTTCACTTGTTTGAACTGTCTAAAGGGCCAACTGCAGCTTAGTCATGTTCCTCTGGTGCATGTTGTGATGACGAACTAATTCATCAGACCTGGCAAATTTTTTTTGACAGCTGGGCCACCGGCAACTGAAAGGCTTTTCACCTGTTAACAAAACACCCTGTTATTAGCTGAGCATACAGCTCATCTGAGACACTGCTGCTTGTTTTCTCTCTGGGGGGGCTGTGAGGAGCTGGCAGAGCCCCTGTCAGGAGGAAAGGCACCCTGAGCTTCCTGGGAGGGCGTGGGAGTGCCCCCAGCTCCTGCTGGCATCAGCGCTCCGAGCTTCCCTACCTCTGCCTCAGCTGGTGTTTCACAGCAGCCTTTTCAGGTGATGTGGAGCACTTTGCAGTGGTTCATTCCTGAGGACTGGCCCTTGTTCAGCACCATGCTGCCATGATTGTGCTGCTCTTAGCTCTCAAATGGCCAAGTTTCAAAGCCACTCTGGCACTGGCACAAGCTTCAGCCGCACCTCGGGCGGTGGTGCAGACTACTCTGAGTCACTGTGGAAACTGTCAGTGACTTTTGAGAGCTTGACCTCCAGTCAAGGGGAGTTTTTTCCAGCTAATTCAACGAGTTTTGGCTGAAGCTCTTTGAAACTGGTGAGTGTAAGTGAGTGTGGTAGAAGCAACAGAGTTCAGCGTGGAGTCTGCTGAGCCAGACTCAAAGTTTTCCACTACTATCTAAATAAAGCAGATTCAAATCTATGGGAGATGTCAAATGCTCAAAATAGCATTTTTCTAACATTTCCACGAGCATAATATTCACTACAAATAACTCCAAGCAAAGCACATTCAAATTTAACAAGAACTGCTACCACTTTTTCACTGTTTAACCTGGTCTCTTGATTTCCTACGATGTGTAAGTGGAATTCCAGGCTGTGTTTGTGATGCCACAGGAATGCTGATGGAATGCTTTCATTAGCTCAGAGCAGTGCCCGGTGACTCATGCTTCTTTCTTTTTTTTTTTCTTTTCCCCTCAAAATAAATGCAATATTTTAAAGTATGTTCAGCTCTGGGGCTGGGCTCTTCAGTGCTGTCTACACACCTCATCCTCTCTAACACACTCCAGACATGCTGGGGTGGTACAACCTCACCCAGGCATCTCCTCTTCTTATTTACCTCACACTTTGAGCATTTCACAAACCAAATCCAAATTCAGACAAAAGGAGATTAGCATAAATGTGTATTTCTGGTTGCAAACTCCCATGCAAGGTATTTTAGGTGGGAGGGGGATGCCTAAAATCTGCTTTATCCACTTAGCATAGATGCTGGCAAAGCATCAACTCTCTCCCATGAGTGCATAAAACAGTGTGGGAAAAAGAATTTATCTGGTCAAAAACCACAGATTGTATAAACTGGTCTCCTTTCATCAGCATTAGCAAAACCATCCTGTGAACTGAAGTGTCTCTAAGTGAGCAGCTTCTCACAGAACTACCACAGGAACAGCAGCACAGATCCACTGTTTCACAAGCAATCAAACTTCCTTTGATTTTTTTTTCCCTCAACAGCAAAATTGCTGTCACAGTGAAATTGCTTGTGAATCAAAAAAAAATCCCTGAATCCTAACAAATAGTTTGGCAGTTGACTCAAAATTAGGATAGAATTGCATGGAAGCCACCTGTGCTTTGCTTCCTCAAGATTTAACACGGAGCAAGTTAACTTGAGCTTGGTGCTTTGTCACAAAAATTAGGGGCTACGAGAAAGAAAGAGGAGTGGAGCTTCAGGGCAAGGTGGAGATGAAAAATCCCCACCCACCACTTGTGCTCATCCCCTTCAGAAGCTGACACATCCAAAAGTGGCTCCATACACCAGGCCAAATCCTGTGCCAGTGGCAGGCAGGATTGTGGTGAGGTTTAGGTCACAAGGAGCTGGGACATGGAGAGGAGCTTCACTAGCAAAAAAAAGAGAGCAAGTTCTTCACTGGAGCTAATCTGGGCTAAAAAAATTACTGTAGTCATGCAAGTCCTGAATTAGATCAGTTAGCAATGAAATGTGATGGGGAATGTAGCTCACCCCAGCTTGCCAGCATGTTACAACCACATTTTGTCTCTCCCAGAACATTACCTCTTGCTGGTTAAGAAAACATCTTTCTTCATGCAAATGCACAGAGAGCCAGGCCCTGCAGCTCAACAGGACCATAGGGACAACCCAGGAACACAGCCTTTGCCATTTGCAGATTGCAAGTGAAGATATGGCCATTGGGTGAAGCATTTATTTGGCCAGAGCCACAGAAAATGCCACTGTTCTCAGGTGAATCATTTCCTTTATTAAAATTTCTCTTTTATTTTTGGAAGTCTGAAATGTGTGTTTTTTATGGTCCAGAAGAGAAAAAAGAATTCTTAGCAGGGAGAAAAAGATTTTCAGGCTCCTTGTCCATCTGTACAGAGACTGAATTTAAAAGGTTAACACCAATATGGAAAACACCATGACATCCCACAACATGCCAAAGTGCTGGGTAAACAATTACTTGGTAAAAAACACTGCATACATAGCAGAAGGAACAGCAAATGTCAGTGCACAGGACTAATTCTAAAACTTAAAACTAAAATACAGAGGTTGCTGCAGTTGCTCCTTAATGGTGTTTACATTTACGTGAGGGCAGAGTAGACTAAAATGGCCTCCCTTTTTTCCCCCCTGTATTTAGATGAAATACTACGGTTTCCACCAAAAAAAAAAAAATTATAAAAGGTCCTTGAATACTTGAGTAAGCTTTTACTTTAGGGTCTGTCAGTGTGAGTTTGCAAAAGGCACTGCTTTTATCTGCTGGAGAGATTACAGTACAAGCAGCACCAGCAAAAGCTTTGCTGTGCTACCCTGCATTAGGCTCAGCTGACACTTGGGAGAAGCATGAGTAGGCACGAATACTTTAGATTACAGACCTTTGGCTAAAGCTAGAATTAAAATTTCTGTCTTGTAGGGGTTTTTGGGTAAAGGCAGTAGATCAACTTGACATTTGTGGGCTGAGACTGTGATGCTCGTTTCATAATAGCTGACAAAATTTACTCTGCCAAGCTGAAATTTCTTTAAACACAAAGGAAGAAAGCATAGTTTCTAAAATCACCTAAATCCCTTTGTGAAAAGTGACTCTCACACTTGGGGAAAACAGCCACACTGAAAAATCAGCACACTAAAATCTTTTCTGCTGTTTTGAATATTTAAGTGCTGATTAGGACACTTTCTAGTCATGTAATTTACAACAACATTTATTTAAAATTTTTTTAAAAAAAAGAAATATAAATGTGAAGAAAAGTTTACGCACTTGTTTTACCTGTATGAGTCCTGGTATGAGTCTTCAGATGATCAGATCTGGAGAACTTTCTCTGACAGGTTTTACACTGAAAGGGCTTCACACCTAAGAAACAAAAAAAAAGAAAAAAATAACACATTTTCTGGTGTCCCAACGTTTTTTGAAGGGTGAATGAAATCAGATATTTCTGAAGTTTCAAAAAAAATTTTCTTGCAGAGCTGTTTAGTTTTAAACACAATGTAGTCTCTATATTGGGCAAACAGTTTCATTATGAAAATTGTTTCAAAAGATGGTGTCAGGATGTAAAAGTCACCTAAACAACCACAGTAGTGTTAAAAGGCCAGTTAAAAAAAAATAGCCACAGCCTGCTCCTAAAATTAACTTCAAGAATTTGGTGTTATGAGCAGACAACATCAGAAAAATAGAAGTTGAGGAGTTTACTTTCAGGATCAATTCCCAAATACAATTCCCAAATACAGGTGAACTCCAATTAGTAGGCAAATCTTGTCCACAAACCTGTGTGTCGTCTTTGGTGCCTTTTGAGTTGGTCTGAACGAGAAAATCTTCGTTCACAGTCTTTAAAGTCACACTGGTAAGGTTTTTCACCTGGAGAGGAAAAAGAGTTTGTTAGAAAAGGTGGCAAAATGAGGGAATGCCTCAAGCTGAATCAGAAGATGAAATGTGTTGCTCTGAATTCTCTGCAGTCTGGAGAAGTCAAGTGGCACACCAGGACTGATTTCTCATAAAGCCATACAACTCTGTTTTACCAGAGTAAAATTCTGCTGCATTGACACTGATATGAATCTGCTCACTCTAAGAAAATAGTCTCTTAGGTTAAAACTGCAAAAAATTTCCAGTTGAGTGATTTTTTTTTTTTCTGCTGGAAAAGAACAGAAATGTCTTGGTTTATATTTCTCTAGAAACCCCATTACACCCTTTCAGTAGCACCTGTTTCAGTAGCACAGAGGAGCAACTCACACTTTGAACTAAATTGGTTTTAAAGCAAAAACTAAATAAGTTCCACCCACATAGGTGACAGTTTTAACCACATTAAATTAATTAGAAAAAAAAAAAACTGAGCAAAAAATTCAACCTCAGAAAAAGACATATTCTTCCCCAAAACACAAGTTAGGTTTCTTCTATGAAGTGCCATAAATAAATATTAAATTAAATAAATATTCTAAATAGAATTTCTCACAGGCAAAGCCATGAATTATTGCAAAGCACCTGGGACCTGCTCTGGGAAACTGGGATGGAAACCAAAATCCCATGGAAAGGACCTGCAGGAAAACACCACCTGGGGTTTGGTTTCTCTCTGTTTAATTTTAAAAACTTATCACTTTGGTAAACCTCCACTGCAGGTGTCTGCTGTGATGAGGAAATGTGCTCTGGCTGCACCGAGACACCAAAGCAAACCAGTTTATTTCAAAGCAGATGCCTTTTGATCCAGGTGACAGAGAATAAGCAGCATGTTAGGGAGAGCATTCCAAATTCATCCTGGCGTAGCTAAAATAAAAATTTTACAAAAGCAACTAAATTACTGCAAGAACAAGCTAACTTCCTGTGACAGTCACCCCAAGGATTTTACTGATTCTCAAACCTAGGTGTGGACAATTTCTGTGTCTGCTGTGCCTAATTTATTAGCATAGGAGATTAAAGTTGCCACAGGTGTTTGAAATAGTTCCAAACACTTTGACCACAAGGACTCCCTGGGGGGTGCCTGCTTTTCAGAAACCACTTACTTCCAAGGAATTCAGCCCTTTGGCAGATTTAAGAGAGGGAATGTCAGCAGAGCAGAATGCAGTGACAGGATGATTGTCTGCTAATTGCAATATAAACTTAGAAGATGGCTAAGGAGGCACTGGAATAAAACAGCATAGAGGATCTGATGGCATGCACATGAAAGTATTTCTTTAAATAGTTTGGAAAATATTCTTGGTTAAATTAAAGTCAGATTTAACCCGTGCAGATATTAAAGGAATCAATCTAAAATGTTTACACAGGGCTATGATGACACTGGGAAGAAAACAAAAAGCAAATAAACAAAAAGAGGCACAACATTAGACAGAAATCCTAATTTCCCTTTCCATCTCCTGTGTCAGCTGCCAAAGCTGACTGTCACATGCCTGTGAGCTCCCACAAATTCCCTCAGAACAGAACAACAGAAACATCCCAGATTAGAAAAAATCTGTTAGCACCCCATCATGTTCCCACAGTGAGAGTGTCTCATTTCCCCAGTCCTACCAAAGCCTCTCCAGTAAAAGGGTAAAGCCTCTTTATGTATGAAAATATCCAGTAATGCTGTCACCTTCTTTTGTGAGCACACAGTCCCAAAAAAAACCCAAGAGGTGCAGATGGAGCTTCACCAGATGATTACTGAGACATGATTGCTTACACTACTGAAAGAGGGCATGCAAAAGAAAGGCTGAACTTAGGGCATAATGAAATAATAAAGATGTGAGAGGGTAGAGGGAATGGCATGTCCTGAATATCTAGGAAAATAATTTTTAAACTAAAAGATCAAGAATTGTAAAACAAGAGTGAATCTGCCTTTGCACATATTGCAATGAATGTTTCTAATAAACTGATTTTGTCAAAAATAGTTAACTCAAACTAAGGGAAGTGTGCACATTTTCTCTGGAGCAAATTCATTTGCTCAGGTGCATGGGAAACAGAAAGCTCTACTGCTGTAGCAGTTGCACAAAATATTCACAGCCATTGCTTTTAATTAAGGAGCTCTGCAAGAGTAAAAGCCTGTTGCTAACAAGGACACATGAGAAAAGGAGGCTGATTTTGAAACCAGACACTGCAAGTGTGAAAGAGAATCTAAAGGCTGGTCTCTACCTCCTTCACCAATTTAAACACCTTTCCTTAAATAAAAAGGAGTTATTATTTATTATTTATTTATTATTTTTAAAGGAGTCCCATGATCACACCTTTGCCTTGTTAATCCTACATTTTTATTTAATACTATTTGCTTTAGCAAACTCACACAAAATACATGTTTATTTATTTACTGGGGAGCCTTTATAGTTAACATTTTCTGTCATCTTCACACCATAGCTCAGCTGTGATGTGTCATTACTATTCTTAAATTAATCTTGTACTTTAGATCCCTAAGCATTTTTATTTTATGCTGTGGAAATACCAGCCTGAAAGGGATACAGCTTGACAGCCCACCATAAAGTGCAACCTTCCTGATCTACAGATTCTCACACCCCATTGCAGATCAGACCTGCAGCTGAGCCTGTTTAGGCTCAAGAATATCCCTGGCAAACAGGATTTTCTCTCTGCAAACCTGTTAGGATAAATCCAGTTTTCCCAATGAGTGGCACTGAACCCAAAGGGTCTCTGGCAAGAATGCTGATGCTTCCACCAGAAATTGAATTTATGGAGGTCTAGACATCAATTTGTTTCTGCAAGGAAGTGCCTGAAGCCTGCCACAGAATGACAACTCACGTTATTTGCTGCAAAGTTGAAAAGTTAGATTTGTTTCTGCATTTCCTTTCAGAGGCCTATCTGCTGCAGCAAAATACACCAAGATAAGAAAAAAGCTTTTTTGGCTGTACATGTTTCAATAAAGGCATTGTTAAGAACAGATAAGCAGCCTCGGAGGGTACAAAGTGTTAACATATTTTCAACTAAGGCTATTTGAAACATTGGTAAAAACTGATTACAGAACCCAACTTTGTGTTTCAGGGCCTTGCTTGGTTTTGCAATACAGCAACTGGGAAAGAAGGATGGATGATCAGATGAGCCAGTCCTTTGTATGTATCTATTATAAAAATTAAAAAATGTAGTCTAGAGTCAACAACATCCTGCAAAGATACAATCTGTTGGTTTAATTTCATATATATGTAACAGCTTGTTTTTAAATCATGCATTCATCATTTTAAAAATGACCAAAATCTTTGACCTTCCACTACACTAAGAGGAGAAAAGAAGAAGAAGAAGAAGAAGAAGAAGAAGAAGAAGAAGAAGAAGAAGAAGAAGAAAAAGAAGAAGAAAAAGAAGAAGAAGAAGAAGAAGACCCTCAAACCCACAGGTGAATCCAGAACCACCTTACAGAAAGATTAATAAATTTTTTGTTTGTTTGTTTGATTAGGACGGGTGTGACAAACACAACCGCATTATTTTTGGAGAAAACCAGTTCCAAATTTTGCTTTTTGACACACAGGAGAAACAAGTCAGGGTTAGACAAACACATGAAGCTGCAGAGGAAATGGATCTGCATCCCAACAGTGGGTTTGGCTGCCCAGGATTCCTGGAGAACATGGCAGTGGAAAACCTTCATGGCCACTGAGACCATCCACACATCAGGCAGCCAGGAAAATAGGAAAACTGGGAAGTTATCCCCTCCAGATACTCCCACACTTCACCAAACACTCCCAAAATCTAGGACTGACAGACCACAGGAGGAGACAGGAAATGAAGAGCATCGTATTCTAAGCCTCTACAGCAGCTGGGAATTTGGGAAGTAGAATTCCCAGATCATAACAATAGGAAATGTCCAGTACCCATCCAACAGGCTGGGGACAAAACCCTGCCAGATGATAAAGGGAAAAGCCCCCTTTTAATCCTAAATCTGAACATATCAGCCAGGCAAGCTGCCCCAGGAATTTTCATTCCAGCAGTGCACCATCCCTTGCTTCCTCTCTTCAGCTGCAACTAGCCTCAAAATCTCCCACAGCAAACAGGAGCTTTGGGAAACAAGCTGGCCTCTTACGGAAAGAAGCTTGCAAAGATTTGAGAAAGAAGTCATTTTTGCTGTCAGCAAAAATCAAAATGTGATTTTTGGTATGTGAGCACACATATCAAAATGTGTGTGCAGAAGGACCTGCGCCCACCTGTACAGAAAAGGTGTTTGAGGGGAAAAAAATGTTTTTCCACTGCAGCATGAACCAGAGGAGGGCTCAAAGCAATGGGAGAAGCCTCTCTGGGGTGTTAGACAGACACAGGCCTATCCCCTACATATTTTGGGGCTTTTCTGACTCTACAAGCCTACATTATATGTGATATAATATTAAAAATCTTCTCCAGCTAAGGAAAAAAAATGTAACATATATAAGCTGAAGTCCTTGTGATTGATCCAGAAATAACACTGGGAAAACCAAGCAACTAAATGGAATAAAATACAGGACCTGAACAAAGAAATAATGACTGCTGAAACCCAGAGCAAATCAATTTAGGAATGAAGGAAATAGTGATTATGAGAAAGATTCAAAATTGTTTAGGCATACTGGAGAAAAATGCTGGATTTAATGGCCTTCAAAAGATTTCCAAGTATTCTTGGTTCAAATTTATTTATAGAAAATAAAATAGCATTTCTGTAGACTTTCCTTTCTAAAGATGAACTTGCACCTACAGTCTAAAGTATCTTAAATTTTTAATTTCAGAAGCTCTGAAGACAGCTGTCTCAATATTTTCTGACTTGCCTATTCATTAATTAAAAGCGCTCTGCATGCATTCCTCACATTTTACACAATTAACTGACTGAATGGTCTCCAAAAGGAGAAGATTGCAACTATCTTCCATGAAAAGTTAGGCAACCTGCTAGGTCACCCAGCATGAGCTGCCTTCCTGCCCTCTTTCATCCCTTTGGTCTTCCTCCATATCAATGATTCACTGAACATTCATATTTACAAACTGCATCCACAGACTTCTAGCACAGAAAGGACTTCCTAAATAAAAAAATCTAAAAACCCATAAAGAACATATCTAAAGATATGTCATAATTTTACACGTCCAACACCATAAATCTCCCAATAGGGGAAATAACTCTGTTTGCTCTTTGGCAAGGTGCAGCAGAGTATTTGATTTCCACATTCTGAGGTCTTGTTTCCTGAACTCAGAGAGAATCCAGACATTAGCCTACAAATGGCTGACTCCAGGCCCAATTCTTCATGCAAAGTTCCCATAGCAGGGAACCTATTTGCCAATCCCTGCAAATAGAAAAGGTTTACACAGGAGAACCAGAGGGTGCTGTATGTCTGGGTTCCTCTTGCAGAGGAAATTCCTTCTTAATTAACATTAGATGAGATTTGGAGTGAGATTCAATGGTCCCAATTAAGGGGGAAAGAAGAAAAAAAATATTAAACGAGAAAACTGACAGCCCTGGAGGAGTGAGAGAGGGAGGGAAGTGATCTACTTGCTGTGTGGTTTTCTTAGCTAGATCCAGAGAGCTTTCAGTTCCAAAAGAGGACAAGGAGGGGTTGCCCAGGTGGCAAGGAGGGGTTGCCCAGGTGACAAAGAGGGAGAGCACATCTGATGGATCCTCGCGCTCCCTGACCCGACAGAGCGTTTCTTGCCCCTTGTGCTCTCTGAACCCCCCGCTGCCCACCCTGCTGTGCCCTGATTTATACCCACCAGTGTGCTTTCTGCTGTGCATCTGCAAGTGGGACAGCTTGAAATATCTCTTGTTGCAGCCGGGGTAGGCGCACATGAAGGGACGCTTCTCGTTGGTCTCGCTCGCCGAGCGCACGATGGTGGGAGCCACGCCGGGCACGCGCCGCACGTCCTGCAAGGGCACACACCTGCTGAGGCCACCCCTGGGCTCCCAGCCTTGGCTTCACACACTCAGGTCACCCAGCACCTCCCCAGCACAAAGAGAAACTTAGGTAGGTCGTACTGGAAACGGGAATTTTTGCTTCGTTCTACGACAACAATCTGTCGGAATCCAGGGCACAGAGAATGTCTCTCTGCCTGTTTTAAGAAACTCTGACCCTCAGCAGAACTCTGCTTTTAACCTTCATCCCTGGGAAAAATTGCCAAAACTTTGGGATGAGTTAGAGCACACAGGTTTGAATTGGGTGGTAGTTGTAGAAGTAGTAGTTTATCATAGAGTGAAGAATTTAGGGTTTTAGGATTTTAATATGAGAGTGAATAGGAGACAAGATGGAGGATTTTGGGTGTTGTCCCTTCTTTCTTCTTGTTCCTTCCTTCCTTCTCTTCTTCAGCTCCATTTTCTGTAGCACTGGTGGCACAAAGTTATTGGTTAGAGAAAGCAGCAATGTGGAAGTTATGTGAATGGATCAGTAGAAGTTATTGGTAGAAAAGTAGAAACAAAGTAGGTGTTAGAAAGGAATTGGGTTAAACATCTTTAAAAGGCCTTGGTTTGGGTGTTTGGGGCCCATTTTGTGCCTTGGTTTGGGTGTTTGGG
>VWZP01000516.1:58774-96820 GCA_013396995.1 Dicaeum eximium
GCGGACACACCGAGATGGAGCGGACACACCGAGGTGGGGCGGACACACCGAGATGGGATGGACACACCGAGGTGGGGAGGACACACCGAGGTGGGGTGGACACACCGAGATGGGGCGGACACACCGAGGTGGGGCGGACACACCGAGGTGGGGCGGACACACCGCGGCTCCCGCTCCCTCCCGCTGCACCGGGGGATGCCCAGCCCCGGCAGAAGCGGTGCGGGCACCGGGCACGGCGGCTGCGGAGATGGAGCAGCGGCCCCGGAGCGCTGCCCGCCCTGCAGCGGCCGCCAGCCCGGCGGGGCCCCGCGGCGCCTCGGAGCCTTCCTGCCCGGCCGGGCGCAGGAAGCCCCGCGGGGGAGCCGGGCCGGAGCCTCTTCCCGGCAGGTGGGAGGGCGACAATGGCCGGGAGGAAGGAAGCCGGGAGGCGGCCGGGCCGGGACACAGGACGCAGGGCCTGGCGAAGGCAGGGAAAGGGAAGAGGGATGGTAGGACGGGACGGCAGCTCAAGGAGCAGAGCGAGAAGTGGCCGCGGCTGCGCCTCCGGGAGGGGACGGACACCGGGAGTGGGCACAGCCCGGCCCTGCCCTGCCCTGCCCGGTGCCACCGGAGCCCCCGACACGCCCAGCGCTGGGCTCAGGCTGGGGCGAGCATCATCAAAACCACGGCAAACTACGACCAGGTGATGAGCCACACTCAGTATTTTTTTCAAAGAGATAAAGTTAGCTCAGTAACGCAGCTTCACTAGGGCAACAGGTTGGAAGATAACAAAGCTCCTTACCCTTTCAGTGTGGATCCCAAGTTCATTTGATTCCATGTCATGCATTCAAGCTGTGAGGTCATCTGGTATAAATTGTCACTGTTGTGAGAAGATGTAGAATTAGAAATGAAATCGCAGCTATCAAATAAAACCCAAAAAATCAGAATATCAACAATTTATTTGTTATTTGTTTTAAATATATAACAGTAGAAAGTGGATTTATTTTATATAATCCCTTTTTTCGATGCGTTATGAATTTTTAAAAAAGTAAAAGGAAATAAAAGAACAGGAAATTTGTGGCTCGAAAAGACACTTTGAGTCTTCAAGCCTGACGGTTTGTAAAGAGCTGGAAATAGAAACATAAAACTTTTTCCTTCCCGAAAAATAATATCCGATATTGACACATCGAAATGAATGAAACGAATATAAGCAGCCCGGCGGGGTAACGCAAAGGATTATTTGTTTTTAAAAGTCAAATCTGTTAACTGTTTTAACCAGGAGTGTGAGAGACCACGTGGGTAATGGAGTGAAACAGCTATCGTGACTAGTGATGGATGTTGCTACACAGAGGGGCTTGACAAGCGGGAGAAGAATGGAGTGGCTGAGCGATAAACGCAGCTCACCGCTGGAGCAGGCTCCTTCCCCGCCGGCAGCCCCGGCCAAGGCTGCGGCCGCGGCTTCCCCGGCTCCGCTCTCCGCTCCGCCCGGCACACGCGGGCAGCGCGGCCGCGCTCGGGGCGGCGGAGGCGGGCACGGAGCCCCGCTGAGCCCCGGGAGCGCTCTCCCGGCAGGGCAGGTCCCCACGGGGCCGAGGAGGGGCCGCGGCCCGGGCAGGCTCCCCCGGGCCGGGCTGGCCCCGCGGCGCAGCTCCCGGCGAGCCCCCGGCCCCTCCGGCGGGCGCGGTGATTGATGCCGGGGAGCCGCCGCTCACGAGAAACGCGAGTGTCCCCGCTGATTAATTACACCTAAATTCGCTGGATTTACGCGGTGAATTTATACCATTTTGTTATTAGGAGACGGCTCTTTTTCTTTTTTTTTTTTTNGCGACCTAAAAAAAGCCAGAATCCAGTGGGAAGCTTTTGCATATAAAAACAAATTAAGTGACTTCAATCTCGAAGTATGCGTAATATCATTTGTCAGTACCACTGGACACTATTATTCATTAGTGTGTCTGAAGTGCTATTATGCTACTACAATGTCCTGCATATCAGCTCAGGAATTGTTAAACTCTCCTGCAGTTTCCCCATTTGCAATAGCAGTCCGTGCTGGTCTGTGCCAACTACGTTTTGCAATTCCACGAATTCTTCCTGTAATGCTGCTGTAATTAATTCCTCCAGGACCCTGATTTTTATTAGAAGTGCCCGCCCGATGCATTTACAGCAGGAGATTTCCCTTTAACTTTCTTTCGCTTGACAGTTCATTTATAAGAGCCTCCCCCACAATATCCACTTTTTCCCCTCCTTTGCTTTTTCATAAAGCAATACACTTATTCATCTTGTCACACAGCTCGCAGCCACTGTATTCCCCGCCGCCCTTGGGTGACAGTGCCCGAGACGAGGCGCCCCGGGAGCAGCGCGGTGCCCGCGCCCCGCCGCCTCCTCTCTCCGGTGCCCGCCCGCCCAAAGCCGCGGCTCCCCGGCGGAGCCCGAGCTGGCTTCAGCCTCCGAAGGGAGCCCGGAGCGGCTTTCGGGCAGGCTGGGCGTCGGGGAAAGCGCTGGGAGAGGGATGGGAGCAGAACTCCGCTGTTTGCGCTACCCCCGCTCTGCCCCCTTTGGTGCCTCCTGAGCGGGGCGAGACCCTCAGCGCTCGCCCCTCCTTGTCCTCCTACTGCGGGGGGAGCAGGTGCCCGGGCTCGGCCCGGACCCCAGAACCGAGCCGGGCAGTGTTTCGGACTCTCGACACGCCACACGGGGCACCGGGATGCCCACGGAGAGGCACCCACTGCCGCGGGGCTGCAGATGGGCTCTGCGCCGTCCCTGCAGCCGGCAGCGGCCAAGGGAGAGATTTCTGTGCCGAGCCACGGAGCTGCGAGGTTCTCATCCCGAAAAAGCCGAAATTGCCGGAGCTTTGGCTAAATCGGCCCTAGGTGAGAGGCAGGTGGGCACGGCGCCCCTTAAACCCGGAGATAAGAACGGCCCCTCTGGTCGCCGCTTGCCCCGGGGCCACGGGGCAGTGGCTCGGATTAAACATCTCACATCTGACGTGTGACAGAGAACAGGACGTCCCTAACGCCATTTACGCATCGCCATGGTTTATTATTGACAGTACCGTGAGATGATCTCATGGAACCAACAGCCCCGCTCAAAATCTCGGCTTTGGATGGGGTTTGAAAAAGGAGGAGGAGGAAAGCGAGGTCTCCAGGGATTTGCCTGCGCTGATTCCAATCTGAATCCTTGGCCCTTCGAGCGGCCACAAAGAAGACACTAAAAATAACTTATTTTCTTTACAAAGATGCTTTTAAAGGGAAACGAGAGGAAGGGGGGGAAACATTTCTACAACGGGGATTAATGTAAGTTGGAGTGGAATAAAAGGAAGTCAACGCTGAGCAAAAAGGGAACTTAAAAGGAAACCAGTAGTAGATCATATAGAGTTTGTTTTGGCCTGCACTGCAGTATTACCGAGTTCTTGACCTCTGCACAGAAAGAGCTATAATCCGAACCGAGACTCCTCCACTTTTAAAGTCTTTGCAAGTGTGACTCACAGTAAATTTTCAACATCGAGCGTGTTTACTACATTAAACAGCGCGAGGTAGAAAAGTTCACATCCCCATTTTAATGGACCCACAAACCCACGCTTGCGATCTGCGCGGGTTTGTCATCCGTGTCCAGCTACACGGGGCCATAAACAGAGAGCGAGTAGTGGCCGGGGCGAGAGATTTCGGAGATAGTTTTGCTCCCAGCCTGAGAATTACGATCTTTCGATCATTTATTTCTTCCCGACTTTGCCGCGGTGCGGGACAGAAGGCGAGGCGCTGGAGCCCCGAGTGTCTCTGCATTACAGACGGGCTGGACCCTCCTGCCCACGCCCACTCGCGACCCGGCCCTGCTTCCCACGGGGAGCGGGGGAGCCGGAAAGGTCCCTCGCACCCAGCTGGAGGGATGGCGATGAGGGGAAAGAGAGAGCATCAGGTGGAGGTGACTCCCTGTGCATCCTCTCCCTCTGCTCTCCCCCTCCTCCTCCGCCCACCGAAGCGTCACCCCTCGGGTCCTGCTGGACGCGGCGGATGCGGGACGGGGGTGACGGAGGGATGGCCGTCCCTGCGAGGCGGAGAGGACCCGCAGTGGACGAGGGACCACAAACCAGCGCTGCTCGGGCGTCCCGGGAGACGCAGAGAGCAGGAAAACACCGGGGGCAGGGGCAACGCCACCGCCCGTTCCCGACCTCGTCTTCTCCTCCACATCCCCTCCTCTCCACTGCTGAAGGCGAAATGGGGCGCCTGCTGTCCCCAGCCAGCGTGAGGAGCGACAAGTCCCCATTCCGGGGCTGAGCACCATCCCCTGAGCGCTCCGCAGCGCTCCGCGCAATGTGCGCCATGTGCGCAGGGGGCGCGCAGCGCGCTCGGGCATGGTCGCCAGCCCCGGCACTCGGATGCGGCGACCGAGCAACCGCTTGACAAAGCAGAACCTGACCTGAACTGCGAAAAGCAAAAGGAATCTTCAAGAAGGAGGTGCGGAATAAATAAGGTCGAATCAAGACAAATGGGAAAGGACAGCGCGGTGATTTTCAGGGCGTTGGCGATGTGGCAAATGAGCCCCGCCCGTTTCCGTACCGCAACCACTCATCCGCTTTCCTGACCACATTTTCCAGGCGGTTTTGAGCGTGTTTCAAGGAGCGGCACCTGTGCGGGCCTCGCTGCGGGAGCAGGCTCTGCACAGCTGGGGCTGCCCTGGGCGCGGAGCAAGCGCTGCCTCGCTCACACCCCCACACATCACCGTTGGCTCCTGAGAGGTTTAAAGGCTTAAACCCTTATCTTACTGGAGTAAGCCGTAAACCTCCCAGGGAGCAGGGCAGGATCAAGGCTGAGGTCGGGAGGAGAGCGGTCCCCGTGGCGCAGCGCTGCCCCAAGCGCCGGGCGCGGGTCCCCAAGGGCTGGGATGTGGCCGCCTTAGGGAGGCGACCTCTGTGCTCACCCCTGCCTCGGTGGAGAGGCATGGAAGAGAGAGCTCTCGACGCTATCAGCGTTCTCCTATCGGAATCACACCTGCAGGCGCTGCCGCTTCCAGGAGCGGGGCGAGGGCGAGCCCCGGGGCCCGCTCGGAGCTGCCCTCCCCAAGCCTCCTCCAAACCATATTTATAGATTTCCCTGCGCGCCGAGCAATCTCTGTCCCTTCAGCGCAGGAGTTCGCCCCGCCAATTATTCTGCAAGCTAATCTCTCTGGATAGGCTTCTTTCCTTCCTTCATTACCTCATTCCCTCCTTCCCTTGACGTCAACTCACGTTCATTAGCGAAGTGGCTTCTGGAAGTGACAGAATTTTGTTGTCTCACGTCCAGTGTCGATTAATCTGAGATGATATAAGTGGCCTACAAGAGAAGCCGCTCGCGGCTTCCTTCGCACAGGCACATTGTTTTGTGGGCGAGGGTTACTTAGCAACTCCGAGATACGGGACCGGCTCCAAGTTCACAAAAAGTTGAGGAATAAATTTTGGGGAACTTCTTTTACTCACTAAACACGTTGTAAAACTCCAACGCCCAGCCCCCGTGTCAGACCGAAAAAAAAAAAAATAAAAAAACAACCGGGACGCCGCGCTTGCCACGGGCCCGTCTGTTGGCAAAGAGATTTCGTTGCTTGTAGCAAAGTTCCAGACGCACCTTTCTCCCAGCAAGGAAATCCGATAGGTTTATTGCCCCGATTCCAATAAATAACCTCCCTGCAGGCCAGTTCCCACCACTCCTGGGAGCCATCGGAACCGCTCTTGGCCGGCAAGACGAAGCCCTTGGACGGAGCTGAGTTTTAATTGCCTGTACCACGCTCTGCCCATGGCTGCTGCTCACCAGCCAGCCTTCCCACACCTCCCCGGCCTCGGGGAAGAGCTGCTGGGATTCCTAGAGCCAGGACCAGAGAGGAGGAGCGGATTCCTCCAGCCTGGGGCTCAGCGGGGCTGCCCCAAGCGCTTCAGGGCAAACCCCAAATTCATCGCACCTGCGGGTACGGGACAGGCCCAAGGAGTGCGGGGAGCCCGGTCCCGTTTCCCAGAGGCGGCCGGCACCTGCTCCCCGCCGGGATGCTCCGCCAGAGCCGAGCGGCGCCGCCGCCCCCTCCAACCCCGGCTCGGGAGGGCGAACCGGCCGGGAAACCTCCGGGACACAGCGGGACCCGCGACGGAAGGCGCGGCGTCTTTTTTTCGTTTTGTGGGGGTTTGGGGATGTCGTTTTGTTTGGGGTTTTTTGTTGGTTTCTTTGTTTTTGTTGGCTTTTTGCTTGTTTGTTTGGGGGGTTGGGGCGGCTTTGCCTTGGTGTAGTTTGGTTTTTACGTGTGAATGTTCTTTTTTTGGGTTTTTTTTTTTTTTGGTTGGTTGGTTTTTTGGTTTCTTTTTCGAGAAGGGAAAGAATAAATCAGTTTCCTTGCATAAAGGAGAAGCTGTTTGAACGGCGTGCGGGGGAGACAGAGCGACAACCCCGCGACAAAACGCGCACAAGGAGGGCGAGCAAAGCTCCCTGCCGGCCGAGGTACCTGTTGTAGGGCGTCCGCAGGAGCAGCGCCTGGCTGCCCGTGCAGCTGTCGCTCGGCGTGTGACAGCCGTACACCGGCGGAGGCACCGAGTACTGCTGGTCCCCTGCGGAGAGAGCAGCACAGAGTTAAACCCTCGGGGCGAGCGGCCACCCCTCCGCCTGCGGGGGCTCGGGGCGAGTCCCTGCGGGTTGCCAGCCGCCCGCCAGAGCCTTGGGTGCGGCCCCCGCGGGGGCAGAAATTACCTAGGGATGGCTGCTGGCTGATGGGGTCCTCGTGTTTGAAGGAGTGGTTGGTGAACTGGGCGGCGGGGTGGGACGGAGTGTGGCCGTAGCTGGGGGTCCCGTCAAAGGCCACGGTGCTGTAACCTGGCGGAGAGAGCAGAGCGGGGTTAGCGGAGCCTCCCCGGGTCCCTCCGTGCGGCCGGAGAGCGAGAAGAGCCCGCGGCCACGCTCCGCCGGCTCCAAACGCTTCAGGCTTTCGAGGACAAGGACAGGGCCAGGCTCCCTGAGCCCCTCTGTCCCCTCTGCCACCGCCCCCTCGGCACTCGCACGTCTCTCTCCGCGGGGAGAGCCGGGCGGAGCCCGCGCCGAGGCGCGGAAGGTCGGAAGTCTAGCTCGTGTTTAAAGAGAACACATCGGCTTCGGTAATAAAAAGGATGTTTTCATTAATTGTTGCTCGTATTAAAGGAGGAAGGTTCCCATCTGCTCAGTCCAATTTAGAAGTCACCCTTTAGTCTTGAGCTTTTTTTATTTTGTTAAGAGCGGCTTTCTGAAGAGTCTGCAATAAAGAGCCGGAATATTACGTGCGAAATTAAAACTCCTCCTTTCAGCGAAAATTGCTCTCCAAAATAATAAACAGCCTATTTTGTTTCCTACACCGAGCAGATTCAGATGGAAAGAGACCACCTCTGCTGACCCCGGGCCGGCACAGAATCGTAAATCAGGTGCTTGGACACCAACTTTCGTTAATGACTTGGAGCTGGCTAAACAACTTCAGCTAGAAAAGTAATTACAAAGTAATATTATCTCAGAGGCTTCTCGGCTCATCAGCATTTACCCCGAGAACCAAGCTCCTCCGAAAGTCACTCTTAAAAAAAAAAAAAAAAAAACACACAACGAAACCAAGCAAAACAAAACACCCCAACCAAAACAAAAACTCAACAAAACACCCCAAAAAGTCCGACGTGGGCAGGGGAAAGAAACCAAAGGGACTACGAGCGCTTTCTGCCTCACTCTCCTCTCCCTCAACCCGCTTATTCCAGCACGGGCATCCCTCACGGACCCGTCTGGATGGGGCATGTGGCTGGAGAGGGATTTTGTCAGTCGAGAGGGAGAACTCGGGGCTGTTTTCAGGCTGTCTCAGCTCCCTTTCGGTGCCGGCTGCTCTGCTTCACCAACGATCCGCAACCACAGCGGGTTTCAGAGAGAATAAAACCGAGAGGCAGCACAGGGATTCGAATGTTGCTTCTGCGTTTTATTCTCTCTGCTGACAGGCTGGGTCTAGAGACATTACAGCACTTCATAAACCCGCGCGGCCGAGCGGGAGACACGGAGCGAGCCGCAGGAGGGATGAAAATATTCCAGAACACTTTAAAACCTCCACCTTGGCGGTGATTTTAAGTCGCTCCCGAGCCTGCGGGGCTGGGATAGGGCTGGGATAGGAGCTGTTCCCGGCCCAATGTCCCTCACATCCCCCTGACCCCGCGAGCGGCGGCGCGGGCAGCGTTGACAGGCCGGTACCCAGCGGGCTCCCATCCCACAGCTGTTTCTCGCTCCTTATCTCCTTCCTCAGCCTACAACTGAGGCTCAACCTTCAACTCCCTCTTCCCCGTTTCCCTCTGTCTCTTTTTTAGCTTTCAGAAAACACTGACACTTTCTACGTTACTTTTGGCCCGCCGCAGAGTTTCGGTGACCTTCAAAACTCAGCTCGGAGCAGGACGAGGTTTTGGCCGCATTTTCCGGTGTTGCCTGACCCAAAGCTTCAGGAATGTGATAAGAAAGTTGAGTTCTGAACCGAGCTGCCGATAGTGAGGTCTCTTTAATTAGGGCGTTATCAGAACTAGGCCTGATTAAAATGTGCTGAAAATAATTGAAAGTTGTACATCTGCTGGAGAACGGGGCCCGCTGGAGGCATCCAGTTGTTGGAGGAGCCCAGCTGGATGAAAGAGGCAGGCAAACGAGAAGAGGAAAATTGGGCAGAGGTTTCAAAGCCTTAGTTTCCTACCCCCCACCCCACCCCATCCCAGACTTGGCAGAAATGTCATCACAGAGCCAAGGTAGCGCCTTTCCCACGGTCGAAGGAACCGTCTAAAAAAAATTAAAAGAGTTCAACCTTGAGGAGAGCCAAAGCAAGAACATTTCATCCATCCACAAAAAAAAAAAAAAAAAAAAAAAAAAAAAAAAAGAGAGAAAAAAAAAAAAAAGCAAACACCCTTTGCCGAATTTCTCCTTGCCGTAGGAGCCCTCTCTCTGCCTGTCACGTCAGGATGGCGCGGGGTCGCAGCTATTTTGTCCCTCGCTACCTCGAATTTATCTCCCTAACCCTCCTCTCCACTTTCTAGTCGCTGTTTCCGCCCAGCGATTATGAATCCCCTCCGATGTCTAAAACCTCCTCAGATGTCTTCCAAAAGTCCCCGTCAGAGTCCCTGTCCCGGCGGGCTCCGGGCCGCTCCCGTCCCGTCCCGCAGCTGGAGCTGGGACCCCGCGGAGCGCGCAGCTCCCCAGCTCCAGGGATGCGGCCCCTTTTCCCGGAAAAAATCCGGCCGGGGTCGGCAGCACGGCCCAGGAGCCCCGCTCGGCGCTTTCCTGGGGCAGGGGCCGGGGGTCGAAGGCAGCAGCGCGGTGGCACCGGGACCGCGACCCGGCACTGCCCGGGGAGGTCCGTGAGCGGCTGAGCGACCCCATCGCCCAAAGCTCGGACCGCACCTCGGCGGCCAGCACCGAGCGCATCCTCCGGCCTCGGCCCCTGCTCTGCCCCTCGCCCTGCGGCCCGAATCGCCCGGGACGGTCTGTCCCAGCCCCTCTGTGGGTACGGCATAGCCCCGCGGGGCACAGCAACCCCGAGCTGCGGGATGGGTGAGGGAACCCCATCCTATAAGCAGAGGGACTCGGGCCGCTCATCCCGCTCCGGCAGGGCCACGCACACTCCGCCGATCCCCCGAGCCGTGCTGCCTTGGCTGCCCGACCGCCCTCGCTCAAATTCCCCCGCCCGGGGCCGGGCAGTGCGGGGCGAGCCACGGCCGGGGGAATTTGACCGAGGGAAGCCCCTTCGGGGCCAGCTGAAGGAGGGGGAACGAGACCCGAAAGGTCTCATACAAGTCCTTCGCACGCTGCCCCCTTTTCCTTTCTTCCTCGCGTTTGCACCCGCAAATGTTTACACTGCAGGCACTGGAAGGAAAAGGATTAGATGCTGACGCCCGTGCCACACGCCGATGACCCCTTGCCCGGCCTTTCAATCCTCGGAGCTTCTCAGGGCCGTGCGAACACGGGGACCGCAGGGACTTGCGGCGCAGCCAGTCCTGGCCACGCAGATGCCCCTGCTTGTGCATTCCAGCTCGGGGATGCTCAGCCCTCCCGAGCTTAATTCGACAAGGGGATTGAAAACACGAGTGTGCGGGCAGCGCTTTTCGGATTCGGGAGGAAGTTTGGAGGTTCAGCCCCGCCACCACCCCGTCACCCCCGAGATACGCAGAGGGAATTGCCTCGGGCCACGGGCCCCAGCTCCATTCCAGGACTTGCGCCGTCTCCGGCCCGAACAAACCTTTGAGAAGGCGAGAGGCTGCTCCAAGCCGGGGAGGGGGCCGGGGGGCTCCAGCCCGCCTGGCAGAGCCGCCCGCTGCATCCGCTGCCACGCAGGACGGGTGGGGGCCGAGCACCTCGTGGCTCCTAAAGCTCCCGGGAGCGACGTGGCTGCCGCACGGGGAGGGAAGGGAGGCACGGGAGGGCTGGCTCGCCTAACCCGGCTCGGCTGCCGCGGAGAAAGGCTGCGCTTGGTGTTTACATCAGGCGCGGCCCCGCGGGGCTGAGCGGGCGCCTCCGGGGGCCGCCCCCCGAGGCCGGGGCGCCCGGCAGCGCGGCCCTTACCCTGGTTGCGGATGGCTTGCTGGCTCTCCAAGCAGTTGGGCAGGTAGGGCCCGTTGGGGAACATCCGAGCCTGGCCCGAGGGCGGCTGGCTGGGCGGCGGGGCGCCGAAGGGCCCGTAGCGGCAAGCGCCGGCCGTGCCCGTGAACTGGCCGGAGAAGTGCACGGTGAAGGCGCTCAGGTATTGCTCCTCGTGCGGGTCCGATCCGTTCCAGCTCGGCTCCTGCTTGATGAAGGAGTGCGGCCCCAGCGAGCCGTAGGAGGCCCCCGGGGGAAAGTCCAGGACGGGCGCCCACTGCGCCGCGCTGCTCACGGGCATGGTGCAGTTGCTGTTGCCCGGCAGGGAGGGCACGGAGGGCAGCAGCGCGTTGAGGTCTCGGACGTCGGAGCCCATCTGCTCGCAGACCTTCTGCCTGCCGCCGGGCAGCCAGTCCCCCCCCGGGCCGCACTTGCTCCAGGACACCTGGCCCCTGCCCGCCAAGCCGGAGGCCGGCTCCGGCTGCAGGCACCAGGCCGGCGAGCTCAGCCCTTTGGGGGAGGTTTGCTCCGCGACGCAGCTCCCCGGGTCCAGCCCTGCGGGAGCCGGCAGCAGCGACAGGGAAAGGTTGTTCTCCAGGATCGCCTCCGGGCTCGCACCCGCTCGCAGCGCAGCGCAGGGCAGGGCGCGATGTGAGTGTGCCCGCGTGTGCGTGTGTCTGTCTGTCTGTCTGTCTGTCCGTACGAATGTCCGCCCGTCCGAGCTAGGGGGGCACAGCCGCCGCGCACGCCTCACCTCGGATGCCTGCTCGCCCTCAAGTTTGCAAAGCTCAAATAGAGGCGCTTGCAGGGGAGGAGGAGTCAGCCACGCCGATCCTCCATTCACACAACCTCCGCCGAGGGGCTGCCCACAGCCCGCTCCGCTGAACCCAGCCGGACCAGACGCGCGGGGGGAGGGGAGGCACAGGAGAGCCGGGATGGAGGGGGAGAGGTGGCTGTGGGAGAATATATCTCCCCTACGTATCACTCCCACCCTTCTTCTGGTGCAAGCGCCACTAAATCTCACCCTAACGCTGCTCCGCTTTAGGAGAGACTTGCAGGACTCTTAGAGGGACCCAGGTGGGCAGTAAGTACGTGCTGGCTGACTTCCCCCGCCAGCTCCGTGCGTGTCCGTGGGGATTCCCGGGGGCGGCGAGGTCGCAGGCCCTGGGGACGGCGCGGAGAAGCCTCCGCCCTTGCAGGAACCGGGGGAAGTGACACGGCCCGGCCCGGGCGGACCCCGTTCCTGAGAGGGGAAAGTGTCTTTCCAGGTGCCTCTCCCGCTACGGGAGGAACCTGCGTCTCCATGAGCTCCTGCGGGGTGCGAGATGTCTGCCCGGCCCCTCCCGCACCCCGGAGGCGCAGCCGGGCCGGGCTACCGAGGGCTCCGCCGGCCAGAAGAGGGTGGGCGACCTTTGCAAGGGGCCCGGGGCCGGCGTGTGCCCGGCCCTAGCCCTGTCCCTCGGGCCTGCTGTGTGTGAGGGGCAGGAAGCAGCTGGGCGGGCGGGGGAGGACAGCAGCGCTGTGAGTAACCTGCTTGTGAGAGCTTCACCTGGCACCGCTCCCGGGAAGTCCCCGAGTCTCTCTTTCCTCTCCAGCCTCCTGGACAGGGAGTGACTCCTCAGCGCCCATCCCGGGGGCACCCGACACCTTATCCCGGGACGGTCCTTCCTCCCCGGAGCCACGGCGGGTTCGGGCCGGCCCCGGCAGCGAGGGGAGCCGTGATTCTGGCGGTGCGGAGCCCACCTAGACCGAGTGCCCAGCCAGGGGACGTCGCCACAGGCAGGACACGCTCTCTCCGAAGGCACGGAAGGGAATCCTGCCGCCCTCCCGCAGAACTACCACCCCGGGCTGCGGGATGCTGCTTTTACGAGCAAGCGTGGGGCAGCTACCGGCTCAGGGCACTCGCGGAGTACTCGGGGTCGCACCGGCCCGCCGCTCTGTCCCTTGAGTATTGTCACTATTAGAACCGGGGCCACCGCCCGGCGACACCCCCAGCCCACACCCTCAGCCTCCTTCGCGGCGACGACAGCGACAGAGGCGCCGTGAGGGTTCACCTGCCGCAGGACCTTGTCTTCCCGGTGACAATGTGCACCTCGGGATTTCCTTTCCCTCGCGGCGGCAAGCATCGTCAGCCTTGAAGAGATTTTTAAGATTACAAAATTGTAAATGCTACAACAAAAGAAATTAAAATAGGTCGTTACTGGAGTAGCCGAGTATAATTTCATTTTTTCTTAAAACTAATTAGTCATAACGGTCGGGTTTTGTTATTAGTGAAATTATTTTTTTCACAAACTATTTCAGATAATTCCCTTTAAAAATCTCTTTCGGCGCATGCATCTATTAATTACAAAAAACCACGCGTAACGTTAAGTGCGAAAGATTTGTTCATTAATTTTGCTGATATTATATATCCTCTAAGTTTACAGGACGTGCCACCTCAGAGCCCACGGCAAACTAAAGCACCCTGGGATGTGCCCGTGCGGGGAAATCGAGCTGACCTTGCTGACCGCGGGCTCCTCCTGCCCGGGACCCACACGCGGGGAGCTGCGGGATCGGGACAGGGGCTGCGAATGGCTCTGCTCGTTCCTGTCACGGACGACACGGGAGGTTGGTTCAACTCGGCACCTGAAAGGTCTTTCAGAACCTAAACGATTTTATGATTGATTCTATGATCTCCGGCTCTGCGATGGACACCGTGCATTTAGGAATGGAAGTCTTTGGCCAGTCTAAGCGGGGTATTTAATTTCCTGTAAAAACTAGAGCTCTCTAGGAGCAAACAGAAAATGCGTTTCCCGTAGCGGGCTGTTCTTCGAGCTAGCATGGGGGGTTTCTCTTTTCTTGACATTACCTAGCTTGATAAATCATCTTGAAAGGGAAAAAACGTTTTTTTGTTCGCTTAGCTGCGCATTACTCCACCTGGGAGGAAGAACCGCCGAAGTCCTTCCAAACCTTCTCCTCTCGCACTTTCCAGCAGTGAAACAAGACGATCCCTTGGCCATTAGCGCATCCTTCCTCCCCGCGGCTGCTGGCGAGGCTGGGGGGGACTCCGGAGCTGCCAGCTCAGCTCAGCTCAGCTCAGCTCAGCTCAGCTCAGCTCAGCCCAGCCCTGTGCTGCGCCGAGCTCCGGCACCTGCGCCCTCCCGGGCCGCCCCAGCCGTGCGGGGCACGGAGCGCGCCCGCCGCGAACCCGCCCGGGGATGTCCCGGGAGAAATGCTCAGCGGCGGAGCCTGAGGAGGGGCAGGAAAGCCCTCACCCTTCTGTCTCGGGATGGGCCGAGGACTTCTGGGGAACGGCCAGCGCCACTCTCCCCAGCTGTTCCCAGCCAGGGAGAGAGGGAAATCTCCCGCCTGGCTGCACTCCTCTGGCTCAGGCCGGGAGCGCTGGCAGCAGCTCCCCTCGAGGAGCGTCTCGCTCTTTGCAGGAGGCCTTTGCATCTCCTTTGCCGTGTTCCAGATCCAGGCGGTCCGGAACATTTTGCCCTGTCCGCTTCAAAGACGGCCCGATCCAAAACTCTGACAGGCTTCATTGCCCGCTGTTCCACGGCCATGGTAATTCCTGATAACGCTCAGTCTTCGATTGTGCTCGAAGGCATACTCTGCAAGGTTAAACAATGGTTGGAGGAGGATTATTCTAGTGAGTCCCACTCCATCCCGAGAAAAACAGGCTCGGGAACCTTCTCCAACCTGAGCACCGCTGCTGCACCTCCCCAGCCGAAGTTTTCCCTCTGCCATGCTAATCTCTTAAGGGAGCGGTAATTCTTCCTGAACTCCTGAGCGATCCCCCCGCGGTCCGGAGGCGGGCGAGATTGACTGCAACAGAGATAAATCCCCAGCCCTTCCCCTCCTGCCCACGCCGCTCCCAGCCCGCGGGGGGATCTGTCTCCTTTCACTCAGGGAGCTGAACAAAGTTTGATTATTTAAGAGCAGCAGAAACAAAGCTGCGAAGTATCTCCAGGAGCGCAGAGGGGCTCATCACGGCGAGCCCGAGAGCTGCGAGCACCCGGGAGCCGCCGGCGAGGCGGGACCAGCCTTCCCTGTGCGGGCTGACGTGGGCACTGCGAGCCTTTCGAGCTGCGCAGGGGACATTTTGTTTATCCCCGAGCGTAAAAGAGGGGTTTTTTTGATGCACGGAGAAGCAAAGATGCGTGACCCTTCCCCGAAGCTGACGGGAGCGGGGATGGCTGGGCCGGGTACCGGGATGGCCGGGCCGGGTACCGGGATGGNCCCCGGGAGCCGCCGGCGAGCCGGGACCAGCCCTCCCTGTGCGGGCTGACGTGGGCACTGCGAGCCTTTCGAGCTGCGCAGGGGACATTTTGTTTATCCCCGAGCGTAAAAGAGGGGTTTTTTTGATGCACGGAGAAGCAAAGATGCGTGACCCTTCCCCGAAGCTGACGGGAGCGGGGATGGCTGGGCCGGGAGCGGGGATGGCTGGGCGGGTACCGGAATTTCTGGGCCGGGTACCGGGATGGCTGGGCCGGGTACCGGGATGGCGACCAGCCCCCGCGGGGTCCCGCACATCTCCCGTCGGCCCGGTTCTTCCCCCGCTCCGCCGGGGCAGCCTCCGAGCGCCGAGACCGCCGTGCAGCGGCGAGGCTCGGGCCATTATTGTCCCGTAAATCTTGGAAACGCTGGAACTAATTACGGAGAGGATATGTCTCAATTTGTTCCGCATTAGTGCCGCGCCGGGACGCAGGCACCGAGCACGGGAAATTGATGGGCCCGGCCCGGCCCAGCCCCGCCGGGACGGCGGCCCTGACCCCGCGTTCAACCCGGGGGCGGCCCCGCTCCGCCTCCCTCCGCACCTGCGGGGCCCCGGGGCCGCCCCCGGGCGGTGCCCGCTGCAGCTCCGAGGCTGCGGCACCGCGCGGGCTCCGGGAAATTTATTAGCGAGCTGCTAGGACGGGGTTCGGTATAAATCACCGAGCTGTATCGGGCCATAAAGCATCCCTGCGCGTCCCGCCCTCGCCGGGGTTTGGTGAATAGGAGTTCATGGAAAGCTGGGTATCCGTAACATCTTTCAGATCTGGGGTATGTGACGTTTTTAAAGTCTTAGATATACTACGGTATATACTTATGAGCAGCTGAAACTATTACATAAAATTTTTATAGGTGTTTTGTACTTACACGCAAAAGAAATTTTGGGGGAAAAGCTCTTAGGTAATATGCTCACTTCTGGCATTAGCACTAATGGCTTTGAAAGTAATAAAATTATTATTTTGGCAGGAGAAAATAAAAATATTCTAAAATGCAGTGTATTATAAATGAGAGTCTGGTAACTGAGACTTCAGGAATTAATTACTCCCAGGTCGTAGCACACAGATCCCACTGTAAAGACACACTGAACTCTAAATGTAATAATATATAAACACATTAGTAACAATACCTGCCATGGACACCAATTCAAAGAATTCTTTGAGCCACCTGGGACACCATATCTGAATATGGATACGTACTGGAAATGTAAACCAAACTTTTATACATTCAAAAGAATTAGAAAGGCTCCAGCTGCAGTGGACAAACACTGCAGTGTCCTCGGTGCCTCACGGGTAAGGAAAGGCACACATAGCCTCAGGTCTCACTAACTGTGGGGTATTACAGCACAGGGACAGAAAATGAATTGTCCTTTACCAGTTTCTTCACAGACTGGCCATGACCATGCTTTCCTAAACACTAACATCCATGCCTTTTATCTATCACCTTAATTCTTTAACAAACACACTTTAACAACGCAAAGCAAAGTCCAAATCTCCCTTTGTTCTGGCAAAGCCTTTTTGCAGCCCTGTGCAAAGATACCCCCTTCATCAGTTGTCCTCAGTGGGAAAGAAGAGGGATCCAGCAGCTGGTCTGTCTTAGCTGAGGGTCTAAACCCCTTTTCACTGGGTTTTGTTCATTGTACACACCTCAGAGGAACGAATCCATGTAAGCCCCTGACTGGAGGTGCTGTAGGGCAGGTGTTCCCACTGAAATCAGTGACTAAGGATGTCAGTCCACCAGGGCTTGTACCTCACAATGGGGAAGGCCAAGCATGTCCTCTGCCTGAGGATGTTTGGTGAGTGAAGAAGACAAGCAGTGGGGACAACGTGCCCACTAATGCATAAAGCAGAAGAGAGCCAAAATCTCCTGGGTTCTGTTCAATACCTCCTGAACACACCAGAGAAATGGAAGAGGTGACAGCACTTTTGCCAGAACAGTGAGGGACTCCAGCAGCATTTTTGGAGTGCTTGCAGACCTTGGGTAAGCAAAGAGAGGCAGATGGTTGCGTTTTGCAGCACAGCCCTGTGTGATGTGTCAGTGATGTGACCTGTGAGGGGGTGGCAGGGCTGGAGCTGGAGAGCTGTTGCAACACGGTGAGTCTCTCCTGAAACTGAAACTGAGCAAACCCTGTCCTGTGTAACCACAGCTACATGAAGTTGTGTGTGTGTCTTCTCTCTGGACTGCACACACTGATATGTGTGGATTGTAGTGATGCACATGAGGTAGAGAAGCTCATTTTACCCATCTGGATGGCTGGAAGCAACAGGCAGCAAAAGTGTACCCCCAGCTGAAACTAGAGTTTTCCCAGTTCTTAATTCCAAGGCTTCCCACTCAATGTGGTTTTTGGTCAGACCTGAAGGATTACAGGCAAACTCTCCCTTGTGTGGGTGTGGAATATGTGGTCTGGACATGAGTGTGAAAGGCCATCTGAAAAGTCCATGGCTTCAGGGCATCAGCCCAAGAGAGATCTGCTGCAAGCAGGGGCAGAAGCCACAGCATCAGACACAATTCAGGGGGCTGCAGCTGTCACTCTTCTCAGATTTGTGACCAGCACTGCCCAGCTGCAGTCTCTGCTGCCCCCACTGCCCCTGTCCCACAAAGCTGACACTGAGAGGAGCTCTGCAGGGACCGCTACAGGCAAAGCTGCAGGGAGAGCTGGGGGCAGAAAGGAGAGCAGGGAGGGAACCCACGTGTTGAACTCGCCTTTAGAAGTCAAATTTCTTCTTCGTGAGATGCAGGACATTCCTTTCCCTCCAGATTTTATGTATTTTTGATTGCACTAAATTCATCTGAGTAGTGCTGTGACACAGGAATTAAAAGCACCGAGGGTTTGCTGGAGCTGTTGAGTCATGGGTGCAGACTGATCAAATCTACCCCTTGTTTTTCTTCCTATTACATGAAAGCAGAGTTCAATAAAGTTCAGATCGGAACTAAGACCTGCTCTGTGATGTCTTGACAAACCTTTCCTGATGTATTTATCACGTATTTGTCAGAAAGAAAGAAGCACAAAGGAGCCCTGTCAACTTGTTATTTATGTGTTTTAAATGAAATAGTGAAAGGAATGAGCAACTAAGTGTGATTCCTTTCTCTAGATTGCAGTATCATAGATTAATAGCTCCATGAACAGATTTGCAAGTAGCACCATCATGCTAGTCAAGATATTAAAAAAGTTTATGAGCAGTTGCTTAGGAAAAACAAGATAAAGCCTATGGAAATCTGATACTGGTCAATGGTGCATTTATTCAAAACATAATACTCACTTCAAGTCCCCATAAATCCTTTGCAAATGAAACTTCCATTGTGATCACTGTTCCAGATCTAAATGATTTATTTTTTTGCCTTTGGTAGACATTAGATAGATCTCAGAATGTACAAGTTATGTACCTACTGATATGGAGTTAATCATGCACCCATGAGATAATAAATATTAAATTCAAATAAGAAGATAGTTCAAAGAAGGACTATCTTCACAATAAATATATTTTTTTCATTAGTGGATGAACTTGCATGAAAAATCTCACATTTCTGTGTGATTTGTTTCAAAATTCAGTTTTTCCACAGTTCAAAACTCTGAAAGTTCTTGGGAGCAAAGTAGACATTGGATTGTGTGCAGTTTCAAAATTGAGCTCTTAGCAATATTTACAAACTTGGAATGCTTTGGGTTGGAAATGACCACAAAGATGAACTCATTCCAAACCTCCTGGCATGGGCAGGGACACCTCCCAGTCCACGAGGCTGCTCCAAGCCCCTGGCCTTGAACTTTTCCTGGAATGGGGCAGCCACAGCTTCCCTGGGCAACCTGTGCCAGCGCCTCACCACCCTCACAGTAAAGGATTTCTTTCTAATAACCAATCTAGCCCTGCCCTCTGTCAGTGTGAAGCCATTCCCCCATGTCCTGCTCCTCCATGTCCTTGTGAAAAGCCCCTCTCCAGCTCTCTCCTAACCCCTGTAGGAACAGGAAAGCTGCTGGAAGCTCCCCCAGACCCTTCTGTTCTCCAGGCTGAATAATCCCAATTCCCAGCCTGTCTTCACGGGAGAGGTGCCCCAGCCCCCTGAGCACCCCTGTGGCCTCCTCTGGGCTCCATCCAGCAGGTCTGTGCCCAGTTTGTGCTGTCCCAGAGCTGGCTGCAGAGCTCTAGCTGGGATCTCAGCAGAGCAGGGCAGAGGGGCAGGATCCCCTCCCTGAGCTCCCCAGTTTACAGAAGCCATGTGGCATTCACTGCCTCTGGGGTTTTGAATGCTTCTTTCCTAAATGCTCAAACCCAAATGGACTCTCAGCTATAGACCTGCTCTCAGAACCTCTGGGCAGAAGTCAAAATAAGTTCAGCAAATTGGTTGGCTATCAGCTAAAAACACACTTAATTTTTCATCCGATAAACTTCTCTCAGAGGAACTCCTGGAGTCAGCTTTAGCCAGACACCAGATCTATAATGAAGTAATTCTATGATTGGGTAACATGAACACCCCATAATAGCTACATCTGCTTTATCATGGAATGAAAGTTCTTGAATCAGTTGGATAAATTCTCTGGCCAAATACGGATTTCAGAGTAATTAACACTTGCAACATGCTCCACTCCAACACTGTGTATCAGTAACATCAATCCAAATATTGCAAAGGGTTGGGCTCAGAGTTCTGAGGACATCACAAAGGCATTTGCAATTGTCACCTAATGCATCTTCAGAGATCCTGTCACTTTGGACAGCTCACTCCAACCCTGCAGTCTCCTGCCCATAGCATCAAAGAACCAGGATCAACCCCACAGCCTCAGAGGAGGTAGATTTTCTTCAAGATCTGTAATATTATTTAGCAAGCCTAACTAAAAAAAGAAGTCAGAGGCCAGGCAGAACTCAAGAGATGCTCTGGGCTGCCCAGCAAATCCCAGGAATCCAAGGAACCTTCAAGCACAGTTGGAATAGGGAAGCACCATCCTGGATGCCACGTTATGGGGTGACTAAGAGCTGTGCACTGTGAGCCTCTGAACAGTCTTGTACAACTTTTCCCAAATCACACAAGTCCCCTGGGAACCCTCAGTAATCAAACAAGATCTCGTGGTCAGGAAGCTTTTCTTCCTCCAGCCCTTTTTATTTCCCCTTCATCGCTCCATCTATTACTCATTACATCCTCCTGCCAAACTCCACATGATTCTTCTGTCTCTCTCTCATGCTTCCATGTTTGAGTTGCATGTAGACCACTTTATTCTTTCATCCAAGCTGTTCCTACCCTTTATTCAGGCTGCACATATTTAGTCCTTCCCATTTCTCCTGCTGTGCTTCTAACAGCACCTCTGCTGAATAGAAGGACTCCAAATTGAACAGATATTCTACAAACAATTTTATCTGGCAGCCTCTAAATGCAGAGGCATGCAAACCAATGATTAAATCACCTTGAACAACTGAGTGAGAGTTCAAAGCAATAAAATTGTCAAATCGGGACAGGGAACTTTGGATGACACTGAAAGATCAACTTCACAGGAAGCCCTCAAATAATGATATATTTAAAAATAAGCCCGAGTTTGCTTTATGGTCCTTGTCTCAAGGCATATGTTGTTAGGTACATATCTGCAGTGATTTTTATGTACAAAATATTTTAGAAGTGTTCTGCCACTGTGACATCAGGCAGATACTGGTAAGTGCACACCACCCTTACAGCCTTACAATATATTCTTGAGCTACAACGTAATTATTGTTCCAAGATGTATACTGTAGTTCATGTAAAGGCAACTTTTTACTCAATTAAGTCACTTACTGTTGAGCAACTCGTGCTTCAGAGGTTAGAACATCATTGTGCTACAGAGTTACAATAATTTTCTCCTATCATCATATCCTGCTCAAAGATGCAGCTTCCACAGCCTTTCCCTGCTGGAAACTGCTAGAATGTGGGTTTTATCCATAAACAAGGCAGGATCATTCCACAAACCAGAGCATTTTTGCAAATCATACTTCATCTACATAACTTACAATTTTATAAGCTTAGTTTGAAAGACTTCAAGTTTAGTCATCTGAAGATGATGATTATAGTAATTTATCTCTTTGAAACCTGGGAGCACTATACATGTGGAACTGGGTTTACATCCAGTTATCAAGTGCTATTATCTAGATGGCCATTTATGAGCTTTATGATGAGATATGGATAGTGGAGTGTGTTTGTGTGAGGTCCATTTGGGATTGCTGAAAGTTTCACTGTGCCCAGGAGAAGGGTGATGGCTGCAGAAATAAGACAGCTATGATGTGATCTGTGGGAGCTCCCAACATCTGAGCAAGAAACATCTGGGCAGCTTTCAAAGTGAAAAGGGCAACTTAAAAAGGCAACTTAAAGGCAGATTTAAAAGATCATGAACACTCACCATGAGGGGACATGCCAGTGAAGCACCTGCATCTGCCTGCTGAGCCTGGACCTCTCTGGAGGCACAAAATGGCACAAAATGTGCACTTCCCAAGCCAAGCCCAAATATTTTTACTAGCATTATATTTTTGCAGGATGGTTTCTGTCTTTCCATAAAGCTACTCTCTCCCTCTTCACTCAGCTTCTGTGCTTGTTCTCCTCCCTGCAAATGCATTCCAGTCATAAAAAAGAAGCATGCACACCATTCCAGTCTTTCCCAGGGAGCTGAAAGGAGCTACACAGAACAGAATATTTGCCCATCATTTTTATCCCAAAGGCACAAGGTTCTCTGATCCCCTGAGAGCACCTCATGTATTTACCAGGAAAAAAGGGGGTGAGGAGAGTCTCAGCCCTCCTACCCTCACCATGGGCTGCTGGAGCTCATGGCTCTGCCTCACCTCCTGCAGGACTCTTGGCTGTTCTCTGACTTCTCCCACTGTGAGCTGGGGTCACGTTCTCTCCTGTCTGCAGCCAGAAAAAAAAAAAAATAGATGGCACAAGGTATGCAAGGTATCAGGCCCATGACTGCTGACAAATCTCTAAGTACTTCTGTGGATTATGTTGGAAGCATATTCCTGGAGATACTGTTCGTGTTTATAAAGTCTTCTGGGGTGAACATTGCTCAATGGAAAAGCAGCGCAGAAATTTAACAAAAGCTACGCTGCAAAAGGCAAAAAAGTAATTCTCCCACAGGAACTGAAAGGCATTTCATACATGTCCAATGAGACATTAAAAATAATTATGTGGAAGAGTAATAGCTCCCTTGGTTGTTTTAATATATTTTTGTCTACAAACAAGAAACGTTCTCTAAACTGCTGCCTTGGCTTGGCTTGAAAGGTCTCTCAAACAAAAGCCCTTGAAGTGACCCTTAGATTATTAAAGCTCAGTAACAATGAATGTGGATCTCAGTTCAAACAAAGACTGCAAAAATAAAAAGACAGCAGTTTTGGTCTTGGAAATGAGTGTGCCTCACTAAACTGGAAACACATAGAATGTATTTTTGATCAATAGTCGTCCCTCCGCTGAACAAACCCGAAACCTTTTGTTTAAAGATTTCAACACTGGGTTTCTCCTAAACAGCAACTGCAAACAGTCTCACTTCTAGTGCAAATGGAAAGCTTGGATTCCATGTCTGAATTTAAACTTCCCAGAACTCATTCAGAGAGCACTTCAGATCAACAAGAGATTTTTAAAAATTCTATTCTTAATGAATTTTTTCCTCCAAAACTTGCTGAAATGTCATTAGGATCATCAGAAACGTTAGTGGTGAACAGAAATGCCAGCAATGCCAAATTACAAAGCTTGAACACTCTGATCTGTGTCTCCCACGAGAAAGACACAAAGGTTGAGATGTTCAATGACAGACATTAATGTCAAATGCTAAAGCAGGAAAAGCAAACATAGGAGTGGGGAGAGATATACCGGCCCCATAGAATATCTTGTTTGGAAAGTCATACATCATTTAAATGACCTTTTTCACTGAAGAAGTTAATTAAAAATATTTTTTTGTGTAGTTTGCTGGCAGACCATGCATGGCTGCCAGTTGATAGAGTCAGTTTTGCCCTCATCAGCTGGAGGCACAAGGTTTATGGATCCCCTTCACTGCTGTGAGCACCAGTGGCTGTGCACAGCACTCCCTCCAAGCATAGGCCAAGAAGGATCTTGTCAAAGCAAGTGGGACAAAATGTTAAAATCATCTCAGTTTCATCTCCTTTGCATCTACCAAATGCAGAACTGGAGAAGTAGGGATTGCAGCTATAGCTGGGAGAAGGGGATAATTTCCCTGGAGGGCAGTGGTGCTCTGTGCAGCCCACCAGGAGCTTCCCAGCCCTCATCAGCTGCTCTGGCCTTCCATGTGTGCCCTGGCCTTTCTCACCTCAGCACAGACCTTCATTCTGCTCTCAGTCTTTCCTTCAGAAGCAGCAGCCAAGCTCTGCTGTCTCTGTGGCTCACTCATTTTTATTGGGAGCTCCATTTGCTGCCATCAGCACGGTGGCATCCAGCAGACACGAGTGTTTAGCCATGACTTAGCTGGGGACACCAGGACATACCAAAACTCTCTCATGTTTTCACTGTGGAAGTTCAGCACCACTGGGAGAAACTGCAGAGCTGAGCAGGTGGATAAAAATGAAACACATTTTCCCCAAACCAGCACCCTCTATACATCAACAAGAGCACCTAATGGATGTGGAGATATGATTCCATGGCCAAACTTTGCCTCTTCTTTGCCAAATTTCAGAACAGAAAACGCAAATGGGCTTGATATTTGTAGCAGAGAAAGCCCAAACAAAACTGTGTCTGCTTTGACAACTTGTAAGCTGTAAGATCACTTCTCTACACGGGGATGCTTCATGACTGGAACTGGATTAGAAACCCTTGCTGACCACAGCTTTCTGTTCAGCCTATTTCTATTCAGAGCAGTAAATTAGCTACCTTTGTGCTGTGCCTGATTCCTGCCCAGGGGATCAGGGAGATGTTTGTTCTGCATAACCATGGCAACAAAGTTGGCAATTAGCATCAAGTTTGGCTATTCCCCTGAGCAAGGTTTACCCTGTGAAGTTCATTTACCAGGCACCAAGCAGCCAGCAGTGTCACAATGATGCATCTGATATAGTCAAGACTGGGTTTGAATACAGTAATAATAAAAGACTCCATAACCCACTAATCTGCATTTGTATTTCCCTTTTAGCTGCCTCAGTAATCATCTCTTTGCTCTTGCATGGCAAAGCTAAAACTCACTAAAACTCACCTGCTGAATGGAGCAATCACATCATTCCCTCCAAGTATAACTTCTTTCAGTAGATTTACACAACGCATTGAATTAAATACAGGACAAAAATTAAATATCTACGCAGGAGAAAAATGTTTCTGAACGAGATCTGGAAATGAATACAGATGAAAAGACAAAATACAGTTTAATGAATAGATTCATAGTTGATAGTGTTGTGACTGATGGTTTTCAAAGCAGTGACTTATTTTATGAGAATTCACAACCCTTAAATGCAAGAATCTTCACTCTGTTCTGGGGATATATAGTGTTTAGAACAGTGTGGCACTGGTCTGCCAGCAGGGTACAAATAAAAAACAGCAGCAGATGAAAAGTGATTGTTAGAAAATATTAACAGCTTAGCTTAACTTCTGGTACTATGAAATTAGGGCTGGGATTTCAACACAATTCTTACTAATCAACTTTGCCAGTTGCATCCTTTTTATAGTTTGCACAACTCTTTTTACTCTAAAGTTAGATACATTATGAAAGCTTTGATGCCCTCTGAACTTACCTTTTTATTATTGTTCTTTCTATATTACAGTACAGAGCTCCTTGGTCAGAAAAGAAACCTTAATTGTGTTGTGCCTCTGTACTCAATGCCCTGCAGTGCAGTAAAAAGTGCTGGACATAATTGTAGAACGAGTTAAGAAAAATAAGATAAACATTTGATACAAAATGGATCTTGTGAGATATGAATTTAAGAGCCTTTTTTTTCTTTAAAGAGGATGAGCCATCTATTAATACTGATGGCTGTTACACTCATAAGGAGGAAAATGAAATGCCTTTATCATTATAATGTGATATGGTGATATGTGCAAAAAGATTCTATCCCAGTGATCATTTATGTTTGTCCAAACAGAGTGACTGGACACGGTGCCAGTTCAAAGAAATGGCAAACTAGGCTTAAAGTTTATTAATACTTAAAGTGTACTTAGCCATTTCCTTACAATTTTTTATCTTCTGTATTAGGTAAAGCTGAAATGCTTGAAACCATGCTAAGGTGAGGAGAAAAATCCCTTTGGACTAACACCATAACCTTTCAAGAAGACAGCAAGTGCTCAAAGACATGGTGTATTTCTCCCAGGAAAACAGCAACATTTGGGTGATGCATCAAAGGCAGAGGAAGAGAAGAGGGATATAAAATAAATAGCATCATGACATCAAAAGTTATGTGAAGCCAACATAAACTAGGCAGGGCTAGCTGTGCCATGCTTTGCTTGTAAAATACATAAAGAAATAAATCCACTGCTATTTGAAAAAGGGCATAAACTAGCAGAAGAGTACTCATATGCTTCCAGTATCATTTCATACACATATTTAGTTTAATCCAAGCAGTTAACAAGGCTTGGAAAACAAAGCAAAACCACTTTATCTTGGTTCAAGCAAAGCATTTGAAGGCAGGTTCCCCTAGGAGATGAGGCTTGTGTGATTGCACTGCCAGTCCATCTGTCTCTCAAATAACTTCTCAACCTCGGACCTGTTTCAGCCAAATTCTGCACAGACATGACATTCCCAGCAAAGCTGAGTGAGCACAAAGTTCAAGGAGCTGGCAGCTCAATAGAAAAAGAGGGACCTACTCCAGTGCCCCCACTAAGGAAGCTGTGCCGAGTGAGCTCAGCACTTCCCTGCAGTTTGCTCCCCCTGGCCAGTTACTCATCAGAGCAAACTGCAAGCCCTGCTACCACTGCCCAGCTGTTATCTGGAGAGAAGAAAGGGAAGCAAAGGTAGCTGGAGGGGAGGGAATCACAGGGGACACGGAGGGAGCAGGGGTTGAGGGGTGGGCAAAGGGCTGGGAGGCGAGGATTCAAATCCAGGCAGCCAGGATTCGTTAGTTCCACTGTCACAGAACAACTTCTTTCTCAGTATTACAGTTCAGCCAAGAAACCACTAAAAGGAGTTATTTGCACAGCTCTGTTGATGCTGCATTTTCTGAACCTTTATTTGCTGGCATTTTAGATCCTGTCTCCACCCACGGAGGCTTGTGCAGGGAGAAGATTTGATCAATCCTCAGCAAGCTGAACCAAACATTTACATGGATGGGGGAAGGAAAAGATGCACAATAACATCAATCTAGAGGTGCAAACATCAGGTTGCTTTAAATATGCCAGAGGAGAAGTTGTCTCCTTCCAAAGAGGGATATTTTCTGTTTCTTTTCATCTGCACCATCGTCTCCCACATTTTACTCTGCTTGGGAATAGTAGAATGTGAGAACAAGGACAGAGTTTACTAAATGCTGAATTAGTTGGGATTGATTTAACAATTTAGGCTTTTACTTGTGCTTAGGGAAATGTGCTGGACTTTGAAGAAGCTGTTTGATGCCATTTTTTCTAAGTGGGATGTAAACTGATTCTCCTCCTTTTCCTATAAAGGACCCCATAAAAAGTTGTCCTGTGGCATACACAAAAGGACACCACAAAAGAAATAGCCCAGTTGACAGAAACCACCCCAGACAGATGTATTTGTGAGCTATATATCAATTCCTTGCTCTGTCAAAAACTGACTAGATAATATAAAAGTAGCCAGATCACTCTAAAATACGAAGTCTTACAAGGACCATTTCCCAGTTTTTCCCATGTGATAAGACCTGTGACACCAGCTCCATTATTATGGCACACTTCATTCCTGAATTTCATTAAGCATGAGTGATATCCAAAATCAGCTTCAGTTTTGCTCCAGGTAAGGCAGAGACCCAGCCATTAACAGGGTGCTTGACAACAACAGAAACAGAATTATCAAAATTATGAGTTCTAGTGTCTATCAGAGCAGTAGCTGTCACTTAAAACTCCTGCTGTTATTTCTTAAAAAAAAAATCCCTGAAGGAGTGGTACAAACTCTTGGAAAGCCTTTTCTGCTTCCAAATATTTTTTAATAAGTGCAGAAATTTAACTCCCCTATGGTTTGCTCCCAATACCAGTAGTGGCTGAGGTTCCCAAAGGGCAGGTTCAATAACAATGTGAGGGAGAAATTTGGACCATTCTTCAATGCCTTGCCAGCTACAGGGTGGAACTAGAAACACCTGAGCCTAAAATCTTCCTGATAAATTTTCCCATCCCAGTGCTGTGTCTGCCTAAACCATCTGAAGGTGTCTCCTACAGCTTATCCTGAAAACCTGGCCCTGAGTTACCATGTGACTTCCAGAGGACCTCTGGGGGGTCCTTCTTAATTGCATTTGAGATGTGGGAATAGAAAAGAATAAAAAATACTGACAAGGCATTTGAAACATGATTTTTTTTCCTGCTGAACAAGGCTTGCATGAATCCTAGCTCAGAACAGCTCACAGCAGAAGTGCATTTAATATTTACCTTCCCTTCACCAGATGAGAAGGAGAGGTGGAATTTTGCTGTGTTTCACTAAGGGATTGCTGCCATGGCTCTCTGCAGCTGTAACCAAAAGTTCCCAAGATCCAAATTGGTTCTGACACAAATTCTTCCATGAATCTGTCCCTGGCCTTCAGCACCGTGGCATTCCCATGGATTCAAATCAGGATGTGAATGCCAGTGACCTCAGCAAAGCAGAGATCATCCTGCAGCTCTCTGGATCTTCTGTGGTGGCACCAGGTAACCTCCTTAGAAACAAAGCTTTAATTGACCTTGAGTGACTAATATGTTCAAACCAGAAACTTTCCTGTGGGTTTTAAAAATTTAATTATATTCCATCCCCAAATTTTCCTCGTTGAAAATATACAGCTGCACTGGTGGAGCTGTCAGTGAAAGGAAGCAAGAGGTTTTGGCAGCTGCACAGAGGGGAAGAGGTGAGGCCCTGGACTCATGAGAAGGAGCTGGAGACAGTTTAGGCTTGGGGATCTCTGGAGTCTGATGACATTTTTGGCCATCTGAAGAAAGCTCATTTCATCCCCACCCTTTTGTGAGCAAGGCAGAGGTGAGCAGGTTACCAAGCAGCAGGTCTTGGTCCCAGCTCTTGCTGCAACACAGCCAGAGAGTGCTTGGTTCCCTCTTCACCTGCAGAAGGAGGATGGGCACTTCTCAACATGAATATCCACATCTGAGGGTTCTCAGCTCTAGGAAACAGATGAGCTGGAGCCCAAAAGTGCTTAAGGTACATGCTGGTGTTTCCAGCATGGATTTTTAGCTCAGGAACACAATTCTGAACTAGAGGATCTTCTCAGGAAAGAACATGTCCATCCATGCAGATCACTCTGAAAGAGCTGCACTGAGCAAAAGAACAGCTTTCCTGGTATTTGTCTTCCTCTGCTTGACACAGAAATATATTTTTGTTCTGTTTGAAGCATCTTCTCCTACATTTATACAGCCCTTACTAAGGGAGAGGGAGCCAGCAGCAAGGTTCCAAGGCATTGGCACAGAAAAAAACAGAAATAATAATTATTTAAACAACTTATTTTCAACCTATATTTCAGTTATTTAAAATGTAACAGAGAAGAGTGAAACCCCAAAGACATATCAATATTCTAACAAACACTCAGGATTGTGAAATACCACAGAGGAAAAACAAATCACCACATTCAGAACAAGTCTGCCTGAATAAAACAGGACTTTCCTGTGCAAGAGATGCTCTTTCAGTGGGTGAAAAGTGCTATATAAATATTGATTAGTATCGATTCTTACTGCTGTTGTTTGAGCTGCCTGCAGTAAATATGGTAGAAATATATTTCTAAATATCTCCTTCCCAGCCATGCAGTACAGCAAGACACTTCTAACATAGCAAAGGCAACTTTCAAAGCCCAATTTTAAAGGGGTTCAATGCCAAAGTCACAGAGCATTACACCTTCACTGACGTTAGCATCAGCCTGGCAGAGAATTGCAGTTGAGCTCACAATTTTCTTCCTGAACTAGGCTTCATTTTAAATATGTGAACAATGTTTATTCATAGAGTTTCCTTTATTCAGAGCTTCTTCCCCACCCCTTTAGTGCAGTAAAGCCTTTCTAATGCTGTTTCTGAAGCACTCTGCCTCACACACCTCACAGATGCTGATGAACTGGTGATATCTGAGCTGCTGTTAACCAGGACCTGCTTCTTCAGACGACACAAAAGTAGCCCAAGTGCACCCTCTGATGCTGTGTAAAACCCTCCTGCCTGTTCTGCAGCTCTCCTTGACATGGTAATGCAATAGCAGACCAAAAAGAAACATGCAGCTCTGGCAGTGTGCATCAATGAGGGGACCAAAATAGGTTTATCAAAGAAAAATGTGACTCTGACCCATCCTTGGAACCAAATCAAAGAGTATCTCATGGCAGCAGCAGGTCTCCAAGAAGAAAACAAAGCTAAACTAGTCTAAAATAGACCCAAAGAAGAAAACGTGGGGCTTTTTGTTGTGGTCCTTGCCAGCCAGATTATGACTGGTTACAAATGTTAAGGGTCCTTGAGTTGCTCGAGTTCTTCATCCATCAAATTGGTCATCACTGTGTGCCAAGCAGTGACCTCAGTCAAGAGCCATAAATCACTGCTCAGCTCCCTCAAGCATCCCTTCTCTCAGCACCTGTGTGTGTGGAAGGCAGGCTGCCCAGGGCTTGGGATCAGCTGATTTACATGGAGAAAGACAAGACAGCTCTCAACCCCAAGTACCAAATTCTGCTTTAACAGAAGCTGGCATGGAGCAGATTGAATAAAAAAAGCAATCAAAGCCAGAGTGTTTTCTTTGCATGTGGGTTAAGAGCTGAAAGATCTGCCTCCTTACAGTGTGGTCCAGTAAAAGATTGAAAGCAGCATGCAAGGAGTTGTACCAGAGTTTGTATCTACCATCCCTCTAATTTTCTAATTGCCAATCCTCTTCAGGGCATCGCCAGCTACCTTGCAGTTACTACACTTTGCAAAGAGTGCTGTTCATCAATATCATTGCAAATTCTCAGAAAGTTTACTCTCCATTCTGAAGAAGAGGAGTCTCTAGCTGTGTTCTATTTGGCACCAATACCAAAGATGATGAAGCCTTTTTTTGAGCAGGAAATTTAGTTCATCTTTACGTGTGTTCAGCTACAAAGCTTTCCACAGTAGGAACTGTATGATCAAAGTGAACTTAACAAAACCTGTTGTTACAAGGATTTTGAGGATCCAGGAGGATGTAGGGGGAGGAGGGAGAAAGGAATATTTCAAAGAGTAGAGAATAAGTGTGGTTACATTTTTCACCACTGAGCACTTTATAGCAAACTGTGTTTCCTGTGGTAGAACAGCTGTCATGAAGCCTTTCCCCATCTCTCTCTTTCCCAGTGATTTCCAGTTTGTTTTTTTTCAGATATTTATCTGCTTATGTTTCCATACTTATATCTATGACATATATATATAAATATTTAAGAGACAATAAGTAACAACACTATAGGTTACAGTAAAAATTCACATTGAGGTGCTGTACCACAAAATGCAAATATTTCCAAGGCAGTTTGGAGCTGAAGACTTGTCCACATTAATAATACCCTCCAAAAAGTTTTAATCTCAGAAGCTTTCTGCACATCCCAAATTAGGCTGTGGCAATTGCAGCAAAGGCCACTCATATTATTCATTCAGATTTAAATACAAGAGTCAGTCTTTGCAGGAACAGACTGTATTTTGGCAATGGAATCTTACCTCTCACAGTCTGAAGTAGTATCTTAAATTACAATTCATCAGAATTAAGAGCATTGGCAAAGTCAGTGTTTTAGGCTTTCATTCAATCTTATTTTTAAATGCTTTTGGCAGCTAACTCCATCTTTAAAATTCCATTCCAATTGTGTGGAATTGCCCTCTATTATGCTGAAACGACATAAAGCAATGAGAATAGATTTACCTCCTTTCTGTTTTCGTTTCAAGAACTCCTGAGGAATAAAACCCGGTGCAGAGGGGATGAAGTGACTTGGTTTTCAGGATTAAACAAACCACAGGAGGACAGAACCCACTCTACCCACTCCAGTCCTTCAGACCTTGAGATCCTGGCTCCAGGAAAGGGAATTCCAGGGGAATCTTGCCACTCTGCCAAGCCTAGTCACAACTGCACCCTCCTGTTGCAGGAGGCACTTTGACTGGAAATAGCTTTTTACCACAGGTTTTTCCCCATGCACCTGCCCTCTAGCTCTTTCCAAACTTGTGTGCCTCCTGACATTTAGGAAATTGAGAAGTGCTGAGTGTGTGGGAATCATTCCTAAAATCCAGTGCCCCCAGATGCTCGGTGGAGCTGGAGCTCCCCTGGCTGCACAAAGCCTGGGCTCTGACCCCAGCAGCTCAACAGGGAAAGCAATTTAAAATACACAACTACCAATGCAACACGGTGTCTTTTTTGGCAGAGGAGATAAAAATAGCAAAGAAATGACAGCTCTGTTCTTTTTATGAAAGCCTGGCAGTTTTCCAGTAGAGACTTAAGTACTTTTTGTACTTTTAGGGGGAAAAAAAAAAAAAAAAAGGTGATGGGATGTGGTCCAAGACTGCTCATAGGAACCTGAGAAATATGGAATAAGAGGCTGGGCTGAAGCAGCCAAAGTGGTACCACCAGCTGCAGCCCCATTAATTAATGCTGTGTGGTATGTAGCTGTAAGAATGACCCTGATAATTGCTGAATACGAGCAGATAACTTTCACAGAACAGCTCTGCTTTTCTTACTGTGGTCCACTTACCCAAGGAATACCTCGCACTTTTCCCCCCGTCTCACAGGGCAGTAAATTAGTTCTAATTGCAAAGGTATGTAGTAAAGCTATGCTCAGCCTTCTGCAGCATTTGAAGATTTATTTTACAGTTTTAGGTTTTCTGGGGGGAGAGGGACATGGGAGAAAATGCAGGTTTTAGAGATCTACAAAATTACCTCAGTTTAGACAAATAAGTGTTTCTCTGCAACTCATACAATGTAACAGAAAACTACAGTTCTGTGGGTGACAGCACAGTGCAAAAGAGATTAATTTTGTATTTTTTGCAGTTTTTTTTAATTTGAAAAGAATGACAGCTTTATCTGCTTAAAGGAGAAAATATGACAGTACAATAATTTTTTTTTTAATTTCAAAAGAATGACAACTTCATCTGCTTAAAGGAGAAAATATGACAGTACAATAATTTTTTTAAATGTACCTTAAGTCCAGTTTTGTGAATAATTTTGGAAAAAAAAATTACCAATAGCAGATACAGAGCAAAAATTCTACAGCTCTACACTGACACCACTGACTTGTGCAAACAGCAGCAACTGCCCAGGATTTCAGATCCTTGTGCTGTGCCTTTAGCCTCTGTGTGGCACTCAGTCATGCCCTAAATCCTCTTTTACAGATGTTTTCTTTGTCCTTTTGGTCTCTTCTAGGCTGCTGTACCCCTGCAAGCCCCCACACTAAAACCCATCAGCTGCCCACAGCAGCCCCTCGCTCCTTCCAGAGCCAGACCCTTCTGGTAGCTGTGAACTTGCCGAAAATTGGAGGATTTTCTCTCAAAACAAAGCTGTTGGGTCCATCCCAGGAAACAAAGTTTGTCTCAGACTGCAGAATACAATTTGTGTGCTCTGTGAGGAGCAGGGGACACTTCCCAAGCGTTGCTTTCAGCAGTGAGCTGCCTCTCCTGTCAGGGATCTGACACCCAGGGGATGCTGCTCTCCTGCTCCTCAGCAGGGAACCACTCCCTGTGCCCCTCTGACCCAACCCCAGCACACCTCACAACAGAGATGCAGCCTTGCAAGTGAAATCCCAACAAAAAGTAACCACCCGGCTCAAGGCCGAGCAAAAAAAGACAGGAGAAGGATTTTGGGCCGGCTGGTTCTGCCGGGAATGCAGCTGTGCATTCCAGCAGGCAGCAGGAATGTGGGTTTTTCCACTTAGGCTGATCACAAGCTTTGCTACATTCTAGGCAAAAGCATCCATCTCCCATGTATGTGGTTCAACCAAATATCTTCACAAAATAACACTACATGAAAGCATGGAAACGAAACAAAGATTCTTTGAAAGGCTTCTAATGCCAGCCAGCATCACAGGGCAGAAAAACTGAGTTGCTGTTAAGAACATACATTTCTGTTTCTGGCTGTGCAAACCTGAATATCCTGGGCATATCTGACATGGAACTTGGTGTTGTCTCAGGCTTTCTCCTCCCACAGCCAAATGAAACAGAACCCAGAGGTTTTAACAAATTTATCACATGTAGTTCTTTACACCAATTTACTGTGATCAGTAATGATGAGCCAAAAAGGCTCCTCAAGTCCTTGTGTGTTTTTCTGTCTCTCCAAAGAGCCACAAAGCACTGACTTTCCTTGTGCCCCCACTTTTGGCTGAAACCTTCCTGTGCCAAGAGCCAAGGGATGCCAACAACAAAGGAACTTCTGAGGAAGACTCCCCCTGAGCTGCTACCAGTGATGATTGTCAGAGATAACCACAAATCCTATAAGTAATAACTAAAATGCTGCAAAAGATCCTTGGAGCTCCTTCCTTCTGCCAAAGAGCACAGAGCTTAAATAGCATCACTATCTGCCTCAAGTGGGCTGCATTAAAAACAGATCCTCCCCTCACCTTCCGACACACAGTGTAGAAAAAGAAGCCAAAAGCCAAAAAAAAAGAGCTTTTGTAGTAGCCAGCTCATAATGACATGACAAAAATGACCAGTGAGGGGTGAAGAGGCACAAGACAATGTGATCTTCAAAGGGTGTGGTTTGTCAGACCCAAAAGTGAGCTCAGCACTATGAAAATGCCCAATCTTCAACGGCATTTGATTAAATTCTCCATATTTTCCAACAAAGTTCTATTGTGAAAACAGGCCAAAATTGTGATGAATACCATGACAGGACCATCATCTGCTGATATTTCTTAAAGCTCAGCCTCCCCTCAGAGCAAGTGCCTGCCTGCTGCACCAGTAGATGGCCCCTTAGCAGGACTCATTTTAAAGTTAGAGCTCTGTCACCTTTGAAAATAGAGTTTCATCTTTTAAACATCTACAAGAGTCTCTTTGTACTTGTTCTGGCTCTCATTAATTCTAAGGGGAGTTGGAAAAAGGACTAGTAGAGCTTATATAAATAACAAACAATGAGAAAGAATGGGATATAAAAATAAAATTAATTGCCTCCAAATCTGCCCCATTCTCTTTTTTACCTTTCAATAGTGATTACATGAGTTCTCTGCACATTCAAGCATCAGAAAAACACATAAACCATCTTTATGGCATAGAACAAAAATTTATCTCTGTATTTCAGCTTAGATCTGCAAGAATACACTTAAATTTTAGAAGTGGAGTGAGAAAACAAAGACAGTTTTATTCCATGCACAGCAATTACTCCAGCTGTCAGCAGAAGTCACTTTTACTGCTAAAACAAAAGTGCAAAGCACCAAGTGGATCCCACAAAACAAGACAAGTTTATTTTAGAAGACCACACCTTCTGTTCTGAAGGCCCTTAAGTCAGGCACAAGTAAGAGCAAATTAGCAATTTTTTGCTAATTTTTTGCTAAAGCTGATTTTTCCCTTAACACTTAGGAGAACCAAAGTCAGTACTGAATTTCAAAAACATTTACAGATCTTCTGCAACTCTCCCATGCTTTGCTGTATAGAGAAATCCTGCTGCTACTGTAGGCAACAGGAGCTTTGCTCAACTTCAGTGGAAGCCAGAACTGTACCCTCCTGTGTAACCAAAGCCCACAAACCCCAAATTTAGCCCTTTCTGGTTTTTTTTTTCAACTACAAAGAGGGGTGTCAACACTTGCTGTAAGGCAGTGAGGTTTTTCAGCAGCTAATGGTTATGCTAAAAACTATTCAAACTGTGATGTCTCTCAGTCATGAGGGTATCCATGTTGCTGGAAATGTCAAACTTCAGGTGATTTATCAGTATAGAAATGGCAACACCAATTTAATTCTCACAGCTCCAAAGGTCTCATTTTCTTTAAAACAAAACACAAAGATAAAAGCTTAAATTCAAGTCTAAAGTGGATGGTAAAGGTGTTATTCAAAACTCCCTCCTGGATTCTTTTCCAGGTCACACTGATGTAAATACTGAGTATTTCTAAAGTTTCTCTTGGCTTCCTGAAAGGGAGTAAATCCTAGAGCAACAGCCTGAAATCTGTTTAAACAGTTCAACCAGCACTTGCTGCAAAAATGTAGATTATGTGTGTGATGCATAAAACCAGCAGATTACAGAAGGAAAAAACCCTCTAATTAAACTCCTTGTCCTCCAAACCCAGGATGAATCCTTGCAGCTCAGGCCCCATAGAAGCATTGTATGTGAAATGGGGTAATGTATAAACAAAGTGCTTTATCTGGGGCATGGCTGGGAGCTCCAGGATTGTAACGTCCTTTAAGATAACATTCCAAACCTACCCTTTCAAGTTTTCTGCCAAGAATTTGTTTTTATAATTTCTTTGCTCTTGGCAAAAGGGAACTAAACTCCAGGCTAAGTTCACTCTCTCATTCAATGCCACTACCACTCCCCCATTTTTTTTTGGAAAAGACACAAAACAAGTGTTTTGAAACCCCAAACAACAGGGAACAGGCTGCAGCCGCTCTGTGTTGTGGTTTCTTCATCGTGTTTACCATGAGATATTACCAGGCAGCTCATTAACAACACAAATAATAATAATATTGTTTTATCTACAAGTGGATCTCAGCCTGCAGCTCCCACTGGGGTATCCCAGACACCACTGGGATCTGGGAGAAGCCAACAGTGGTGTGGAAAAGGCCTGACTCCTACCCCAGGGCAGGAATGCTCAGGATTTAGTACTGCTCTAATTCTGCCACTGCAGTAAGTCTTGGAAATACAGTACTCCCTCAGCCTCACAAGTAACAGATTTAATCTACTTTTTCACTCCAAGATTTTGGTCTTTTTTTTTCTCACAGGCTGGTGCACGACAGTTTTAGGAATCCTAAAGGCTTAACTCACTTCTATCCCCCCAAAATCAGCTGTGGGCCACCAAGAGCAATCTTTCCTTCCCAGCAAAACCTCTCACAATATGCCCTGTGTGATGAGGTCATTTATTGAGCATGACCTGTAAAAAGAACGCAAAAGGGAGATTTTAGGGAGTGTCTGCTTCCCTCTCTACCAGCTGCAGGGATTTTCCAATCACTTTATTCTGCCATAGCAATGCACTGAGACTCAGCTGTACTTCCCAAGGGGAAAAAAAAGCCACTGCAGGGTAAAAAGAAGCTAATGATGAGCAGCTTTGGAAAAATCTCAGCTTCAATTAATTACAAATAATATCACTCAACTGCAAGAAAAAATACGTTGCAAGAAAAGAAAAAGTAAAAGAAAAAATTTGTGAAAGAAAAAATATGTTGCAACAATTTTCCCTGATAGCCACACCTACATCTGACACTAAGAAAATACTATATATCACTCCAGAGGCTGAGTCCTCATTTCACTTTGTTGAGCAATAGCAGAGCAAGAACCCCTCACTGTAAAAAACCCCTTTTTGTTTAATTTCACATTAATTTAAGCACTCCCTGTTCACAAAACTGAAACACCTTTACAGAAGTCCTACAGGCTGAACAGAAATGCTCTCAGAAATGTTAAAAAAAAACAAGCAGGGAACTGAAGAGAAAGTTCTGCAGCAAATTTTAGGTGTGAGGAGGTAAGCACGGAGTGTGTGTGGAAGTTTGTGATTTTTTGTGTAAACCTCGTGCTGCTCCTCCCAGTCTGGATGAAGCCAAGATCATGCTCTGCTGAGAATCAGCATTTGGTTTTTTGCAGAAGGAATTGCTGTATTTTGTCTCCTGCCTTTGGGATGCTCAAGGAAGAAAACCCTTCCGTGCAGTAGGGACAACTTTGGGATGCTCAAGGGAGAAAACCCTTCCGTGCAAACCCTTTTTTTTTTTTCCCCCTCACCTTCATCTCTGAAAACCATTTGGAATTTTAAGAGAGAGACAAATGCCTCCTTAAATTTATTTTTTTAAGAAATCCCTCTCAAACAAGGAATAGGAAAGGAACATATTACTCACCTGAGACTGAGAGTTAAATAGAGTTTTACTTTTAAAACAAATGAAAACAGAGACAAAGGGAGAGCTTGAGGCAGCAAGGAGAAACAGAGACAGGTTCAGGACTGCCTGGATCCCTCCCTGCTCCAGTTAATTCAGGGAAGTGTTTGAATTCACAGCCCTTGCTGAGCCCCCCAGCAGCAGATTTACAGCTCCTGCACATGCTCATTATTCTGCTCATGCTGCCATCCCATGTTTTAAATGCTCCTTTCCCCTGTCAAAAAGCTAAATTCTGCTCTCTTACTCAGTCTCTGAATTCAAATGCCTTCCCCAGAGCCCAAATAATTTCACCTGGTATCAGCAGTGATATCAGCAGCTCAGGAATTTAAGCACACCCATTCAAAATCTTGAATCTCTTTAAAAACAGTTAACTAAATTATGACGTGTTTGTTAAATTTTCCACGACAAATCAAAATAAACCCCTGCTTTAAAAGAGCCATCCAATGTAAGTTGGAATTTCCATGGGGGAAAAAAATAATGCAAAGCCTTTTAATGAGAATGTGGAAGGTTAGACAATTTGGATTTAGAAATACTAAAGGAACAAGAACTTTACCTTATGTGTGTATCAACAAATGAACAAAGACTGATATGTGCAAATAACAATAATCTTCAAAGTGAAGGACTAGAATCAAAGAATAAAATGTTTTTCTTCTGGAACTGGTAATTGGCAAAACCAAGGTCAGACAATTTCCTGAAAAGAAATGTATTCGTCTTTTTCTGCTGTTTTCCCCCATTGTTTTTTGATCAGTATTTACTAAAAACTCACAGTGCTCAGGACTCAAGTGTTTGGTCTACAGCTCAGCACTGGAGAGGCACAGACACAGCATCAGAACACCCTGGGCCAATGACTTTTTTATGCTTTACAGCCATTTATAAATGGATTTTTGAAAACAAAGAAACCCAGCTCTTTATTTTGGAAAGCTGAACTAACAGCCTTGTTTTGGGTACGTTTCCACGACGTGTTCAAATATAAAATGATAGTGCAGGTTTATTGGGCAAGCAAATCACAACAACTGTAAAAAAATGAAATTTTCCTGAGTGACTGGTTTTATATATAGAACATTTCAACTCACATCCCAGTCATATTCTGGTCTTCACAGAATCACAGGATGGTTGAGGTTGGAAGGGACATCTGGAGGTCATCAGGTTAATCTAGAACTGATCAGCTGGGGCTGACCCTTTACCTAAATTCAGGAGGAAACAACAAAAATTGTTTGTGGGATTTCTTACTGTTGGGTTTTTGGTTTTGGTTTTCTT
>VWZP01000516.1:96835-116867 GCA_013396995.1 Dicaeum eximium
TTTTTTTTTTTTTTTAATTGTTAATCTTATTGCTCTTAGAAATGTGAGAATTATAGAAAGATGCTTTTTATGGTGATTTCTTTGTATCTGTTTTGTACAGCTCTTTGGAAGTACTGGGCAGCCAGCCATATCATCAGAGCTTTAATTTCTATCAGTGATCTCTGCTAGAATTCCCTTTGGGATTATATTAGAACTTGGATTCCTTGTTTGCCACCAAATACCCTTTCATATTGGTAGCATAGAAAGAAAGGTGAAAAAAAAATGGATGTAGACAGAGCTGAAGAGATTTTGAACATGATTATGTTTTCAAAATTGTATTATTTTAACAACCTGTTACTTTAAAAACCTTTGAAATCCAGAGCATACATCCTCATTGGTTAAAGGCTTAAATTAAAAAGGCTTTAAATTAAAAAAAATAATAATTAAAAAGCAGTATGTTCCTCATTAACTGTAATTTTGTGTCCTAACAACAATTATTCAACAAACATATGTTAGAACAAATCCTTTACTACCTCCTCAGTATTTCTACAAGAGAATATAAAACTTTCTAAGTCAAGGTGTGCAGGGTCAACTTAATCTTGCAAATCATCTTTGCAGTGTGTGAGAGATTCTCCAGCATCTTCAGCTCTGGAGTTTAAAAGAGTTTATCAGAGCTAAGAAGCAGGATTACAGTTATCAGCCCAGAATTTCAGTTTTAAGAGGTGGACTATTGATCAGCACAGAGATAAAGCTGATCTGAGGAAGCACCACATGAAAGATCCCCAGTCCAACCAACAAGAAACCAAAGTGTTAGTCCAGAAAAGGCATTTTTTTAACATTTAATCACACTGTCCATTGACTAGAAAATATATAAAAGCTGTATGCAAAAAGTTGAGGTTTTAAAAGATTTGTACAATCTTCTCATCACAGGAAGGGATCAGAATTTATTTTAGCTTCCACGATAAAATATTAGCCATCTCAAATCCACTGTTCAGGGCTTGCAAAAGGGAATTTGAAACAAAACTAAACAGAAAGATTCAGATGGGAATGGCATACTCACTTGGATCCAAGTCAAAGTAAGCTGTAGGTGATAAATCCTTTGTATATGTGCATAATTCTTTTGTATGGGTGCTCTTCTGGTATTACAATTGTTTGCTGATTTACTTGTTCTATACTTACCTGTTTATTTTCCTGTTAAATGGTTTCACCCTTCAAGCTACACCTCCTGTGGAAACATACAGCTTCTTGCTCTGTTGTTTCCTCTAAAATAAAACAAAAAACAAAATAAAAGTTGTGCTGGTGGCAAGTTGGCAATTAATAGACCGAAAGCAACCAGGTGACATGGCCACTATAACATATGGTAGCAGGTATTTAAGATGTATTTTCAAACCAGTCTGACCATGTTCCAAACTCACTTGAAGGGTATCTAGTGCAAGGGAAAGGATTTTGTGTCATCACAGCGAGGGCTGACTGCAGTTTTGCCATTTTGAAATTCTCTCCACCGATAAACAGCTCTGCTTGTTTTTAAAGTTCTGCTCACCTACATTTTTGTGGAGCTGGTCCAACATTTCCTAAGTATATTTTAAGCTACTTTTGTTATTGTTATTTCACAGGAATTTTCTTCCAGGATACTTTTTTTTTCTTTTTTTTTTTTTCCTTTTTTTTTTCCTGTTTCCACATAAATAACACCAACTTCTTTTGTAGTCCCTGTGTTTTCTGGGGCCACCAAAGGCAGCTGTTATCTGCCATGCCCTGTTTCTGTGCCTCTGCTGGGGGCACAGTGTGCTGCAGGACAAACATCTTTCCAAATTAAGCCCCTAATCTCTCTGCTTTAGGTGGTGTTGTTTAGTAAATATGAACATGAATAACTCGGGGATCAGGTATGGCTGCTCCTGCTGTACCCTCTGTGGTTTGCAAATAAACTCTGAAAGGCCATCCAAACAGCTGGAGCTGTGCAAGTCTGGAAGAAAACACTCCAAAATGTGTTTTGAGAGAATCCAGGCCCTTTGTTCTTAGCCCAAATACACTGGGAGTGGGTTGGGGGCGTGCACCACATTCCCAAAAATCTAATTTAAACCTTAGTCATATGGTCCTTTGAATAACACAGACAGAAGTTGAAAGATAAAGATCATCTATCTACGAACAATTTGGATTTTAAAAGGTGCTGAAGTCATATGTATGATTCTCTTCCTGGTTTTTAAGTAAAACACAACTTCTCAAGGTATTTGAGGAACTTTCTAAAAGAATGGGCCAAATCCTGACACATAATCTAATAAATGCTACTGTGGTTAATTCAGTAATTAATTCAGTTAATTCCTGCTCATTTTTAATCTAAACAATTCAGTCCACCATGGTGTGACCTCAGGAGCTGTGACAAGAGAAAAAAAATACAGCATCCAAAAAAAAAAGTTTGTGTAATGTACAGCTGTACAACCTGAAGTCTCAAATACTTATCTTTAAATGTTGTTTTATGTCACTGTCACCAGCACCACATATGAAAATAGGGCTTACACTTGGTGTTCTAATTTCTGTGAACTATTCTTACACCTGTGAGTGTTCCTATTGGCTTCTGTATAAAGCCAATTTCTTCATAAGAAGTCCCTTTAAGATAAAACCACGACTCTGAATGTAGCACTGCTATTCCAGCTTTATGGATAAACTACTTTCTCCAAGACAGGATTTGCCATTTGTAGATCAACCACTAGAGATAAAAATAACCTTTGTGAGAATAATTAATCACTTCCCTAACTTAGGTAGACTGTACCTTTCTTTTACATACAGAGCCTGCTCATTTTTAATCTAAACAAATTTACGGGGAGGAATTGAAAATTTTAAAAATAAAATTTATTTTTTTTTCTTTTTAATCTGCAATAAACTAAACAAAGATATCTCCTCCAAAAGCACGAGGCTGGTGACGAGACATCACCATTTTCTTAGTTGGAGAAATCTAATTTTAAGCAGAAACATAATTTTCCGAAAGCGCTCGCAGATTCACAGAAATACAGCAGCTGGATTTGGGTTTGCCTGGCTCCCACCCTGCACCCTGACAAACCACCCTTGCCTGCTGTGTCTGATAATCCCAGTTTATAATCCCATTTGATAATCCCAGTTGATAATCCCATTTTATAATCCCAGTCCTCTCCCAGGCTCAACTCCCTCCCCAATTTCTGCACCTCAGCCACCCCTCTGCAGCAATTTCCTGCCTCTTTCAGGCTCCTTTCTCAACTCCCAGGTAACAAATTTTCAACCTGATTACAACTGGGTGAGTTTAGTCCAGGCTCTTCTTAGGCAGTTGCATAATCTGAGCTGCTCTGCTGCAGCTGTTGTTGAAGAAAAGTTATCTATAAACTGCAGACAAAATCCTTCCATATTTACAAAAGCTACTATGCAAAATATCAATATACACTGCATTACACTGTGGTTAATGTTTTCACTGGGACCTTGCTGTTTGCTTGGTCCTCACTGTGAGAAACCCACAGCTGCATTTTGCATTTGACTGGGAAAGAATTTAAAACTTGAACGTTCTGATCACAAATTTCCCGTTGCCAAGTAAATGTCACCATGGATTTAATGAATAAAAATTGTATCTTCTTAGAACTGAAAGTGACTTCATGACTGGCAACATCAGGATTTTTTTTAATGGGCTTGGGGGGAAAAGCTGGCATTGTAGTTGTGTACAATTAATCACTTTTGCTTGCTCATTTGGTATCATATAACCAGAAAAAGTTTCCAGAAAGAAAGACAAAGAGAAAGTTTCCAGAATACAGCATTTGCAAGACTATTAGCCAAGCCTCTCCACTGTTGCAAGCAGAAACAGCCAAACCAGGCAAAATTAAGTGGACAATGAGATCAAAATTAATCTAATCTTTGCTTAGATTGCATTTGTTTTTTACAGATCTTGCACAAAGGAAAAGGGCTGGGGCTCTGTGGTATCCTCCACTCCTCCACCAGCAGAGGCCCAACGGGACTCCAGGCTCTAGAATGGATTTTTTTGGAACTACCTAAGGTCACTGGGTTTGGAAAGACTTTTGAACCACAAGTGATGGTCAGGGACCACCAAGTGGGCTGTGGAAACCTTAGAAGCAGAAAAAACACTGACACGAACCCGAGCCTCCCTTGTGGGCTCTTCCTTTCAGTGATAAAACAAATGAGCAGGGATCCAAATTAGAAATACATTACCTAAGTTTATTAGAAGATTAATCGTACAGTAAATGACAGAGAATCTTGGATGAATTTCTCTGCAACTCCAGTTCTAGCATTCAGCAGAGGAAATAAAAGCATAATGCAGTAATGAAACACTAAGTTAGAATCACCCAACCACCAGCTGAGTAAAATACTCATTTTGAAAATTCTTGAAAACAGAAACCCTGAAAAACAACACTGAAAAAAAACCCAAAAAAACCACCCAAACCCTGAAAAACAACTTCTGAAAAACACTTCTGAAAAAGAAGTGTACCCTGGTTGGAAAAGGCATGCTCTGATCATGAACATCAGCTGTGAAGCCCGTCTAGAATTAAAGTCTCAACATGTGAAAGAAGAGGAATTCAGCAATTTAAATGAAATATATAAATAATAAGATATTTATTATATGCCACTGGAGCGTGATGTCCTGTGACAGACAAAAAATTTCTCAGCCAAGAAAAGAAGGTAGAACTGTAACCATGTACAGGCTGGGGGAAAAAAGCTCCAGAACACTGTTAATTGATATTTTCAAAGGTTAAGACATAAATAAATAAATAAATATATAAATCACACACATCCTTATCAGCAGCACATTGCAGAGGTATTTCAGCTATCTCCACATCAAATCAAGCTTGATAAAACAATGACATATCACTTGATATCTGCTCCCTGCTTGGAGAGAGCAAATGTTGACTCAGCTCTACTTGTGGTTTTTAATGTTATACCTTCTTCAAAACCATCTGCCATTCAGAAAAGTATCAAGAAGTTTTGCAAACAAATGCAGGCTGGGATGTCATAGCCAGCCACAACACAAGAAAAGAATTATCCTGGTTTGGCTATCACACAGTATCAGTGCCTTGATTCAGATTCACCAATTGCCACAGAAGTTAAGGTTTCCTTTTTTTCTGGTAAAAAAAAAAAAAGCACTTAGTGGGGAATAGATATGAAGTAGCCAGAGTCATTACCTGGTTTGGACTCCCACATTAAATTATACCAAGATATCTCTGATTTAGTCTCAAAATTCTGGACATCAAACCAAAAGAAGTTTTAGCACACAATAACCATCTCCATTACTTTCCCAATTTTGGTGAACAATGTCAAGACTCAATATTATGATTTTCTGCCCAAGAAAACCTCATGGCAATGGACAGATATTTGAGAAAGCTAAACCATCTCTCCACCATTTGGTAAATACGGAAACTGAAACTCCAAGGCAGGAAAGTGAGGCACAGGGAATTTAATCTGTAACTAAAGGCAAGCAAAATTTATATGCACTAATGAAAGTCTGCAAAGTGGGGTTTAAATGAGATTTGAGTGCCATGCAGGCTTCCTGCCTGGGCCTTCAGCTTACCCAAGTCACTATAAAGTGAACATAACATAAAGAATTTCTGAGCCTTATCACCTTTTTGCTTTTACAGAGGAAAGCTGCTAAAGAGTTTATTTTTATTAACCTTTATTTGCTTTGTATTCCTGTAGAGGGACAGCCAAAGGTGGTAAAGCAAAATGTAAATTTTTTTTCACAGAAGAAACTGAAGTTAGAGAAAGCAAATCTTCTGTTCCATGGAAGGTTCCACACACCTGTCTGACCCAGCCATATTTCTGGGGTTAAATGATGCAAAGATAAAAAGCTGACTTGTTGAAACAAAGGCAAATAGCAACCCAGATGCTCTCATTCATATTCTGAAGTTATTGCCATCAGCTCTGTGACCAACACATTTCACAGCTTGTGAATTTCCAGCAATCATAAATTAGGGCAGTAAGAGAGCCCCGAGTCCTGTAAACCTTTGGAAGGGTTTGCTTTATTTATGTTCCTGTTGGGGACTCTACCAATGCTCTGAAGTTTATAAAGTACTGGAATCCAGTAGGATCCAGTCCTCAAATCATTCATTTTGTATTTCTGATGGCCTGGATTATAACTCTGTATTTGCATTGTTCCACAAGTTCACATTCAAGGTAAGGAATTATGATTTATCCTTTGTCATTCTTCCAAGCAGAACTAGGTCCACCAGGTACAAAAAAACCTGTGCAGGCTTCACATAAAACAAGACCATGTCTCTAAGGAAGTGGAATAACCCTTCCTTTTCAGAGGCTCCATTTAGCCCTGTTAGCTTTTACATGTGAGCAAAGAAATAAAACAAATCATTAAAATCTGGAAAAAAAAGTTTCTAAGGTCACTGAATTTGGTTCTGAAGGCATAATCAGCTATACACAATACCTAAATGCTAAACTAATATGCAGATTCCCTTTTAGAGGAGCTTTTCTTTCTAGGAGAGATGTACTGATGAGACATGGGAGGGGAACCTTGTAAAGCTGCCCCATAAACATTATTCCCTAATATTTTGTGTTCTAAGTCCTGTGTGACACCCATGGCTTTCCAGAACCTAGCACTGGCACTCACTCACTTCATAGAATTTTTTTTTCCCTAGGAAAGGTTCTATTTAATGATGTTAAACTGCATTGAAAATATTTGTGACATCTGTCAAATTAATTTTAAAAAATTCATTAGGGTCAGCGTAACTGCAATAAATAAAAAATTAATAGCACGGGGGTTCCTTTAAGGTTACATTAAAATAACATTTGGGATCTGTCTGAATCTGACAAAATCCAGGGAACCTGGCTACAGCCACAATTTGCCCTTAAATTCTTTGTGCCTGCATAGGAAAGGTGCTAAACAATCCATATTTTTTATTCACAGTGCTCCACGTGCTGGAGTAGAGAAAGCAGTCTCAGAATTAAACCTGGGATTTGGGCAGCTCAGCTTTATTTGGCTTACATCTTTCCTAGGCTGAGTTACTCTTCTGATCCACTTTCATAAAAATCCTGGAAAACTACATTTAATTGCCACAGGTGCTTTGAGGAGGAGCTCTCATGCATTGATGGTGTGGAATTCTCTGATCCTGGTGCACAGAAGGACATGGCAAAATTTGGAGAATGACATCCTCCCTTCTGTATTTTCAGTTCAAAATATAAAAAATACGGAGACAAATTATTCACATTAAAAGTTAAATTGCATTAAAAATGAAATCAGATTAAATCTAGGATAGTTTTGAAATTTGTCAAGTCAATTACTTCATCTGAAAAAGCCCCAATGCAGAGCTTTAATTTGGAATGTATGTGCCAAGTACAGCTTGTAGCTCAGTATTTTTTAAAAAATGAACCAGGGACTTCAAGGACATGTGACTGAATCTGTATCTTTTATAAGAATTGAAAACAGGCAACCAGGTAAAATCCTCATTTCCAAATTGATATCTGAGGCTTTTCCCAGCTGGACAGGAGAAGCTGTTCTCATAGGGCTTTTAAGCACATCTTTAAATTGCAATTTCGTTAGTTAGATCTGAGTGACAAGAAAGATGAATCACGGCTCAGAATTTATTCAGCATTGCTAATTAAACTCATTCCTGGAGGCCTGGGAAGCACTAAACCACTGGAGTGTAACAGTGAAAATTAGTGATTTGAATAGAAGAATCATGAACTTTGGAAAAGAAAACATTACCCATCGGTGGAGCTCACAAAATAGCCTCTTACAGAAACTAAATAAGATTAATGAAGGTGAAGTCAGGAAAAACAACAGCTTTTAAAAGTCCTCATGTCTTATTTTCTAAAGAACACATAAAATAGACTCAGTGCCACTAAAAACCCTTAATATGCACATTTAACACGAAAATAGGGAAGCAATTTTTATAGGCCTCACCTTACTACATTGCACAGAAAACAAGAAAATTCTTTCCAACAAAAATTAATAAAATAACAATTCAAAAGAAAATAACCTTCAAGTATTTCCAAGTATTTGGGTCCAGATCCTGACTTTTCAAATTTTGCCATACTTCAGTTAAAACTGTTATCATAGGTGTTTCAGTGTTTATTAAAAAATGTTTATTCTCGGTGAAAGAACTGTGCATGTTTCCTGATTTTCTTCCTGCTGAATACCCAGCACACAGCCCTTGAGGGCTCAGCCTTTCACTTTGCAACAAACAAAGCACAGATATGGTAATTTAAAAATCTGTCAGGATAACAGAGCTGCTGCATCTGCAAATCCATGCAAAAAACAGCAGAGGAAGCCTTCAAAACCAGAAGTCACTGGTGAAATGCTGGATTTAATGCAGGAGTTATTCTCCTGGTGGGAAGGGCAGCTCTGAGGGAACCTGGATATCACTGGTGAGATTGGAATTGAGCTGCTCTAACTGTGGGACTCGCCTGGTGCTGCACCAGAAATGAATAGAGAAATGCATGCACAAAAAACTGTAGAACACACATGTAATAACATGTAAACACATGGAATATTTACATGGAATAACACGTAAAAACCACACATCCCAGGACTTCAAAACTTTCCTGGAAATCCCAGGCTTCTATCATGTTTCTTTTTTAAAAAGAGGGGGGGAAATACTTATGTGATTTTTTTTTTTTTTAAAGTAAGAAACGGACCTTTTAGGGGATTTCATCCAGTTGGCTGGATTATTCTGGTTTTTTTATAATGCTATTTTGGGTCTTCAGTGGTCAGAGACCCAGCCCATTTAGCAAGCACTTGTAAGTTCCAAGAGTAAAACACAGCAGCCACAGTTCTCACAACATACCTTCACAGAAAATGTAACTTTGCCAACAGCATGATCAGTCTGTGGTTGGCCCAGGGCTGTGGCTGGTTGTAGGTGTCACTCTCTTCAGCAAACTCATGTAATTTGTGATTGAGCCATGCTCTGGTAAATTCCTCATGCTTCTCACAGGAGTTTCTCAGACCTGGAGTCCTCTGTGACAGCATTGCCAGAGCTGGAATCCAGCTGCTCTGCATGTACAGGCATTTAGTCTTTCCACTGTAGCATTTATGAATCTGTTTACTCAGAAACCTGTTACTTAGAAGCAATTTATCCCTAAGAACAAAAGAAAAAGCTCTTAAAAAAAAAAAAGGCATCCAGCTTACCAAAAAGGCTCAGCCTTAGATGTAAAACCACAGTGACACCTGAAACCACAGCCCAAACCCCATCACCGCCACGACAAGGGTATTGTAGCAATAAAAGTGCACCAGCTCTTGAAATCCTGCACTGCTTGGTGACCTGCTCCAGAGAGGTTCTGCAGAGATCCATTACCTCTGGAGGTTATGGGCTGGACCGAGCAGCAAAACAGAGAAATGTGATCTCTGTCAGCCTTCACACGACACTTACAAAACTAACACACGCCGCGACGTAACCGGTGACTTTTGTTCAAGCCCTGAACATGCACAGCCCCATAATTGCTCTTTAAGCAGAGTTTTCTTGATGATTTGGAAAGTGGGAGACCAAATCCAGCCAAATGCTAAGAGAAGGAAATTTATTTTTTTTTAAAAAGAAGCTGTGTCTATTAAAGCTCTCTTTGAGCGCAGAGTTCTGAGTTTGGAAGAACATCCCTCTCTGTGTTATTTACATTCAAAGTTATTCATCAGTGCAAATTTCCCCTGATCATGGCTATTCAGAAAAATGCTCCCTTTTCAGAATGCCAAGTTAATATCATGAATGTGAGATTTGAAAGGAAAAGGTCAATTGGAACTAAACTGAAACTGTCCAGTAGCACTCCTGAACATCCAGCCTTGCTATGAACAATACCAAGTTCAGGAGCAGTGAGTAAGCAAAGCTTCCTTGAAGATAATTTTGTGATTGTCTGATTCCATGATCCTCGTGGTTTCCTGAAGATATTTCTCAGGCAAGAAGGACAACAGGATACAGTAAACTTAAAGAAAAAGAAGAATAATATGAAGAGTGCCTATGCCCAAGTCATGGAAGACACAGCTCTTCAGAAAAATGAGATTTATCACAAAAATTGACTCTTCTGAAAATGAAGAGAAAAAAAAAATAATTATACATTATTTATTTAAAATACATGGCTTGTATAATTATATTTATTGTAACTTTAAAAAAAGTTTAATTACAAACCTCGCAGTGCATTTAAATGGTTAAGAAGTTTCTGAACCGTTCTTTTCTCTAAGAAAAGATGTTCTCAAGTTGCAGCTACCCTGAAAAAACAGCTTTCCAGCATTTGAGTACTTTTAAAGAAAGTATTTCCAACCCAGCAGCACATTAGTATGTCCTTGAGGACAGAGCAGGAGAAATGCATATCACGTATCACTGTGCTTTTAGAATTAAAGAGCAGGGGAGAATAAATGCACCTAGTGAGAGGGGGATTCTTCAGCAGCAGAAAGCTGCCCTGCTTTAGGGCAGATTTAGGTTTAGAGATCCCTCTGCTCTCTTGGGGTGTTTCATACAACAGCAGCACACTGTACTTGTGGTACCTTAGAGAGGAGTACATCCTTCAAAAGCTTTGCTTGCAGACAGCTTCTGGGACCTTTAGCACCAAGAGGGGCAGAGCCACAGAGAAATGACTGAAAAGATCTCTTCATGAGCAGAGACATGAAGAGAATCATTGTTGGCCAAGGGGGTGCTCAGCAGAGGCACACCAAACAATGAAAAATACAGAGAAAACAGAAAAACAGGCACTCAGTATTCAGTCTGCATTATCCCTGACTGCTGATGGAACTGAAGTGTGACAGCACATAACCAACATTAGGGTGGAATCCCTGGTTTTACTAGGGCTGGAAGTGGAATTTGAAACACTGCAAAGACGAGCTTCCCACTCATTTTGGAATGGCTGTGTCTCAGTGCTCCTCACAGAACATCCTTCACTCTTTAATAAGATTGTAATTGAAAACACCATAAAAACGGTGTGATTCAATGGGTCAGCTACAGACCTCTCACAGTTACACTTTGGTAATCAATGGCAGATTACAAAAACATTCAGTGTTCTATTAGAGAAGGAAATTCTGCTTACATTTCATGGCATGTCAAACAGTGGCTGAGAAGAGACAAGGAAGAACCTCTCCACTCCTCTTGCCCTGCCTTCCCTGGACAAGCTGTTCTGACAGGCTGCTTTGGAGCTCCATCTATCATCCTCCAAGTGATCCCCCAACAGCCAGGATCAGATGCAGCATACCAAACTACATGACACATCCTGACACACTCCTGTGTGACCATCCTAATGCACTTGCAAAACTGCATGCACTTACAGAACACATTAATAAAGTTTCCTTTGGAGACTTCCTCTTCAAATTTAAGATTACACACACAGTGTTTACAGTGGAGACGGTCACCAGAATGGAATTTGACTATCTTAGCCATTTGAAAAAATATTGCTACATCTTGGACTTTTAATAAGGTTTCCACAGATTTTATATGGGTCAAAGGGAGGGAGAGTGCTTCTAAGATACTTTTAAGATAATGCTTCTATTTCACTTAGAATGGAAACTGCCTTTTGACACCTAAAGCTGCCGAGTTCTTGATCTGCTTTTCCTCAGGTAGAGAATCCATCAGGTGATGAACAACCTCTCAAGCAGGGCTGTGAGCTCTTCACATTTTATGCACACAGCCTCAGATTCCTCCAGCTACTTTGAGTGTTTTCAATGCATGAATCAGCCACGGGCCCTTGACTGCAAGAACCACAGAGCTCTGTACTGAGATGTGAAGGCAAAGAGTACTGAGCCCTCCTGAGCCAGTTTGTGGATTTGGAGGCACTATTCTGGCACCTGAGGGAGCTGTTACAGAATTTTGTGAATTTTTTTCAGGATACTTTGAGGAGCACATTGACAGAAGCCCTCAAATTTCTTGTAAGTACCATTCTTCTGAAATACATTTTTTTAAAAAAATCCAGAACTTCCTATCCTGCCTGCTCTAACAGCAAAATTTTCTCTAAAGTCATCACCACATGAATGGAAGGTTTTGTTTACCTTTTGGTCTAATCAGCCAAGATAGATTTTGGTTTTGGACGATGTTTGGTTTGTAATGCAAAGTGCTTGTTGAAAGATGCTTCTGTTTTCTCTGCATGTAAGGTTTTCCAGAGCCTTTGGTGGTGGCATCAGCTGTGTTCCACAGCTCCTGAAGGACTCACAGGCTCCTGAAGGACTCACCACAACACAGGCTGCAGGAAAGCAATGCCAGCCACAGTGAAACTCATCACCAAACACTCTGTGTGTGCCTTGGCAAAAGGGTTTTCCCAGGAATTACAACTAAACTCCACTCTTTTCATGGGCCTGTCTTTTCTTTTTTTTTTTTTTTCCCTAGGAGAGACTAGAGAAAGTTGATGGGAATAAATACATGTTTAGATATCATCTCCTATTTGACCAAAAGTCTAATTTCTCAGTTACAAAGGAAGCACAGAACGTTGTTTAAGTTTGCATTTTCATCATTGAATCAGAGATAGTTAAAAAAAGATAATTCCTAAATAAACTGGAAAAAGAGAAATGCCTGAAAAACAGTGCAAGAATGACTATTTTTTCCCAAAATGGACTCCACAGCAAAAGGAGCAGAATTCTCCTATTAAAAACCCAAGCATCAAGTTCTTTCTCAAAAGTTTGGACTAACTTCCCCATGCATTCTTCTCCTTATGAGATTGATACTTAATAAATTGTATTCATTTGTTTGTGTCTGTTTTCACTGGAGACCTGGAAAGGCCAAAGCTGATTTGCTCTGTGCAGACCCACAGCATTTACCCAGAACAGAAATCACTTTTCCTTATTCCTGTGCTCCATTTTCTTTGTTGTATTGTCATTACCAGATGGGAAATAATTTCTTATATTGCTCCTGCGCCCAACCACTACACTGTAGAACTACAATATCTGAAATATAAATGCACAATACTGTTTTCAAGTACCTAAATTATCCTTTGGGTTAAAGAGCTGGGAGACTCCTGGAGCAAGCATAGCAAAGACAAGGAGAGACCAGAAGGATGACTAAAATTCTGCAATTAAGATGATGTTTTGTACAGTGTGAGACAGGAATCATGCAAAAATCATTCCACAGAAATGTTAAGAGCCTCTGAGAAATAACAAAGTCATTTAAATGCAGTCTTAGTTTAAAAGTGAACTTGCACATGATAGATGTGATTTTATACATATCCATATATAACCCATAAAACCTGTAGATAATGTACAGAAATGATAACGATCACTGGGTAAAAACCACTATAGATTAATGAAAAACCTGAACAAATCCTGAACTGCTCAAGGAAGGGTACAGAGTTCTGACAGATCCCTTAGTACAAATGGTGGGAGTAAAACATATCCACATGATAATCACATCCTTACCAAAATTGAAAACGTATGTGAAAATCACGGTGGTCTTGCAAAAATTAAACTCATAAACGATTTTTTGATTTGGTGTCATCATTCATTTCTTTCATTTGAGAAATCAGTTTTAGTAGGCCATGCAAAGATTGATGGCTTTTTCATAAAAGGATATTTTATGAAATAGTGAAATGTAGCATATTTCTACCTGATAAATGCAGAGACCTGTAAACTTTGAACCCACATTGGCCTTTGTTGCTCATGACCCTGTTTAAGTGATTTATTTTCTTTTAACAACTGCAGTCTGCAGGAGGTAGAATATACTGCATAGATCTTTAATTCTGCTGAAAATTGAACAGTTTAAACAGAATGGCTGACATTAGAAGAGCTATTACTGAAAAGTCATATTATCTTCATTTCAGTATCCCTTTTAGGAACAATATTTATGGTTGTAGAAAATATGTAATTTATAAAAACAACTTGGTAGGCTGCTGCAGAGCAATGGAGGAGTTGGCATCCTTAGCCCCACATCAGGGTGCCTACAGGACTGCATCAAAGCTAGAGACTCTGGAAATCTGGCACAAGGAAAGGGATAAAATCAGAAAGCTGGGCTGCTGTCTAGAAGAACATCTTGAGGGAACTGAATACTCCCCACCCTCGTGAAACTCTTGGATATCAAAGAGTTAGCAAATTCCAAGGCAATATCACTCTGCTAGAATTTTTCTGCCAGGCTCTTTCAATACAACAGCATGTTTATCATTGACTTAAGTGGATTCAGTTTCTTTTTTGCCCTCCTTTCACTGCTTTTTGTTTTTATTTGGTTAATGTGCACTGAATTCCAACAGCATCACAGGCACACTCCCTGCTCCTTGGTGTGGGTGCCACCGTGGAAGTTCAGCAGATCATTCCTCCTCCATGTGTAGGGAGAAACCACCTCAAACCCCAAATATTTACCCTGTGGAGCCCCAGCTTTGTTTCACTACAGGGGGGACTGATCTCAGGTAGCTTCCTTGGAGCAGCACTGCTCCAAAAATCTTCATCAGATGACAAGCCTACAAAATCTGAGCAGGTTTTAATGTGCATCTCTGCATCACCACACAGTGCCCAAGGCTCCTGCTGATAAAATTAAATGGCTGTGATGAGAGAAATGAGCAATGCTAGTTTAAAACCCTGGTTTGAAGTTGCTCATTCATGAAACATGCTTCTGTTAAGTGAATCCCGTGTTTGTGAACATCTCATGAATGTATGGTGCTTTAATAAAAACAATAAAAGTTTAAAGCTCCCCTACTTTTCTCTGCTCTTCATTATTAGAAATAAATCTTGTGAAGCAGATAAAAGTATTACAATTAATCCCTCCTGAATGGAGACAGTATGTACTATTATTTTCAATAGGAGATAAAATGGCTTTGACTAGAGTGGCAACAACTGGCAAGGTGATTTTATAGTTTTGATTTATTGAATATTAGGAAATAGACTTTTTTAATAACAATCCCATTTAAGTATTCATTAAAATGGAATTAGTACAAGCAGGGCCAGATTCTGATATCCATATTCTTGTCAGACAGCATTTTATTGCAGAAAAGTCTCTCTGACATCAGTAGGATTACTGCTAAAAGGCCATTCAGCAAGAGGGAGAACACAGAGCTAGACCCTACAAGGGCACAGAGGTTTTAGGTGCTCCACCCTGACCCCCACATGCCCCACACATCCTTTAGCAGTGGCTGGAGCAGAATGGAATTGTGTGCTCCAGGCATCTCACCCACACTGGTCCCACAAAGAGCTGACCCACCTTGTCCCTGCCCCAGCTCTATGGGATATGGAAATCTTCATCCCCACAGAGGAAATAATTCCCAAGTGCTGATTATTTTGATTTATATTTGCCTTCAGAGTTCTTTCAGTCTAAGTTTGACCCAAAGAATGCATAGCACACGTTGCCATGAAAAAAAAGCACTATGAATTTTGATTTATAAGAAAAATCAGTCAGAAGGAAAAAAGTAGGGGGCTACAGTAATGAATCTTACTAAAGGATCAAGGCTGTGCACTCCACTTCTCTTTGCACAACAGAAGAAAAGGCCATCTTGCATTTTTGTTTTGTACATTCCTGATGTAAATATACAAATAAACAAATTCCAGTAAGCTCTTGAGATGGCACGGGGTAAAGAGAACTGGCTTAGTTATTGATGTTATTGATCATTAGGAAAAGCACATTGATTTTTCCCATATGTAACCTCAAATGTCTCAAATTCTGAGTTCTAGCACCTGTCCTGCATTTCTTTATTCAGTAATCTCTTTAACAAGCAGGGGAGGAGGCTGAGAAATTTGACTTTTATCCATAAAACAATGATGGATGAGCAAACTGTGAATGTCCTAATATATCTTTCGTCGAAAACCACTTGGCAAAAAATATTTTGACAAATAATTTTTAGTATATATGCTGTAATTTCATATTTTCGTTACTTTCAACAGGTCACACTTGGAATATGCTTCAACTCCTCGAGTGGGTGAACACAGAATTCAGCCCTGACAGCAAATACCTCACAGCCTCTTCAGTGCATGTACAGCCCTCTCTCCCCTAAAGAATCCTACAGCAAAAAAAAATCATTTGCTAACAGAAAACCAAATGAAAACTTTCAAAACCGATTTGTTTTTGAAAACTTTCAAAACCAATTTGTTTGACGCTTTTTTAAGTATAAAAAGAGCTCCATTTCTTTGTTTTGTTGTAATCTAATGTAATGTATTATAGCACAATATAACACAGTGCAATTAGTAAACAGACTGCTTCCTATAGTTTAATTTTGGTTTTGAAACTGCCCAACACTAAAGGTTTCTGTTTGGAGGTCTCAAAGGTCAGACTTGAAAGCTTAAACTTCAGGTTCTGCTGAGATAAAGGCACAGTGCTTTGCAAAGTTATGCTATTATCCCTGGTCATAATCTTCACTGACTTCAGAAATAATTGCTTTCCTCAAACAAAAAGGAAGTCTGACTCTAATTTGCTATCTAGATCTACATTCTCATATTCTTTTAATAGATTTCGAACGAGTTATCACTGGAATCTTCCTTCACTCAAACATAAGTGAAAGTTTTATCTTACCTCAGATATAACAAAAATAATTTATGACTAAGGAAACAAAACCTTTTGTCTCACAATATATTTCTTTGCGACAGCTGTGGTATTTCACTGAAAGCACAAAAGCTGTGATGGTCTGGACTGCAATCAACCATTTTTAATAGGAAATTTTTAAGGACTTTTAATAAGATCCCCTAACATAATTTATGGGGAGAGGTTTTGAAGTGAAGAGGCATTGTTTGGCAAAGTGTTCTTCCTCTAATCTCAGGAAATTTAAATAATTGAGTGCTCATTTCCTCTAAACTTAGGATTTCTCCTTAAAAATGGTTAAGAAAAACACCTGCTACACTATCAGCGAAATAAGCATATCAAGAGTCCAAAAAAAAATAGATTTCTAAATGCTTTTCAGAGGCAAAACTCCATGTCAGAACCCAATATTATTAATAATAGTGCAATATTGAATTTGGCTTGTTCAAGTCAGAATTTTTAATACATATCTTGAGTGAAGATAGCCCCCTGGTCAGGGCAACTGCAGGTATTTATTTTGAGTGACACTTAGTGGAATAAGTGGACAAAGGTGGAGAATTTACAGATTACAAGAAAACCAAAAGTTACTACACTTACTGAAGTTATCCAGAGTTCCTCTGGCTACAGAATTTGGCTGGGAGAATAACAGGCTTCCCCTGAGATCTCTGATACATCTTGCAAGAAGAGGCTCAAAGGGTATTTTAGCAGTTTCCCTTTAGCCCCAAGGAGAACTAGGGAGAAAACAGGAACGTAAGTAGGAAGCACAATTCCATACATTGATAAAGTTAATCAAAACTCCTAAGTATGAAACAGATTCAGTTTGGCTGTCTGGCAATTTGGGTGAAGCTTTAAATTATTATTTTTTACCTTTTCTGAGTAACTCATATGCTGTAATTCTGGCTTAAAGTAAAAGCTGATTTAACCGTGTTTAGGTCGGCTAGAATCTCTCTCCCAAAGGAGAAAAAGAAGAGAGGGAGAAGGTTTGGAGCAAGGAGTCCTGCGGAATCGGGACTCGCCCGGGTCACTGCGTGCCCAAAACCTCCAGAGGGCACTCAGCACAAAACGGGAACAGGGAAAAGGGGGAAATTCCGAGCGGCAGGAATCTTTACACAGCTTTCCAGAGGCACAGCGCTACTCTCATCCCGCCCACAGAGAGAGCCGAAACAATAAAGAAATAAATAAACAAATTTAAAAAAACAAACGAAACAAAACAAACAAAAAACCCAAACAAAACAAAGCAAAAACCCAAATAAATAAATAAATAAATAAATACATATATACATGTATAAATACATAAATAAATACATATACACATACATACATCTATACATAAATGCATAATTAATAAATAAATAAATAAATAAATAAATACATTAACACATGAACAAATAAATGCATACACACATACATATATACATAAATAAATAAATACATACATACATTAACACATAAATAAATAAACAAATGAATACACACATACATATACACATAAACACAAATAAATAAATACCTACATAGAGACATAAATAAACACATAGATACAGAAATACATACATAAACACATAAATAAATAATTACATAAATAAATAAATAAATAAATAAACACCTACATGCATACATAAATAAACACATAGATACATAAATACATACATACATACATAAACACATAGATAAATAGATAAATAAATAAATAAATAAACATGTACAGAAAGACATAAATAAATAAATAAATAAATAAATAAATAAATAAACAAATAGATAGATAAATAAATAAATAAATAAATGAGAGGGATTCTGAAGTGGAATAATCATGCCATCACAGGGTCTGCACTTCCTTTCTGTATTGGAGAAGATCTTTTCCATCAACACCTTTAACTAAAGAGGAATAGCTTCTGGAGTCTAACACTAAATCCTTCATTTTCAAAAGCTCCCTGCTGCTTTCAATGAGCCTCCATAAAAAAAAATAAATGCTTTTTAAGATGTGTCACCTAAAGGGCTTTGTTTTCTTCAGTCACCACGTTGAAAGCACACAGGACAGAATGTCGCTTCTTTAGACTTCCCCTCTCTCTCTCAAAACAAAACTATTTCCAGTGGGTACCGGCCAAAATTCCTCTTTTTCCTTCAGCAGTTAAGTCTTTCTCGGGTGGTGAGACCTTCCTGGAGTGCTGCACAGACTCACCGAGGCCAGGCAGGCACAGTGATTCCTTTATATTCCAACACAAACCCTGTGAGGAAGCCCTGAGGGAGCTGGGGATGCTCAGCCTGCAGAAAAGGAGACTCAGGGGTGCCCTCATCACTCTCTGCAATCCCTGAAAGGTGCCTGTGCTCAGCTGGGGTTGGGCTCTGTCTGCAGCAGCTCTGACACAACCAGAGCTCACAGCCTCAGCTGCACCCAGGGAAATTTAGGTTAGATATTAGGAAGAAGTTTTTCACAGAAAGAGTGATCAAGTATTGGAATATCCTGCCTGGGGATATGCTGGAGTCATCATCCCTGGATGTGTTTAAAAAAAAATTGGATGTGGCTTTTTTGGGTGCCAAGGTTTAGTTGAGGTGTTAGGGCTGGGTTGGACCCGATGATCTCGAAGGTCTCTTCCAACCTTGTGATTCTGTGATTCTGTGAGTGGCCTTCCTGATGCACAAGTTCAAACCCCAGCTATCATCTGTCATCTTAATTCTTCTGGGACAAACAAACTATCATGCAACAGACCATATGTGGGTATCTCAGCAGAGCTCTTTGGAGTCATGTCCTGCCTACCCATGTGATCCATGGTTATTTTATTTTCATATATTCAGAATAATACATGACAAACCTCCATCTGGGTGCACTGCCTAAATAAAAATAGACACTGGGGTTGGGAGTTCCCTGTGTGGCTTGGGCCATTTATAGGCTCTGAGGTAGCTCAGGCATCCACAGAGGAGTTTATTTCAGACACAGACAGACAGTATTAAAATATTCTGGTTAAAAAATAATTAATCAGCTACAGTAGGGACAATATTTTAAAAATACTGCCTAAAGTAGAATAAACTAATTAGGCAGGATTCACATGATGGAAAAATTAAAAGTTGAAGCATTATTTAAAAGTTACAGAAGCATGTCAATGATTAAAACTAAACAGAGTCATGACATTTAATAAAGGCAGGGTGGGCCTTTATCAGTTTCATTGTGCTCAGTGCTGTGGAGACTCAGAACCCGGTGTTAAAAATCCTACTCTAGTTATTAGACTCAAAAAATGAGTTTAGTCATGATTTCGTTTATAAAATAAGGTTTATAAAGTAAGGTTTGTGCGCAGCAGTCTTTAATAACTGCGTTACTGGTTGGACTTGGTGATTTTAGAGGTCTTTTCAACCTTAGCTATTCCACGATTTTCTTGGCTTTCATTTCATTTGAGCACGGGGGAGGTCCCCCTGTGTTCCTGGTGGTCTGCCAGAGCTGAGCAGGAAACTTCCCGAGCAGAAAACAGGCACAACACACCCGTGACACCGAGGGAGGGCTGCTCACTTCTCAAGCTCAGATGTTCAACCAAACCAAGGAAAATCGGCCAGACTCCGCTCGGGGGCTGCCCTCCTTACCCGCACCGCGTTACTCCCGACACAAACCCAGCCTGCTATCTGCTACTGGGGAAAGTGCTGGGCGAGCAGCGCTTCAGCTGCTAAGTGGGGAGGAAGGAAGGTCTGTGTGTGTCAGGGTGTGTCAGGGT